>WAAE01009713.1:0-87754 GCA_013400495.1 Nicator chloris | reverse complement strand
ATATAAATGCATGTGTTCTCACTGAATTTTCCCCTTTCTTCATTGAATATCTTTTCTGCTTGTTCAGTACTCCCTTTAAAAAAACAGATTAAATTAACACATATTTAGAATCTGCCTTTGTTCTGAAACACATAATGTAAGGTGCAACAGAAAAGACACACAGAAATGTGACACAGTCTGAGATAGAAACTTTTCCTGTGCAGATGAGGAAGGCAAGACAGATATCCAAGCCTAATCACAGGCAAGCTGTGGCCAGATCACACCCAGTCACAGGTGTATGCAGAGCATGACACACTGCAACACTGGGATCTGGCATTTCATCTTTCCACCATTTCTGTGAAAACCTAACCTGAACTCCTGTTCAGCATGAAACAGCTGCTTAGCACCACACTGCAGCAGCTGCTGGAGCTAAGGAGAAAACCAGCTTCTTAACACAGAGTTAAGGTTCAGAGCTCAAAACAAGGTGCCAGACATTGCTGAAGAAAGGGTGTCCCAACAGTGGTTGGGACACAGAAGAAGTTACAGCAACATCCACTTAGGTCAGCAGTTGCACCGTCCAGGCAGAATACTGACAACTAATGCCCCACTCCTGTACTGACAAAGATATTTCAGAACTACTGGGAGGGTCATACTGAACTACTGGATGTGTACAGGGGCAGAAGAACTGTAGTCCAGCCCTTCCCGTTCCATCTCTTGTGTTCATTCTGGCATGAGTCTTCCTTCTTTTCCACTACTATTTACCTTCTTAGGCTTTGCTATGCCCTCAACTGCATTACAGCCACGAATACCTCCAAGTCATTTTCACCCAGTATTTTTAAATGTTATTTCCCTTTGTGTAACTTCTCGGTTCTCTTTGGGCCTAATGGCTCTTTTCAGTTTATTATACAGGTGTTTCTTCAATATAATGGATTTTCTTGCCATTTCTATAATGGTTTCTCTGCAGTGCTGTAGGTTATTTTTATTCATCACCAGGTGTTCAAATAAAGCTTGCAGTTCAAGTATCCCAGATTTCTCCCCTTCAATTCAGTACACTGCCTTAGCACTATCATAAGCTGATGATCCTTCAAATGATTTTCACTTTCAATCATTAGTATAGAATTCTTTTCATTAAAGGCTTAATTTAAGATTAAGCAATCAATATGATGAGATACTGAGTACCCCGAGATGTAACCACAGACTGAAGTTACTCAGTATTGTACATATGGTCAAGTGAAAAGCAATTAACTTTGGTACAAGTAAACAATTGACACAAGTAGTTTTAGTTACTGAAATAAGGAGATCAGATGTTGAAAAGCTGTATGTCTCTCAGTGCCAGAACTTTTCCAAATTTTCCACTGAATTACTTTATTGTTTCATTTCTCAAGTGCAAAGATTGGTTTACTGAGAAACTGGCATTTTCAAGAACTCTGAAGGCAGTACTAGGTATCAAAAAAAATGAGCTAACCACAGTCTTCACTCTGTGTTGACTAAAATTTTATTGTGGGGAGCCTAAAATGGCTAAAAAGCCTAGGAACAGGCCAGCATGCCTCAAGTCAGTAATGCTTAGTTAGTTACACACTTAAGTGTTAGCTGCTATTTCTTTAAAAAAGAACTGAAGTTCTGTAAGTAATTTAGTAGAGAGTATTCTGCTACTGATCAGAAATGGTAGGTCTATGGGAGGTCTATGAATTCACAGAAGGTTGGGACTCTATGACCTGGATAAAGAAAGGTGTTTCAGGAAAAAGACAGAAAATATGTGAATGCTATGGGAGAAATAAAGAGAATGAGATTGGTATTGTGGCCTGGTACAATTTCTCTGGCAAGGCATGCATTACAGCACCTCAGCTGCCTGTTAAAACTCAGAACTTTCATCTTATAGTTCAAAACTGAGCTCTTTACAGGCTTTGGATAACAGAAACTACATCTGAGAAAAAATGTTGTCTCTAAATTGTCCCTATTCAGTCACCCTTGACTTTTGCAGCTAAAAAGCCCAGATGTAAATCGCCACATGTCAAATCATCAATGTTTGCCTTTGAACTACCAATGTATGTTCTTTAATTAATGTCAGCAAAGGTGAACATTTAGGATTCAAAAATCCTGTGCTTTTACAATACCATGCAAAACCACAAAAACATATTGTTTCTTTTTCTTCTGGCCAACAATTCAATTCCATCAAATCCATGACCTTTATTGCATCATGGATTAGATATATGAAGAATAAACACTTGCAGGCAAGCCTGCAGCACTGGAAGTTACTTACCCTTAGATCAATGATTCTGTTGTCCAGTCTTGTATCTTGGTTTACAGTGGCTCTTCCATCCTAAACAGTTGCACAAAAGCACATAGTGAATACACACACATCCAAAAAACAAACAAACCCAAAACTTAACAAAGCAAAATCAATGGAGAAAAACACCCTCTGGCTAAAAGCAGAGGGTTATTTCTATGTTCAGCAGAACTTCTACATCATTCTAGAAAGAACACAGAGCAAACTGGCAGCACAGCAAAGTTTAAGGTGTAACTTTTCCCAGAGGTCAAAGGCAGAACTCAGCTATGAGGATGCAGCAGACACACACACAAGATTGGAAACCCTCTGGTTTTGACCTTCTACTGCAGTTCAGCAAACATCAAAGCTACAGAGATGTTGAACACAGTTCTGGATAGCACGAAGGAAGTAAATGCAAACCTAACAAACCCCCAGAATCACCGCATTAAGGAAGTTGCTTGGCTTTCTTGCTTTTGTTCAGCTACAAAGACAATAAAAAACATTTGAGGATGCAAAGTTTTCACCTCCTCTCCTTCCACTTCTGGTCGAACAGCATCATCCAGCTGTAAGGGTAGCCGGGGTTCAGCTGAACTGATCACATAGATCTGAAATTGAGAGAGAACAGAAATAGCATGAGGCTCTGCTCAAAGGGAGGGGTGATTTACAAAAGGATATTTCTAGCAGAGACTTGAAACAGTGTTTGCATAGGCTGCTCGCTCTAAGGCTGTGATTTTATTCCAGTACTTGAGATACACTGTGCATTCTCATGACAATACTGAAGTGCTTAGTTCTTGCTTTCCCTTTGAAAAATTTGAAGTATCTTTTTTTCTTCTGAGAAGCACCAAATCGAGCAAGTTCATACAGCCTGAGGGACAAGCCTTTTAGCATGATTGCCAGGTCTGAATATACCAGATTTCACTGAGTTTTAGGTTCTGATTCCACAAGATCATCCTGTTCTTCTCCTTGTTAATGTATCATTTACTTATCATCTGAATATAGCTATTTCAGATTCAGAAATTTATGAGATAACTCAAATATAGAGAATGAAAACCACCTTGCTGTGCCTTATGGTCTAGTATTGCTCCTAGAGAAGCAGTGAATTTGATGTTCTTTCAGAAAAATCAAGCATAGGATTATCTGCACATATATTAAAACATGTTTCCTCTAAATCTGCAGATTTTTCCCAATGCTGTTAGGTAAGATTTACCTCACTGCTATAATAGCCATTGTGCTCTACTCCTGAGGCGACTGGGTTTCAGCTGTATTGTAGGCATACGGTTTAGTTTAAAACCTTTAGAAGAAAAGGATATTACATAAAGGTTTAAATATGCTTTCTATTTAAACAAATTATAAAGTTACACTTCCTCCAGCCCTACAGCACAAGCTTCAGGAACTTTAGATTTCAGAAGTTTCCATACTGTTAAGCCACTGAGAGTTTATTTCTGTGAGAATTATGTATTCCAGTCCATTGTACTGAGGGGAAGATTGTAACTCTGATAAAGAAGAAACTCCTGACTTGCACTTAAAAAGAAGCAGACTTTTAATTCCAGTATCTACAAAAGTTAGGAATGAAAAACTAGAATTACAAGCTTTCCTAGCCAAATTGTTCTAGTGAGATACTTTATTTTACTTGATACTGTAATTCAAATGGCAGATAAAAACCAGGAAATATAACCTCCAAGTACCTTAAAACCAGAAGTGTTTAATTTTTACATATAAAACACTGAAATTTGCAGTTTAAAGGAGTTTATTTCACTGGCATGGGATTCCTTGCTGAAAAAGTTTATGTACGTAGATAGACAGTCTCAACAGATAATCTATCAAACAATTAACCAGTGCTCCATTTGCTCCAAAATTTACCCTTTGAACATGAAGCTCAACGTCTTGCTGAGTACAACCTCCGATTTTCTGATGTGCTTTTCTCACAATGCCTTCTATGTCCACAATGCTCTCTTTGGTGATGCTGGCAATAAAGAGAGGACAGAAGACTCAGTAAGTTCCACTGCACACTGCAGCAGCCTCATCACTGAGCACCATTCATGCACTGCATGGACTGTTGAACAACAGAACAGATAAAGGATCTGAAATTACTTTTATATCTTATAAGTGATTGATGGAAGGAGTTTGCTGAAATATCCCCAGCCACAGTGAATTCAAACCAGGATGGAAGACTTGAGAGGGAAAGAATTATGACTCAGCTCAGTGCTTGCCCATTCTCTGTGTCTGTGTTTAGACATAAACTGACAAGTGGCAAAGCTCTTTTTCTAGGCCACACTCTTCCATGTGTCAGCTGATGCAATTATCTGCTAGATGTGTCTTCACCAGCAGAACAACAAACTGAAGGGAATTCCTAGAACTGAAGGGGAAACTCAAAACTAGTTCAGCTTGTTTAAACTACATGACTTGTTACTGAAAGATGCAAGATGCTCCAAAGTCATTTCTCTGTGACGGGACATCCTAACTGCTCTCCACTAACAGTCACTAATAGTACATTAGAACGCCACAGACCATTCTGAAAGTCTTCCAAAGATATGATATGAAGTATGTGTGCTATAAGCAAACAACAAAAGCCTCAAGAGTCAGAGGTGAGAAAAGAATTTGTATGAGTCGTTTATTTATGCATATAAGGTACCGGAGTTTAAACCAGCACTTTTCTACAGATAATCTCACCCTAACTGGAAATATATTTTCATTCCATCTCTCTGTTAGCTTACAGAAGGCCAAAAATCTAAAAATATTACNAAAAATATTACTTTCCTTTTTAGAAAAACTAATGTTACATTAATCTTTCACTTGTGAGTCCTTCTTGAGAAAGCTGGAAAGCACTTTATGTACATCACTTGACCACCTAAGCCCTTAGACAGCAGGAAAGTATCAGGCCCACAATTTAACTGCAGATAATAAGAGGTGAGTGAGGATGTCATCAGACAAGCTGGCCACTGCTGAAAGCAGCAAAGCAAAGACCCACTAACAACCCTCAAATTTACAAGGCCAGCACTTCTTTTACTTTGATGATAAATCTTGAAAAATCTGATTATATTAAAGTAACAGTGGAAAATTCAAGCAACAAATTCTCAAAACTGAGCAGTGGCACTGTAAGTAAATTCCAATTAACTAAAAAATAAAAAGCCAAATTTGAGTATTTTAGCTGATTACACTCTTTTTTTTGATGGCAATACTTTCAGGTGATAGAACTAATCAGCTGCTCTAAAGTTAATACAGACAAGGGTGCTTCAAATGTTTGACTTGCTTAACCATTAGGTAATTCCATGTACTGCACTAAATTCATGAACAGTGTGTTCTTCTGGTACATTTACACTTTAGAAGAGCTACAGTTGCTCAAATCACGACTAAATTTGTACAAAGCAGAGGTTGAGAGTAGGCTTTAAATAAGAATCCATTTAGTTATGGGTGAGCCTCCATCTCCATTAGTTTAGCAGAGGCAACAAATATGAGAAAGGATAATTGAAATGACACCAAGTGCTTCCAAGTACTTTCTATGACAAATGATTCTGTTTGAAACTCCTTACACAGACTGTGGAACCAGTGCTTTGGATGCACTGATCATCTGTGAGATGAACATGATCATCTATGAGAAGATATGATGCTAAACCAGTATTAAGTGTAACTATAAATTCCTTTTGCTTTTCAAATGCATAAATGTTTTAAAAAATTAAAGTTTTACTCTTATGTGAACTTTTTTCCCCCTAAACAGTTCTCTGTTTTTCCTGCTTCCTTTTCCATGTCAACATTTTGGCAAACATCCAGAAAACACCACTAATGACATGAATAGCAGTGTCTTCACTGAAAATATCAGTTTCTAATCTGCTGAATAAAAGCTTTCTCACTAATAACAGCAAATACTTAAGTTTTAAACTTATTGAAGGGAATTCTCTGTGCTGTGAAAAAGAAGAGTTAAATATAAATGTGTTGTATGATGGATTCGTAATTAGATTGGTGATCCCATGGATAAGAACTGTTAGTGAAGACTGTACAGAGCTCTGATCAGAACATGCAAGGAATTCAAGACATGCAAAATGGTCTCAGGTTAAAAATACAGGAAGAAACTGCCTTTTACATCACTGTGACTGCAATACTGCTTTGCAAACTCACCTAACTTTAAAACTTTGCATATAGGATAAAAATAGCTTTTCCTCCATCTCTACACTGGAGTTGCAATTAAAACATTTTTCTTGATCTGGAACATATTTAAAACTGTAGCATTCCTTAGTCATTACATTTGCCATAATTTTAGGATGTATTTCAACTGAGTTCCTAACTGTGTAGGTCTCTGTAACCAAACATTCAAGTAATTGCCTGGGCACACAAAAGCACCAGGAAGGGTCCTACTGCATGTGACCATCTTTGTACTTAAAAACGTCCATCATCTCCTGCAAACTTTCATTTGATAAATAAAAAATGTGCTTTTCCTCATTTAAACTCCACATTTAATCCAGTATGGAAATAAAAGCTTGTGTTTTGAGTTCTGATTGAACCATGGTCAACAAGACCTAGAGCTGAAGTGTCTGAAGTCCATAACACTGCATCAAACAAACTACAGAAAGCAGCACCTGCAAGGTGCTGCTTTGATCCCAACAGGTAATTCCAAGGATGTTACTGAAATGACATCTTCAGTTCAAGTTACAACAAGAAACAAGATGTTTTAATAAAATGCCAGTAACTACAGCAAAGCATTCCCCACAGCAGCAGGAATAAGTCATCTAGGTGATTTTGATAAAATTCCCCTGGGTAACAAATACCCCCGAACACCAATAAAAGTGAATAAGTAGCAGAAAAACACGCCAAAGTACCACCATTTCCATGAAGGACAACAACATTTATACCTGTAATTAATATTACCAGGGACTAGAAACTAGAGTAGGATGCATAAGGCATTACAAAAAGACAGATGACATCTTTAGATTAATCCAAAAAGAAACTAAGTATATAGATTCATGAAGTCCAACAACAGAAAATTTCTCAGTATAGGAAGCTATTTTGTATGTATGTTCAAAAAAAAATCAAGATTATAATTTCTAAAGTGTCCACTAGATGCCTTATGTCCCTCTTAATTAGCTGCATGTCTGTTAGCCAAGACTTTCTCTTTTAACCACAGGATTGCATTCTTGCAGTCTTTATAACAACATCTTTCATCAACAGCTTCGTGTTGCAAGCTGAACCCATGCTGGCCCCTCAAAGTGAATCACAATCAACACTTTCTTGGTCAAAAGCCTGAAGAATAGGAAGAAACTTGGATATTTATAGACTTTAAATAGAAAATGTTTGTTTCGATACCATCTATACTTATTCTGGCATTTTGTTGTTTTTTCTTCAACACCTTTCTGTAAGCAGACTGCACAATATACATTATTAAACTAAAAATATTAAATTGTCTTAATCCATAATAAATGATCCTTTATCTGAATGCCAGTGAAAGTGAAGGCAATGGTTTACTTTCCAAAAATGAGTGCATTTTGTAACTAATTAAGAATATAAACATTTTATACTCAACAAGAGCAACTGTAATAACGTCTGCACAAAAACAGCAAGTATGCATGAAGGCCCCTGAAAGGAAATTATCTGACACTGTATACTAAAAGGCCAGGTACACACCTAGTCTTATTGTCTTCATTCTAAAAATGTAATGATTGGTTTCCTATACCAACATTCGAACACTTGGCTGAACATGGCTATCTTCTGGGGAAAAAAGAAGCCAATCTGCTTTTAAAGATTTTAAGTAACAAAATCCACAATGCATTTTTAGTAATTTTCAGTAAAAAACCCTACAATTTATTTCCTTTCTAAATTACCCTAATTTCATCCTCTGTTCATTGCATCTTGTCACACTTTTGTATCTGCAACGTAAAGAACCCTCCGCTGGCAGAAAATCGTGCATAGCACCACCAGATTGGGATTTACATCACTCACTAATGTCTCCAGGATAGAACAGTTTCCTTTAGTCACACAGAAGGCAGATTTGCCTGACCATGTATAATTTCTTCTTGCAACTTCACCATCAACCTCTTCCAATCTGACATGTATTCAGACACAAAGACTACAAACGTGGAAAAAATATTCCAGAATTGCTTAAACCAGGCCCGTATTACATTAATGGCATTTTAGTCCTCTTTTCCGAAAGTCAGAGAACTGCATGGGCTCCTGTTAAGTCAGTTACCTATCACAATCTCACATTTCTCTCTGCACTTTTCTATTTATTAATCCTGAAAATCCACAAAATCTGACCAGACAGTTACAAAGGTACAAATTCACACTGAAGAGCACTGAAGTCATTAATCTAAATGAACCCTGGTTACTATACACTCCTGAGTCCCCATTTACCAGTTCAATTTCTGTGTCACCAGCAAACTTAGCTGCAATTTGACATTTTCTTCCCGTCTTCTGATACAAAAATTAAACAGAAATGGATAATGAAAACATTCTGCAATATCCAGCAGTCTTTCTGGTATTATCAATTTATCAAGCTAAAGAACTTACATATATTTTTCTACATTGACAATTATTTTCATACAAGTTAACCACCTTTTCCCCCCTCCATTTTAATCTCTTTCCTGCATTTTTACTTTCTAGTCTACTACAAAGAGCCATCAAGTTACTTCCTGTGCAAGGGCAATTTTTTTGAGCAGTTAAATTAGAATCTGTTAACCACCTCTTCCAACTGCTCTATCAGCTCACGTGGCTCTGGCAGTGGGGTGGCAGGAAAGGCTCAATGCTGAGATAGAAAAAGAGAAAGAAAACCAAAACCAGCCACACCCAATGCTCGATGGAAAAAAGCAGGTCGATAAATTATTAAGATAAATTACTAACTGGTACCTCTGCTGTCTAAAAGAGACAATTAACTGTTTCTCTTACACAGCATCCCTTGCAGGGCCATGCTGAATTGTTTTTTCTGATAAAAGAGAGAAGAACAATTCCACAGCTGCCAATCCTCTGACTGGCTCTGTGCTATGTTTGTTTTGGAAGTTCAACCAGAAACGTTCCATAGCTGAACTCACAAAAATTTCTTTGTAAACCTGAGTTGAACCACTATAAAATATCTTTCACTAAAAACTCACATTCTAATGATAATGGTGATTATTACTGTATGAATGTTGCTGACCACAGAACATTATGAAAGTTCTTGGTTTTCATGTGCCAATATCTAAAAGAGGAACTGGTTTGTTTGTAATTTATGAAAATTTGTACAAAAAAATGCTCACTATTTAATCAACTAAAATTAAAAATTCAAGATCCAGAATTTTACAAACTATTTTAAACGAAGTTGTGGACACAGTATGAAAATACGAGAAAACAGCACATGGAAAATATAGTTTATATACTATCAGTGAAAATATTTAAAATTTAATTGAAATTTAAGATATTTGAGTTAAATGTTTTCTTCAGTAAATATGTATTTCCTCATTTAACATGTAGGAAATGAGATGGTAAAAAAAGACACTGAGAAAGGCAGGGAAACAGGATAGTTATTTTTAGACATCTAAGCCCAGCCTCATCTGCTAGAAATAATGGGATCACTCCAGAGCAGGTGAAAGGCAGCAGGGAAGTGACTTGAGGGCAGGCACGTACTGGGGCTCTGCTTCAGGTGCTCCTGACACAGTGACCCCACGTGCACTCACCAGGCAGGGAACAGCAGCAGCCTCTGAAGGACAAGAGGCAGCTGCAGTGGCAACAGCACACAGAATTGTAGGAGATGAAACACTGGAAAAATTGAGAACATGGCAGGATATTAATCAAATAGGTTTGTTGGTGGGAAGGAATTCTGAGAAGATGACTGCACTAACGGTGTTAAAAAAACCAAAAGCAAACCCCCAAAAGAAAAGCCAGAAGGCTGTAACAGAATTACTCCACTCAGAGAACATGATGAGCATGTAATCATTTTAGAGGTACAAATGAGGAAACCTGAATGCTACAAAGTAACTGAGGCTGAAGTACCAGGATACAGCTAGCAAATGCTATCCCAAAAAAGGAGCAGAAGGAAAAATCAAAACACAGTATAAACATCATCAGTCTGGCTACTCTGAGGAATTCAAGTCTGTCTCATCAAGAGGGAAGATGACAGGGAGTTGGGAAGAACCTAAGGATGAGGTTCTGCCTGATCTAACAGCACACTTCTGCCAGAAGAGAAAGGAGCTTTATCCTCTACTGTTTCCAGATACCCTCTTCCACTGTTTACCACTCCTTGTTAGCTCTGGACCTCCATGACCTAATTTAAATCACTAATCTGGCAGAAAACTAATTGAGTAAAAAAAAGGATCAATGAATCACAAAGAAACATCATAGAAGGTTTGTAAGTGGCAATCAGCATATGGAAAAATAGAGTAAAGACCAGCTTCCATCTCATGGGCTCCTAACCACAAAGATCTACGAATCATGAAGTGATTAATGAAAGAATTATAAGAAATTTAGCTGTGGAGGGAAGAACTACAAAGAAAACTAAAAAAGAGAGATACTGGAGAGAACTGGAGAACAGAAGAGTGTGCATCACAACTCTAAGAGTTGTTCCACTGTTCTGTAGCACAAGTTTCTCAAGGGAGTACAGGCAGACTGTTGGGAGTTCCGAGGGAGATGAATTAGGGAACAAGTACATTATACACTTAATTCTTTTCAGAGATTCCAAGCGCTGGAGAGAACAAATCATTTCACGAAGAAACAGAACACTTCATTTTGGCTCATGAACACCTGTGAACAGCATGTTTCACACTGGCACTGCCAGCACTGAGCACCGCCAAACAACAAACACTGCTGGTTCTGTTTTCCTGTTGCCTTGAACCCCATCAGCAGAAGCATTATCCCAACCTTCTTAACTTGGCTTCTGGAAGTCTCTGCTATAATGAATCCTTCCCCTCCCTGACATATTGAAGGTTGAAGGCTGTAGCACTTTTGCAGCTAATTAGCGGGGCTCCCTTCCCAGGCATGAGTAGTGCCAAGAACTACACAGAAGCAACTCAAGAGCCACATGTTAAACATATTCTGCACCAAATAAACTGCAAAGAATTGATCCACATTTCTATTTGTGAACAAGTAGATAGATATGATTAAAGCTCTACTACAAAGCATATTTGTCACACAAGCACGTTTACTACAAGACAACCTGAAAGCACAATCTTGTTGGAAACAGAAGGGAAAGATATTTTTTTATCTTGAGAAACAAAACAAACCAAATAACTGAATTCAAATTGCTGCAAGAAACATTTTTCAACTGGCAAGTCTATTACCAATCCCAATTTTTTTTTTTAAATTAAAATTTTAGTACCAAAAAGAAGGTATAGATAAGACTAACCCAGTGCACAGAAATGACTTTCAATTTCTTCAACTAAGTAATCCACTTGCAATATGGGACTTCTTCACATCCGTTCTAAGTATAAAATGTATTACTACACTGCACGACTGGTAGAAGGAAAATGCGGAACATGTGCAGATACACAGCACCACCACACACCAAACGAAGTGCCTCACTAAGCTCAGCTTGCCAGACTTTTTGTTAGCCAGCTTGGAAGAAAATGTAGGTTGTCTATGGCGAGAGAATGCTGCTTCAGCAGTTCAGAATGAATTTCAAGCCTGTTCTCTATTTTATCTTTTGTCAGTATAATGTATTCAATGCAATAGAGAGCTGACAATTTAAATAACTACATTTTAAAACAAACGAAGCATTGATGTTAATGTGTGAAAATGGTCCCAACCCCTGGGAGTCCTGGTTCCCACCATTGTTTACTCTGACAACAGGATATAATTGCTTACTTACTTGGCAGCAAACTTTACCATCTGCTTGCTTGCATGCTGTCCCACAGCCACAAGAGCCTGGATATTAAACTGCTGTTGACGCAGGACTAAGAAACACTGCTTCCCTGAATACAAAGAGAAACAACACAGGTGTATTAAGGACAAGTTACTCGAGGTCTTTGTGAATGAGAAAAAATTCTTTACTACTTAAATATAAACTGAGCTTTTAAGAGTGTGCGTCTCTCTCTCTCTCTCTCATTCATTGCTGCCTCCCCTCCAAAAAGCTGCTTCAAACTCCTCAGCTGTACATGTACACACACACACAAACATTGAGATGAATTAAATAATTGTCTTACATCTATAAACATTTGAATGGACGTTTTCTAAAAATAACAGTAAGCCTTCCAAGATAAAGATTATTAGGCGAAAGAAAAACAACAAATAGTAACTTCTAAAGTAACTTTTTTCTTCAACGGCAAGAAATAATCATACTCTTCCTTGTTTCTTTGCTCCCAACTACTTCAAGTCTAAACTATTTTTAAAGAAGTTTTTTCTCATCTTCTCAAATCAAAGCTGTAGAGTTCAATTTACAAAGCTGCTCTGAGAGAATTAGGCTTGATTTTGCACCACAAGGACTAAACCAACAATGTTCATTCTATAATACACCACACATTCAGAATGAAGGGGAACAAAAGGAGTATTGATTCTAGTGAATGACAAGAACCTAGAGGACCCAATTAAAAATTCCTGTAAGAGCAATTTATTCATGAACAGCTTAGGGAAAAAGAAGTTAATAGGAATTAATAATAATGTACAAAGAACACAGTGCATTTTGTTGACTTTTAAAATGGGTATTTCCAAGTCAACAAAGCTCTTTCTAATCTGTTTAGCTGACGGTTACAATCATTTCATACTTCTTTTCACATCTCTAATAATCATTTATTCCTTAACTTAGTTTTAAGGAAATATGGTGATTCTAAATGCTTCTTCCTGGAGAGAAATTAACAACAAACATTTCACTGGGGTACCAGTATCTGATAAAGGCACCAGTATGACTCTAACCCCAAGTTCTGACTCAGAACATCATAACATTTCCATTGAAATGGTGAGAATAGGAAGAAGCCAGAAGTTTTGTTATAGACAGCTATTTCCCTGAGCCAGAAGTTTTGTTATAGACAGCTATTTCCCTGTTGTTTTTGACTTAAATCAATAAACCAACACATACCTAACTTGAAAACTGACACTAAAAAGCCAGCTGCAGTTTTCATTTGTAATTATGCAGATTACCATTCCTGACACATAGCTACAGGTAATTCAACAGTATCAGAAAACAAATGCAGAACCCCAACACACAACCTCATGGAAATAAAAGCAAACATACAAAACTAGTACAAGATATTATTAAATATTAATTATAATTATTGGAAATAACTAATCTTGTCCTATGACAAAAATGCAACAAGATTTTTCAGAAAACAGAGTACAACTATTTCTGTATTCCAGAGGCTGCAATATCCAATATGGTACAGATGCACATATTTCTTGCAGGCAAACATTAAATAACAGTATTAAATTAGAAAAATACAGGCTGTGTTTCAGATCCAGCAAGTCAACAAAGTAAGTACAATTTTTCCACAGAAGATGATATGCTGAGTTTCTTTAGATAAGGGGGTCATATCTCACACCTTTGACATCTCAGTGATTCTTGCAGTGTGGTTGGATACAGTATTTCCTAGGAGATAGTATTTGTCTCCACTGTCACAAACAAGTTAGCAAAATATGATCAAAGTTTCAGCACTGATTTACTAGGTGTTCAAACAAAAAATGCACAGCTGAGGACAGCTACGAAGTAACTCAACTGTAAGACAGGGAAATAATTAAAGGACCTGCTATCACAAAATAGTTTGGGTTGGAAGAGACCTTTAAGGGCCATCCAGTCCAATCCCCTGCAAGGAGCAGGGACATCTTCACTAAGGCCAGCTTGCTCAGCTCCCCATCCAAAAGTCTGGGAGTTGTACTTAAACCCAAACACTGGAGGGCAGATTAATATCTGCATTATAAAAGGACTCAAATGTCTTTGTCATGAGTAACAGTAGCTGTTTTCATGAAGGAGGAGGATGTTTTGCAGAACGCAACCACTTCTCATGACACAGAAGATAAGTGATCAAACAGACCTCACTCACAGTACTGGTTAAAATATCCCAGCACAAAGATTAAAAGAGGGAAGAGAACTTTTCCTGAGAGAGCTGAAGGCATTCAAAATAAAGTATCAAAAAGACCAGCCCTAACCAAATCTAGCTCATGCTTAGAAGCCTTTCCAGGCTTCTAAGAGCCTTTCCAAGAGATGCAAAAAAGGAAGGATTCGAGTAAGAAAAAAATTGGACAATGGGATCTTCTCTATGTGTTTCAAAATACTTATGTGGTGTTTAGGTGAAAAGTATAGCACCAAATTTACTCACATTCAACAGTAAACTTCTCTAAGTTCCTATTAAAAAAAAAATACCATGTCCCACAAGAATGCCTAAAAGATGAAATGTTTCAAAAGAAATTTGGTTAAAAACAGCTGATGCAGTAAAACATATAGAATGTTCAGGCACTGAACAAATAAGAGAATTCCATCAAAAATAAGCACATAAATCATCCAGTAATCCCTCATCTGTGTTGGATAAAAGACCCAAATCACATAAGACCTTAAGAAAGAAAAGGATGTAAGGAAGTAACAAGTATAAAGAGTAAAAAAGTGTTGGTTGTATAAATTAAATGATGGTTAAATAAATTTGCCAGCAAAGAGAAGACTTTACATGGTTTATTATAAAATTTGGCCCAATATTTAAATTGCTCTTGGTGGAATTCTTATTTTCAGATGTTTCATAGACCTTTGGATTCATAACCCAAAATCTAGTTCAGGTCTATCATTCTGCACAAGCCCCAGCTGCCTGGCCAAAACAAGACCAATTTCCCAAGGGCTTTTCAATGATAAATGTGATCAGCAGATTAGGTTGGCTTCAAAATAAAGCCAGAAATAACATTTATTCAATCTATGATACAAACCACAGGGCCCTGTGCACTTTAATTTTAGTACAACCCACAGAAATTCCCAGCACTCCATTCTTTACACATCCTTCAGTTAATTTCCATTAGACTCCATGAGTGACTTGCTATAGGAGACAGCTGGAATCTGCAGTTGTTCCCATTCATTTTATTGGTCAGAACCAGACAGGGTTAAATAAAGGCTACGTTGGTTATTTAGGAGTCAAATTCAAGTTTCTGAGAAAAACTAAAGCTTGTTTTTGTGAGATTTTCCTGTTTCCTGCAAGGCCTTCCTTTCCACAGTGGTAGGAGTAGTGCCAGGTTGTGTGTGGGAAAGGCTAATATTACTTTTTACTCTTAAACATTTGCTTTTCTTGTAAGATTCTTTCCCCAAAGCTTAAGTAAACAAGCATATGGCATTCCCTAGCAGCACTCCCTGAATGTCAGAATTGTTCTGTGCTGTCAGACCAAGAGGGAAAAAGAGACATCATCAATAAATTCAGATTATTCATGCCCATGATCAACTCCTTTTGCTTTCATTCTTCAGGTTGTGTTAAAGAGGTTTTAAAATAAGCCCTGTTATTTCATCAAAAACAAAAGTCTTTCCTGAGGCCAAAGTGAAGGATTACAACAGCTGCTTTTAAGTTCATATTGTCTTGTTACAGAGAGGTTACAGTGTTTGGCGTAAATGCATGTATCACACAAGATGCCACATATTTTTATTACAGAGAGCAATCAACAACCACAGAAGTTTACATTGCTTTCAAGGTCTGCATAGATACCTGCTTCTAATATTCTGAATTCTGTTAATAGCCTGAACTGTTCCTATAATTGCAAAAAAAAAAAAAAAAAAAAAAGCCATAAGGATACTCCAATTTATATACTGATAGTAACAACATTAACATTTAAATCAGATGGAGTGTCTTCTGTCTGAACAACTTCATCATGTAATGACCAAGGCTTTCACAGCTTTTGGAGCTGACAATTTCTTTAATTAACTGAGAGATTTCCATTACAAAATTACTGAGGAAACCACAGAGGATTCCTTCAGTTTAAAGATTCTAACACAAATTAAAATGTGCATCATATGTATCTATTTTAATGCAGTTCCTTATTTTAACTGACTGCAGCACAGACACTCATTAAGAGCGACATGTTTTAAGAAAATGAATTCTCAAAAAGAGAAATGAAGCTGGTATCTTGATGATATTCTGTAATGGATTCTCACTCCTAATTTGCATCATTCCCAATTTTAAGACTACTGTTAAGTTTCGTTTGTGATGATAATTTCTTTATGCTTTTTTTTCTTTTTTTCAATTCTTGGAAAGACAAGTTATTTATATCTACAGAGCTGCCAAGCATAACTGAAACCAGCACAACAGTTGTCAGCATCTGATGTCAACTGCAAAGGCCAAGCCTATTGAAGTTTGCATATGGCAACCTGGTCTCCAGAGGGAACTTCTGATTCCAGGGAAGAAATACGGCTGTCAGACAGCCAAGTATGACAGCCCACACTGCTGAGAACCTACAAAAGGGTTTGATAAAGAAAGATGATGCTTCTTATTTGAAGTTCAAATTGATATAATTAGATACTGGTAATCGAAAGTAAGAATTCTGAAATTTTAACAGATTTTTGTTTCCTGTCAAAGAAAAGGTGTGGTGAAAATATACATGTGCAGCAGAAGAAATATGACCTGACAACGGATAAATTTATAATAGAAGTATGTTTTACTGTAGAAGCTTAGAAGTGTTTTATCTCACAACTATTAACACCTTAAGGAGAAGGATGACATTTTAAAATTACTATTATTTACAGTTGTCCATATGTTATTTAGCAATACAATAAAACAAAAATTAACTTTTACTAAAATAACTGATTTCCACACAGCTAAAACCAAAATCTTTTCCCTGTTGGGAAAAAGAGTGGTAGAAAACCAGAAAAAACTAGTCCAAGTAACACTGAGGCAACTCTGAGTAACCAGGTGGCAAAGTTTTCTTGAATGCAAGACACAAGCAACAGGTCATGAAACCAAAATAAACATTAAGGTTGTACTAATGACACAAGGAAATAAAACCAAAAACCCTGGAGGCCTCTCACCTTTAGCTCTGCTGGTGTGAATTCTGCCACGAACCCAAACCTCTTCATCAGCCTTCTCCACCGTCAAGTCTTTTATGCGAACCAGAACTCTATCTGAATTACAGAAAAACCATACATTTAAAAACTGTTTTTCATTTTAAACTCCAAATACACTTTATATCATTGCTATTGATAAAATTGACAATAAATACAAACCATTATTTTTTGTATCAGTGGTGTAACTGACTTACTGAAAACAAACAAGATCCCATTTCCTTTCTTAGTGACTTGTACTTGATCCAGTAGCTTTAAATTGTTCAAATTTATTTTTGACTTACACAGTAGGGTCAAACTGCACTTTACCAACAGCAAGACTCACTGTAGTTCACGGATGGCAGAACCCAGCATGACTACACTGGTTTTGATAGGACTTCACTGTACTACCTGCACTTATTAGTCTGAATTTCTGCTGCCTAAGGGATGTGTGCCCTGCTGCACTGTGCAGCATCAAAGCTGCCGTGTTGAACCCAGCAACACAAAGGCTCAGAGGTGACATGACTACTCTATCTACCTTACATAAGTAGCATGAATATAACTGTAAAATAACAATTATTTAAAATAAGGAACAGAAAGAAACCACAAATAAATGTGCATTATAAATTTTCAAATATTTACTTTGATTAAAACAACAGCATTTTGGAGCAACAAGAGTATTACTGTGTAAAATGGGTAACATTCATTTTAGGAGAATCTCTTTGACAACCTGATCAAGCATGACTATCACTGTCAGAGCCAAGATTGGCTCAGAAGAACCCTTCAAATCCAATGTAGCTGCAAAGCTAAATAACAACAGGAATGCATGGCTTGGAAAGGACACATTTTGGATAGCAAAGGGAAAAAATAGTTATTGAGGAAAATATTTTTAAATAAATGAAGACTTTAAAAATTGTATACAACCATTATGAACTAACAATACACTGGGTGCATGCTGTTATTCCTTGCATGCTTCCCTCCTCACAAACTTCTCCCTCGTTTCAAAATAACATTAAATTTGCTAAGACACTCCCACTGTAGACTTTTCATGGCAGAACTTTTCTAAAGTTTTGGAAAAAGAAAACAAACTTTTGCCCTCTCCAGATTACCATCTGCTGTTCTGGACTCCTTCCTTCTGCCTCTGAATACCAGTCACAGCTTGCCCTGCAAGCCTATTATTCTGCACTGGGGATTTTAGGGGATTGAAAAGTTTTATTAGCTTATGTCAGGGCAATGCAGCTCTTTCTTCACAGACACCTATCAAATCCAGAACAGAATGGAAGTGCACAGAGAAATGTGATAGGAGATTGACTCAAACATATTCATAAAGTGTGTATGTGTGTGTGGGGGGGCTGGGGAAGGGAAAAAAGGGAATAAAGATGTTATCATTTGCCAGTAATTTCTGATATTCAAACTTTGTGTTGTACTACAGGAAACATGCAACCATCACAATCTATAACCTTCAGTATTTCTAAGAGTTTGATATTCAGACAGTTAAAAGTACCTCAGTAAACTTGAAACTGTATTGTTACAAAGTTAAAACATTTTCTAGGCAGAAGCATAAAGATAGAATGATGTATTACACCTTTCATGGATCCTTAGTGTTTCAGAAATCATCTGCATTAGACAACTATTTTTTAAAGTCTTTTGGATACCTAACAGTTCATGTTTCACCAAGTGTAAACAAGACACATTCAACACAAAAACTGTTAAATGGTATTAATTATTAAAAACTATTTCACCTTTCATAAAAAGGGTAATAAACAATATCCACAAGGTGACATCATACAGCCCTTTCTTCCAACAGCAGATCGTAATCACACAACGGCTGAGGCTGGGAGGAGCCTGTGGAAGTCATCCCACCCAATGCCATGCACAAGCAGGATGGCATAGAGCCAGATGTCCAAGATCATGTTCTGATAGTTTTTTTAGTATTTCCAAGAAGGGAAACTTCCTGGGCAACCTGTACCAATCCCTGGTCACCCTCACAGGAAAAAAAAATTCCTAATGTTCATTGTGCCCATTGCCTCTGTTAATGTCACTGTGCACCGCTGCAATGAGCTGGATGTACCAACTATCCCACTTCGCTACCCTCCTCTGACACTTCCCACATCATTTTTTTTCCCTAATGTATAGCCCAATCTCTTCTTTCCAACGTACTAAATATCCTTATTTTTCTCTCAGAACTCCAACCTCTTCTAAACATAGGAGGAAAGGATAAAAGTCCAAAAAGCTGTGTGGGATACATAAAACAACACTTTTGCACTTCTAGACCCCATTCCCTGCCTGTCACATCAACCTGTTTACTAAGATAATTTATCCTGCATCATGGAATTTAGAACACTATGATCAATATTTCTGCTGTCTCTGTGTAGTGCCAGCATCTTCAAAGTACTGGAAAAATTTGAAAAAGAGAAGGCAAGTTTGACATAAAAACCTGAAAATCAAAAGCAGTATTAGATGAAAGCAGCTTCCAGGGAGGGGATATGAGATAACAGGTCTGAAGGGAGAAAAAAGGAATGGCCAAAAATGGAGTTTTACTAGCAATCTTAGCCTCAAGCATGCAGGAAGGACTTAAAGACCTGACATGACAGGAGGCAAGAACATCATAGCCAAGGCAGTCAACATAAGCAGAAGAAAGACTTAGAGTGGGCCAAGAAAGAAGGCACAGGTGTGTGTGAGCTCAACAGAGCAGGGTGGAGAAACAAAGTTGTGAACCTGAGAGTTTTAATTCGCCTGCAGAGGAACAATAATCTATCAGCACGGCAAAAGGACAATAAGCTTACTCCTTGGAAAGGAAGAATAACCTGCTCTGATCACTCTAAGTTGTGTGAGTACCCTGTCCAGCCAGTGACTCCAGGACAGCGCAGCAACTTGAGTAAGCAGAACAGCACCACTACTGCAGCTCCCTCTGAGCTGCCAGCCAGGGATGTGCTGGCTCCGGTCACCAGACGTTGTGTGGGCTGCACACCTCGTACCACCATTGGCTACTCGGATTTAGAAATCACAGGCAGCCTTCAGAGACTTCACACAGATTTCAGAAACAAAATTAATGCACTTCAGATAGATGGGAACATGCCTATCTGTGCTTCTCCACCACTCCCTGTCCCAAGAAGCAGCTCCTTCAAGACACCCATGGCAAGTAGAACACTTTGGGGAGCTACTGATGACAAATAATATCTCACACTCCTGTGAACCCTTTGGCAAGAGCTCTCCCTGGCAGGAACTACTGAATCTGTAAATAAAAGTCCATTAGTCTCAAGGAAGGGACTAGGCTGACCTTCAGCTTTTTTGTTATAGACATTTTGTTCTTTATTGTTACCTGATTTTGGTGTTCTGGATAACCACTTCCTAAAATTACAGAACAGCAGGAGTGCTGTAGATCGCATTTTAAGCCAAATGGAAAACTCACTCAACATTGTCCATACACTGAGAAGTTTTTTAAACAAGGATGAAAGGTCAAGGGGACTACACAACTAAACATGACACTCAGCCCTTTTCGTATAATTTCCTGTTGCTTTCACCATTTTCCTTCTCAATATATTTTTTTTCTCCAGTACTTTTGAGTGTTTCTTCTGAATATGAGACAGTTGGCATTTCTCCATGAAAGCAGGACTTGATCTGCCATCTCAGTCTGCCAGCTCAGGTCCCCCCCACAGTTGTTTGCTCTGGGATGCGAATCCGGGAAAGGAAACACAGAGCTGGGCTGCTTCCACCATGATTTCAACTCCAGTTCCCTTTCTCTCAACAATGACTGCTAATGCAATCTCTGCTGATTTTCTTGTCCTGTTACATTGTTGATATAAAGCTCCCCTTCAGCTGTTTTCAACCTATGACTGCCCTTGTGACTGCTTCCCTTCCCTACATTCTGCATTTCCCCCATTCTGAATCCTAAAGGGGGATCAACCAAAACAACCACTCAAAAGAGAAAAAAAATCACCTAATCACAGATGATGTTGCTGTTTTACATTTTACTACGCAGAAGCTACAAGAAGCCAGTCTGTTACTTTCCCTCGTTACCGTTTCATGCACTGAATTTAATACAAAGATTACTAGTTCTTGGGATATTGGCCTGGGAGATTGTTCTGTAGCTGCTAAGTCTTTCTGAATCCCAATTCCCCATCAGGAGAAAATCAAGATTTCCTGAATTCAGAGTGGTATAACTGACAAAACCCATAAATATTAATATCTAATAATAATGGATTTGGTGCCCATATACAGGAGAAATGGAAAGGCTGCATAAGCAGACAGATCATACTCAGAGAGCACTGCTGTAGTAAGTCACAGCAGAACTTACTCCAAACATAGAAAAAAACTGACATCTCAGGACTCAGTACATTATAAATAACAATAATTTAATAATTAAAAGTCTGCAGTGATGGACAGACACAAAACTGACAAACTGTGTAAGGACGGTCCAGGCAAGGGCAAAGACTAAGATTCCTTTCAATCCAGAACTGAGCTCCAAGATTCAACCACACTCATGATTTTTTTCTTCCCTCCAATCTCAATTTCCTGTTCTGACTCGCATCCATGACCTCCAGTCCAATTACCACACACCTTCAAAGCCTAGCCTTATCTTTCTTACACCCTCCCATTAAGTAGATTTAAACTGTAAGATCATCCCACAGCTTCCTCTTCCTCATGCTGAACAAGCCCAGCTCCCTCAGATGCTGTGCTCCAGTCCCCTGAGCAATGTGGTAGCTCTCCACTGGACTGGCTCCAAAATGTTAACACCTTCCTTGCACTGGAGAGACCAAAACTGGACATGGCACTCCAAATGCAAGTGTCCCACAAGTGCCAAATGTAACCCAATAAAGGGGGAAAATGCCAGAGGGACTTGAATGAGAAAGTTTGGTAAATGATTTCTCAAGGAAGTACTGAAGATATTTGGTAGGTGACTTCCTTTTTCCTTCTTTCCCACCCCCTCTCTTGCAAAAACATTTTTGTTTTTCAACTGACCTGGTTTCTCTTGGGATTGTATCATTGATGACACTCCATATCTTTCCTTAGCATAATCCTACAATGGAGGTGAGAAACACGTATCAAAGAAGCACATACAAAAAAACCAAACATCATCACAGAGTGAACACTGTGGGTGAGTGAACTGAGGGAACACAAAATAATTAGCTATAATATTTTTAAAAGTTGGATTTTGGACTTGTAAGAGATACACAAGGGAGAAAAGACAATTGTGCCCTAGAATAAAAAAATAATTCCAGCAACAGGAACCATGCATGAGGGTCATTACTTGTTACACAGAAAGTTAGTGTGATTATCTCTAAAAAGGACCTAATCCTCAAAAAATATTTGCGTCCTACGTAAGTAGATAAATATTTCCTTCCCATATCCAGGCACACTGAGAAATGAAGCAGATCACATGTAATTGTCACAGCCCGGTGGAGCCTGATTGTTAACAATATCTCCCAGGTAAGGCACAGAGGAAGGCAGCATTTTCAACAAAATATCACAATTCTGGTTTCCCAACTAAGCCCATTCATTTCCAAATAAAATCCTCTGGTTTATTTATTTTATTCTATTCAATACATGAACCGAAGTTCCTATTAAATATTTTATTTAGGGTGAGTCCTTGCTTGTTTGCTTTTGATGAGTTGTGGCGTATTTGTAACTTCAGGGAAGCCACCAATACTTGGAATTTCTTATTGCTGATGCAAGAATAAGCAAAAATTACTCTATAACAAAATGAACTGATGCTCATTGTTAGTATTTTTTTTTTCTTGAAGAAACACTGGCCTACAATTTTTCAGCACTGCTCTGTGATCATCACATACAAGGCAGAAGCACCTGCCAGGCCAGCAGGAGCCCCTGGAAAAGCTTCCTGTTGTGGAGGAGCAGCCCAGGTGTTTCTGGGGGGAGTAGAGCTCTTGAGAAAATCAGAGGCTGGGCCCAGCGAAGGGGGAGTGGGGGGACAGGCAGGGTAAAGCCAAGGGCAGCTGTGCCCCTGGGCTCGGCCAAACCCCGCCTGGGCCCAGCCCCCCCACCCCGGGGAGCCTCAACAGCGCGCACGCCGCGTTCCCTGCGGAGACCCACATCAGCCGCCGACGAGTCCTCGTTCTCCGGGCGGCGGTCCTGGCCCTGCCCGCGGCTGGCGGCACTCGGCATCCTGCGGCAGCCGGCGCGGCCCTCACGGTCCCTCACGACACAGCCGCGCACACGCCACGCCGCTGCCGCGCGCCCGGCTCTCGCGAGAGCGCCGCGCCTGCCCCTGCCCCGCCCGGCGCCAACCAAGCGTATCGCGAGAGCTGCCCGCGGCGCGCGCTCCCCCGCGGTGCCCTCAGGGCGGGCTGAGGGCGGGGCTGCTTCGCCGGCCTGCCAGCAGGGTGGGCCGGTGTCGGTGGCTCTGTGCTCCCCTCAGAAGCTATGCCTTTGGGGAACCGTCGCCATCCTGGCGAATCTCGGTGCCTCCAGCCCCATGCGGGTGATGCTGAGGCGAATGCTGCGGAGCTGGACAGGGCTGAGGCAGGGTGGGCTTGGTCCTCGCTCGCCCTGCTCCACCGTCCATCACATTGTGGGCAGAGGTAACATCAGAGAATCACAGAATTGTTTGGGTTGAAAGGGACGTCTGGATATCACTTAGTCCAAAGCCCCGCCAATGCAGGGTTACCTGGAACGTGTCCAGGCGGGTTTGGGATGTCTCCAGAGAGGGAGACTCCACACCCTTCCTTGGGCAGCTGTTCCAGTGCTCTGCCACCCTCAATGTAAAGAACTTCTTCCTTGTGTTGAGGAGAAATTTTGTTTTTTAGTTCATGGCCAGTGCTCCTCGTACTGCTGCTAGGCACCACTGAAAAGAGTTTGGCACCATTCTCTTGGCACCCGCCTTGAAGATATTTATGTGCATATAAATAAACATGTTGGACTATGAGGTGGCCAGCTAATGAGTGTGGAGCCAAATCGAAATGCACTTTTGTTCTATTAGGCCAGAAAACGTGGCTCCCCGGTGCTTACCCTGGTAGCAGTTCTGAGCCCGTGCCCAATCACCCTGTTTATAATTAGCTGTTTATTAGTTAGCTAGAAGTAGGTCTGGTAGTTTTGAGAGGATGAGCAATACTGCAAATGCAGGTGTTTCCCTCCAGCTGGGTGCTTGAAGCAATGCTAGGGTTCTGAGCCAGGGCTGGCTGCAGGTGCCTGCTCTGAAATGACAGAAATCAAAGCTGGATGCAGCTGGCGAATCTATAGATGGTTTATTTTGTGCAGGGCAAGAAAGAGTTAGCGGTCCTGATTTAAATTCTAGTTTTGAATTTTCACATTTGACTAACTAATCCCTTTTGCGGTATCGATTAGAGTTCTTCATTTCCTGTCCTACAGTTGTTTATTTTGCAGCACTTTGTACTGCACTGGTTCAACATCTCTTCTTGTGGGAATCCCCTTGCAAATTTCCCCTTCCCCTTCTCTGAGCCTCTGTCTCAGAGAATTATCACTTCACCATGAGACCGCACAGCTTTCACAAAATCCTTTCTTCTCATGCACTGTTAAAAAGAATTAAGATTCAGTGACAGAGAAGGCAAATCACTGTCAGTTTTCATTCCTCACCACAAGAAATGAAGTTCTGATCATGGGGTAGCGTGTATTGTGCTTCAATGCTATTGTAACAGTAACAAAGCACGTGGATTTCTCTGTGTCAGTTGAGTCTCTTGTTACCTGTCACGTAGAACCACTGCTCAACCTGAACCTGAACTAACAGACAGATGCAAATCTTGTCCCTCACCACGGAGGGTGAGACAGTACCACCTGCACAACACAGTGCTCTGTAATTCTTGGCATTTCGCCGACTTTGCTGTGAAATTCAGTCAAAAGAAACCAGCCCTGTAACCCTTATTTCTATGCTGGGAGCCTTCCAATGGTGACTAGCATGAGTATTTCCTCTGGGGCAAATAACCTGAAGATGGTTCTGAAGGAAAAGCCCTTTTAATATGATGAAAGTGTTAACTGAAAACAAAATATGGCCTTTTAAAGGGCACTGTGGCTAATTATTCCATTGCCAAACTTCCAGAAGAAGCATTTTGCAGAGCTCATGCTCTCAGGTAATTTGTCCAAGGTCCCTTTGTCTTGCAGTGTGGAAATGGGATTTTTGAGCAAAAATCTGTAATACACTGAAAATAGAAAAACAGCAAAATGAAATTAAGAATAATTTAGTATGTGGTTAAATAACCCCCTCAAAATTCTCCATTTAGCTTGGGTCTGCAGCTAAAATTTACTTTCCATCTCACTAAATTGATCACAAATCCTCTGTGAAGAACACAAAACATCACGTGCAGGCGATGCAGCTCATCTGCCGCACCTTCTGTTTCCCTGCGCTGGTATTGACACCCGTGCGATGGGGGCAGTACCTGCGGTGAACCTGGGCTTCATAAGTGGGAGCAGAGCCGGAGCCCGGCCCGGGTGGGAGGCGGAGGGGCTGGAGGGGAGAGGCCAGCGCTGTCCCCTGGGACCTGGCCCAGGATTAGCACATGGAAATGACATCACCCACAGCCAATCGGGGGGCCCCGGGGGTGCAGCTGGATGGAGGCCATCCTCCACTTAAGTAACAAGACATGACATACCATGTGCTAATGCTAAATAATTTATCCCTCAGGCATATAGTGAATTGCAAAGCCAAGCTGAGGCCTGGTCAACAGTTTGTAGTTTAAATTAAAATTGGCTTTCCCATCTTCAAGGGAGGGAGGGGGTTGTCAACTGTTGTGATGAAAAGTGGAATGCGGAAAATCTTTGCTTTTTCTCTTCTTTCTCCTGTTACAGTTTGATCTGATCAAAACACTTTTCAGTGATTTTGGAGATGTATCCCACATATCTCTATTATATGAAGGAAATTCATAGAGGAAGGTTTAAGACATTGTGAATAATTATATCCAATATATCCTTGAAACTTAGGCGTTAGCACTTGTAATATCCTAAACCAAAGCTATTCCAAGATTTAGTTATATGTGTTTCAAGTTACAAATGTTATGTGGGCGTTTCCATAGCAGAGCCATAAATTTGTCTCGTTAGGAATCCAGAGGCATTTGCTGCTGCTCAGGCTGAAGCTCAGGCCCAGCCTGTGTCAGGATGCTGGAGCCAGCAGCACGCAGAGATGGGTGTGATGTTAAATCACGCCCGATGGCTGCTGGAACGGAAGCCTTTCCAACTCAGCTGTTCAGCTAAACTTGGCCAAACTTTTGGCATTTGTTAAAATATTGAGCTGATTTTACTTAAATATGCTAAACCACATTTTCATTGAAACCACAAGAAGCTAAAAGTAGTCAGCACTTTCCATAACCTGTCCTTATACAGTATTTTACAAAAATGATGGCTCAAATATTCTTTAATCTTCCAGTATACTATTGGCCAGAAAATCAAAAGTTGCAATATGCACAGCGTTAGTGGGAAGGAGATAGGAATCACCTTTAAATTATTTTAGGAGAAGAAATGAAAACAACCTCTGCCCTATGGAATAAATCAGAACATATTTACCTGGTCTCTACTTGTTTGGCAAGTTAAAACCTAGAGAGCATGAAGTGGTACAGAGATAAAAAGAGCATGTGGGGAAAAAATACAAAACAAATTGGTAGTGTCTGAAAGGTCTTTGGGGAATTCAGCTTTATTGCCACAATAGCACACTTTTCCGTGTGCAATTACTTGTTGTCATGGAAATGAATTTTGAAGATTTCTCCTATTTTGGATGCTGCAAAGCATGCTTAATTGAATTAAGAGGTTGCCTTTGTTTTTTTTCCTTTCCATATTTGTTTTCTTATCTAGGTTCTTGTATGATTGTCAGGCCAGTATCCAAATTTGCCTTAGATAACAAAAAGAAAAATATTTACCACTGAAGAAAAAAATTGCAGGAGCAGCTAAAGTTTTAATATTTTATTTATTTTGTAGGTTATATAAGTTCATTGTGTGTCTTCTGTGTTAGGGAAAGCTCTTCTATTAATAATTTCAACCTTGGCAAAAGTGTATTTTTGTAATTGATCATTCTCTTTTTACTAAAACATTTGTACAATGAATAACAAAGCCTTTGCATCTAGATCCAAGTAGGAACAGAATTTGGCAAATCTAATTCCTTCCTGGATTTTCGCAGCTCTACTTCCTTTAGGAAGTTTTTAGTCAATGGGAAACAAAGGCTTATTGAAAGGATTAAAGTTGCAACTATTCTCTTTGTTTTAGAGCTTCAGTCACGGTTTTCCTCTAGTAAACAACATTTGCAATTAATAAAACTTCTAAAAAAACCGGAACTTTGGGGAAGTACGTGCTTATGATAAGCAGCAGGATTTCTTTTGACAGAACTCTATACAAAGGTGTAGTCTTTTTAAGTTCAGACAATGATAACAATTGAGTTTCTCAAAACATTTTGGAAGTGTTCCTTCTGATAAACACAAGACAACATGCTCAGCAGCCAGGGATGGGCAATACATTTAAATAGGAGATATCTTGTCAACAGTTTTTGTGTCCCAAAATTATTTGAAATAGCTGCAAAAAGCTCACATTATATATCATGCATAAACCCAGTAGTCATGTGTTACATGATGAAATATCTGTTTGCATCGGACATACAGTGCTGCATATATTTATGAGCTATTATCCATAAATTGTTCATTGTTTCCTTTAATATGGCACTTGAAAAAGGCATTTGGATAGCAGTTATCTATGCATGAATAAGAACACACAGAACATTTAACCTTTTTAATTTATTTTTTACTCTTTTTTGTGTCATGAAATATACACATTTTATGTCAGCTGTACTTCTCTTACTTGCTTTATGTGTTTACTCCCAAGGAATTTTCTCCTGCCAGTGGGAAACTGAGGGAAACATGGTAAATTTGGTGATGGCCCTCCCTGGAGGGCAGTGTGGAGCTGCCGGATGAGTGGGACTGGCTGGCACAGGAGATTTTTCATGAACAGCTCAGCTATTGTTCTCACCCAAGTGTCCAGTTCTTTTTCTGGGGTGGCTGATATCCAAAGGGTGCTGAAAACAGCAAAGTGGAGCATAAAGGGGCTGCAATGCTGGCTGAGCCCTTAAGTGCAAGGATATTGTTCTTTCTTACATCATATTTCTCATTTACAGAAACCATCTGAAGCCATTGTCCTTCTGACAATTTTCACACTTTTATCTCACATGTAGGCAGATTTTTTTTTCTAGATTTTGTCAGCTAAGTGTTCCTTGCTAACCTCTAACCCAGAGTCAACTTCTGGTGAAGTTATAAACCATTAGAAACAGAAAGTTGTGATGGGAATCCTGGTTCAGACTTGGTTTCAGCAGCAGGAACAGTGCTCTGTTATCAATAGATGTGAGTCAGACACCAGCACTAAGTCTGATCTTTGAGATTGCCCATTAAAAGTGTTCTTTGTTACTGTCTGAAACAAACAAAAAGCAGAGACGAGTCATCTAAATGATTAAATGTGTCACAGAGGACGTTAAATGCTATTTTTGAGCCTTTTTCTTACAGCAATTGTGAAGTATTTTGTAAACAAAGCGTGTCATTGGTCAAGGGTGCTCCATCAGGCATTCTGCATATATCCATTGGCTCAGCCTGTGCAGATAGCCACACAGAAGTTTGTAGGTTGGTGGAAATGGACAGACTGATTCCTAGAGGAAATAAGCGTTAGCATGAGAACAACAGCTGAACTGAAATCCCATAAGCCAGGAAGAACAGCTACACAATTACACTAACAGGTGGTTGGTTTCAAAACAAATTTCAAGGTCTGACAGCTCAGTGCACCTGCTTTGGGCTGATTTCTTTTAAGACTTGGTTTTGGCATGAACCATTGATAAAAAACATAATTCTTTGTGTCTGAGAAAAGTCGTCATTACCATATAGTGATGATAAACTGCTAAAGCTTTCTAGAAGTTGTGCTTAGCCAGAAGGTAATGTGGGTAATTCTGCACACTCTGTCATTAGAATTCAATTTTTTGAACTGAGAGTTTTCTCTTTCAGACCTACCAGGCAAACACCATAGACCTGGCCTTCTGTAAGCTGAGATAATTTCATTGACTAGAGTGCTGTGATTTGAATTAGGTATGACTTCAGCCTTTGCATTCACCATCAAAAGAAAAATCAAATTTTATTTTGACAAAGATATTCAGCAAATTCTGAGTATCTATTATATATTATATAATTTATATATAATATACTGAATAATTATAAAAGTCATACTCCTTCTTCTACATTTCTTTTAATTGCAGACATTTCATTTGGGCAGATTTTTTATTTGCTTGTATTTGTTCTCAGCTTATAGAATTCTTGTGAATTTTGGACAAAGGAAGGATGGTCATTTTCATTTTGGAGAAGAAATCAAAACAAGCTTTTATCATTCAAATGTCAGTACTGGTGGTTCTTTATGGATGGCTCCCACATCTCAGTAAGAAATAAGATAAATCTTAAATTTGGCCAGAACAGATTGATAAATGTAGCTTTTGGGAAGTTGCTTTTTTTTCTACAGAATTGAGATTTTCAGAATGGTCTAAATACCCAGAAATTTAAGTTCCTCTAATTTTCAGGCAGTGGGATTACAGAGTGCCAAGTTCATCACATCTCTATAAGATCTGGACCTTCATTCTGAACACCTCACTTTGCAAACCTAATATGTCAGGGGTTTATGTGATGCAGTCCTGAGTTCTGTGGGGTTTTATTTTCTTATAGAGACAGTAAGAAGAATATGATTGCAATTTTCAACTCTGAGCAAGTAGTGTGATTAAAAGATATGCAGCCTACATGCAGACTTACAGCCTAGTGCCAGGCTGGGGACACCAGTGTGACCTGCACTGTACTCAGACTGCAGCTACCCTTCAGTGCTGTGCCTCCTCTCTTCTCTTGTCTGCTGAGCAAAACTTGCAGATATTTATAAACTTCATGGTGTCCCAGATTGTGGGGAGGACATACAGAACTGCTAGTGTAGTGTTACTGTGGGCCTTTCCACTCTCCATTTAGGTTTTTGAAGACCTAAAATTATGATTATATGGTTAACAGCTGGTACCAGAGAAACAGAAAAATAGTGATTAACCTGGCATCTTCTATCTCCTTTTAATGAATGAAATTGCAAATCTACTGAATAATAACAGTTTTTTGTTTTAACTGTCCTTCATTCAGAATGACTAAATACATTACCTGACAGTAGTGGTGGTTGCTTTTTTCTGAAAATTCTGTTTCTCAGATCTTGGTAGATTACTCTTTTTCCTGAATTGCACTGGTTATTGTTGCTGCACTCCAGGGCTTTCCCCCCGCCCCCCTCCGGGAGGGTCCCCCGGGGGGCCCCTTAAGGCTGTATGTTCGCTGGCAGCAGCGGCAGGCAGAGAGACTCCACACAGCTTCTGAGGGTGCTGATTAGATGAGGATTTATTGGGGGTCCCACCCCAGGAACCAGCATGGTCTCTGAGGGAGGAAGGGAGAAGAAGGAGGGGGAGAGAGCCTAGGGGAGAGAGGGGACCCCCAGGCCCAGGGTCCAAGAGGGCAAAGAGCCTCCTTGTCCCTGTGGCACAGCTTAAAAGGGGGACTCAAAGTGGGTGCGGAAGACACTTGGCCCAATGGGATGACAGATACTATACGTTAGGGGAGGGGTACAGGCTTGGAATATACCGTACATCTTGAGGGGTGAAAGAAAGCATACCATTTAACTAACATGCAACACCACAGGTTATTCCTGTTATTTTTCCTTAACTGCTGTATATGATTTGACTATGTGACTGTCAAGGTCTGTCTATTAGATTTTCAAATTTTTGTACTTAGATTCTGGATTTCATGATCTGTAGACTTGAACCCATCTAACTGGAAAGTAAGATATGAAAGTTACTAAATCATGCCTTATGAAATATACTTAAAATGCCCACCTTTCACTTTTCTGTGTCACTTATCCGGGTTTGCAGTGGTTTTTCCTTTGTTGTAGTTATTCAGTTAACAAAAACTGGCATGCTTTTTTTTTGGGGGGGGTGGGGCTGTCAACTTAAGACAGACACTAGCACAAAATTAAAACTTCAGCTGCCTTCCTTGGGGAGGAAGAGTTAGCAAAACTGAGCATTAGATTCAAGAACTGGGTACAAACTTTTATCATTTGAAGGCTCAACATACAGAAAAAAACCCCAGAAGATCATGTGGATGAAGAATCTGAGGATCTACAAATTTCCCCCTGGGAATACCTAACAGTGAGCCACGGACAGGTCTTTTCTGCCACTGAGCTGGGAAAGATTGGCTGTTCCTAGAGCTGACAGGTCAGCTTCTGTGGTCACCTATATTTACACCTAAGTTCAGTGTGAAGCCACACTCTCAGGCTGAACTACCCCTGTAAGGCACCACTGTCCATTGCAGACAAAGTCATCCAGGTCATCAAGCTCTGGTGTTTGTTTACCTGGTGACCTTACTTGAAACACAGTGAGAAATGCTCAGGTGCACATACAGCAGAGATAAGGATTAGTGATTTCCTCTGATAAAGGTTTGCTTCCTCTGAAGTGAGCCCGATGAAGAGCTGAGGAAGAGCCAGTGAGCAGTAGCCTGTAGGGCACAGCTGTTTGCAAAGGCACATTTGTCTATAGTTTGAATCATCCTGAGAAGATGTGCCCTTGGGTTTTCTGCGGTTGGAGACGGACACTGCTGTCAGTCTGCTTAACACTTCCTGTACCCGGTGTGAAAGTGCTCAGAGTTGGGTTGTACTGTAATACATCAGTAGGTTTCATCCTGCAAAGAAGTCTTTGTTGCTTTCTTAGAATGGGGCTCTAAGCTTTCCAGAAGGTCAGGACATCTCAGGACTTAGTTTTGAATGCTTTTCTCAGAGACCTGACTGTCTAAGAGTGATCAGATTTTAAATTGAAAGATTTGACCCTCTTTGTAGAGGAAGAAGAACAAATAGAATTGAGAGTGGGAAGGTCACTGTTAATAGCACATTAAGTCCTTCTCAACAAGCTTTAGAATTGCTTTGTTTCTTCCTCTCCTAGTGCTGTAAACATGACAAGCTAAAGGAAGACCTTAGAAAACATCTCAAGGAAGCTACGAAGGCTATTGAGAAAGCAAAGAAGCCAGCTGGACCAGTTAGTGTCAAACACAACATTTTCTAATAGCTGTGGTGAGTTGATTTCTCTACATTATGCAGTACAAACACATCACATATTCTGAACAGTACAGTGAAGCAAGTGAGGATATTCTCATACAGAAAGTTCACTTTTTTAGTGGATAACAATAGGCTGCATTCTGTTTGGAGTCTTCCTGAATCCCTGGTAAATAGACACCTGCTTAATCCAAGGCTGAAGAGAAAATGAAAATTTTAATACATTCTTTTTTCGTTTAGAGTTTGGTTACTGGGCTTTCTGTTAAAAGACTAATTTTTCTTGGTTTAGGCACAATTACTAAAGCATGCAATTAATTGAGAAATATGTGGGTTTTTTAGAAATGTCAAAATTTTGAACCTCATGCTTAGGACACTATTGTTTAGAGGGAATGTTGTTAGTGGTTTGTGATATTTTATATTTGAGGAATCAAGGGATGGGATAACACTGACAAGTCATAGGTTAAGCTTCTTAATGAGAGTAAGTTTGTAGATAGCAAATCTCTTATCATGGAATCATCTAGCTCTTCTCAGTTTGTGATATCTATAAAAAGGTATTGGCACTAGGATGTATGGTTCATGAATGCAGGGAATATATATCCGTGTCTGTAAGTAGAACTAACCATCATGTATTTCCAGAGAACCTATTACCAAGGTCACTGTAAGGCCATGTGGTATCCACAGTCTCTGAATATTCACAATCTCCTTCCTTCCTAATTGTGGATAAATAGAAGGATGAGTTGCTCAAGCAACATGCAGTGGCCAGAGTGGTCTGCACAAGAATTTGCACTGTGTGCAGCGCACAGTGGGAAGACTTGATATTTCCTGGCTCCCTGGTTGCTTTCCTTTCCCTTCTTTCCTCCGCTGGACAGCCCATGTTGGTCTCCACAGGGTGTTAAATCCTGCTTGCAGACAAACGTGGTCATTTGGTGCCTCTATCACTGTGTTCTGCCTCTTGCCACTGAATTTAATTTCTCTCCCTGGGTATTTCACTGCCTCCTATATGAAGTCTAAGAGACATCTCTGCTGTAAATCAAAGGAAGTTTTCTTTTCCTGTTATGTCTCCAAGATCCCAATTCTCCTTGCCATACATTAACTCCAATTTGTTAATAGTAACTCTTTCTCTGTGGTTGGATAGGTTTATTGAACTAAGTTTCTTTGTCTGCCCTTCAATTTTATTTTTACAAAAGAAACCCATGGCTCTTTACATTAGGAATCAAGGGAAGGTTTTATTGGAATGTGTTTTGCAAGCTGAAATATTTCTGACAGTGAAAACAAAAGTCTCATCTCTGTTAAGGGCTTAGTTACATTTACAATATAGTTTTTTCCAGAACAATTTACTCAGTTTGGAGGGAAATTTGAATTCTGAGGTGATACTAAATGAACTTTAAGTCATATGTATGCACAGCATGAACAAAAAGAAATGGTTCTTTGTGAGAGACAGCAAAACTGGGAAGGTAGGAAGAAGGAGAATGCTGGTTTTGCAAAGGCAATACAAAAGGAATCTTTTATGTAATCAGTTTAGCAAATAAGAAAAATAATAACAGAGACATAAATGTGGCAAACAAGAAGGGATTGAAAAAATATACTGGCTGACCTAACTGACCTAGAATTGCCTTTGTATGATCTACTGTTGTATACTTTAAAGAACATTAAAGAAGAAAAAATGAGGATAATGCCTAATAAACTGGTTTTGACTTTGAATGTTTGAGCTGTGAAATGTCTTTGTTTCAAGTATTTTTCTGTTTGTGATGATATCCACAAGTGGTGACTGGTTTCTTCTTATACAATATCTATTCACTACAACTAAAGAGGGATAGGACATTCAGCCTTTGTCTTTGGAGTGAGAAAATAAGTTGTACATGCAAAGAGAACGGATTGTCTGTTATTGATGTGTCTATCCCAGTGGGTCTATATGAAGCTGTCAGCCTTTGTAAATTATAAATGTCATATAGCTTTTTCTAGAGTGAGTTGAATAATGTCTTAAATTGTGGTCTAATGATAAAAGTTAAAGCTGTAAACTGAGGTTGACATAGAATCACAAAGGAAAATAATCTCATTTTAACTGGCTCTGTAGGTGGTACAGTGTTCTACAGAATCACTGAGGCATTACTTGCTCTCTAATTGTCCTTTATTTTCCTGTGCTGAGAAGCTATTAGTGCAGGATATAAATTGTGTCTGTGTTGGATTTCTGCAGCTAACTGGTAAGGAATCAAATTTTTAATTTGTCACATAGAGCTCCCGAAACACCCCTAGAACTTCAGACAATAAAAGCTGCTAAAACCTGAGGAGTTTAGAGTCACCCATTTGAGAGACAATTTGATAATTTAAAGGCTTTTTGGGCAATTTCAACTCCAGGACCCGTTTTCTTTGCAGTATACTGCTTCAAGCTAATGGATTTGTAATTAGTGGGGAAGCCAAATTCATAAGGCTGCTCACTATTTAAAGTATCACAGTTCAAGCTTAAGAGACAGTTCATTACAGCAATAATGCTTCTTTGTCTTTACTGCAGTTACAAAAAGTGATTTTTACATGTTGTGCTTATTTGACTCAAGTGAAGCCATGGTCTCATCATGAACCCTGTAGCTTTCTTCTGTTCTGCTTTGTTTGTCATAAACCACTTTCTGCTTAGGTGGTTAATTGTGGGCTTGATTTGAAAGAGTGTTGGTTCTGGCTTATGATCTCAAAAGCAAGGGCCTTAAACTGAGCAGGGAATAATTGAAATCCTATTGCTTTGCAGAACCTTAAGAAGGCTCATGAAATATGACATGAACTCTGAAGAGACAAATTGAAAGATCTGATGATGAGTGGGAAGCAAAACTTTCTGTCCAGAGCAAACGATTTATCTTTATGTCTCCATTTTCAAAACCACCTCCAAACAGGATCAAAATCATCCCTAGCATTTGCTTTAGCTATTAAAATCAGTGTTTTAGTTTGCTGTAATTTTTCATTGGATAGCAGAAAATGTATATGATGTACTTAAAAAGACTTTTTTTTTCCTTCATTGTGGTGTCTTCCTAGTGTCACCTGGGTTTTTCTATCTCTCCGTACTCCTGTGTCTCTTTCTAGAAGGTCTCCCGATTTTCTGAGTTTCTTTCTCAGGAATATTCTCAGCCAAAAGTTCTCCATGGTATGAAGTCCAATAGATTATTTAATTTTTCTTCTTGCCTTCATAGTCTTCATATGTTTAGGCAGCTTGGAGAAGTCTTGCATTTGAACTTATGCATCATTAGTGAAGATCTGTGTGTGTACAACTGAGAGCAGAATTGGCTTAAAGTCTGCCCCAAAAGGAGATTGAGTAGGATCCTGCAATTCCAACTTGTTTCCCTTTCCAACAGCAATGAGCTGAATCAGAAGGGAACTAATGAATTCTGGTCGATTTCCTTCAGCGCACCAAAGCTCTTTAAACACATACTGAAGAAGGGAAATGAAGTAGGATTAGTCCATTTCCCTTTGAAGCCAGCTGTGTGTTCACAGAGCATGTACTGGAACATTATTTCACTTGCCAGTTTCTGGCCATGGGCCAAACTGTAGTATCATCTTGAATTGATGCAGGATCCAAAAATACATAGAAAAACACATGGACTGCCTCTGGACAATAAGTAAGAAGTTGGTGTCTGTATGGCAGATTGGCTTGTATTTCTAACTTTAGTTCATTACCTGTTTGGCAAGGTATCACCTAATTATTTTTATTATTATTTTTTCATTAGCTTTGCCATAGCCAGAAGCAGTTCTGGAGCCCTCTTTTCCCCTTCAGACTGACTTCAGATGGGAGTGTGAATTTTTAATGTAATATTAAGACACTTTGTTGTTTCTTTACTGCTGTTGTGTTTTTGAGGGAGAAAAGTCCCACTGTTTCATCTTATAGAGAGTGTTTGGGGAAGAGGGATGTTTGAGGAGTTGTGTAATACTGAAAGCTGTGTATGTGTGACTCATGCAAGTCCTAACTGTTGTTGTGCCTGTATATAGCACCTTTCTTTCCAGATGGTCTCAAAACATTTTCTAAATAATGTGGTGATTTCCTAGTGCGTGACACTCTCAGAGACTGAAGAAAGGACTCTTTTACTCCAAAAGGATGAGACTTTGCAGTTTCTTTTTTTCTTTTTTTTCTTTGCAGTTTTCTTTTTCTTTGCATTTGAGTTTCCTGTTGCTGCCAGACAGTTGAACAGTTCTGATTTTTTGTGTAGGAGATAAGCAAAAGATAAGCAAAGTCTTATCCACAGCACTACACACGTTAAGTGCACTGGAATGAGAAGTGTCTGCTGTCACCTGAGTACTGTGCCATTGGAAAAAATTGGAACATTTGGGCTGGAACCTTTCTTCTACGGAGCTATTGGATTTCTGTGTCTTACAGGGCCTTTCTTATAATGTGCTCCATGACAGTGATCCTGGCTTTATCTGTTATAGGACATCTGCAATTTATATGTTTTCCCCTGCCACTGGATTTTGCCTGTTTAATTCCAGGACATTTCTGAAGGCACAAACAAAGCTGACAAATGTGCTGCCCTGGTGGTATAAAGGAGGGTAAACTGGGCATTTACTGGTGCAGCAGTGGCAGCTGGAGGTTATGCTTTGTCACAGTTCTGTTGATGTAGATATGCTAGAAGAAATCTGTAGTACAGTACTGACTCCAGGGATCAGTGGATGAGGGTTCTTGGCTGCCCTTAAACTAGATGTGCACTAACCAAGTTAGGGATTTGTAAATTAGGGCTGGGACTTCAGACTTGGTCCAGAAGTGAGGGGAGGATTAGTGGAATACCCAGAGCACCAGAGCAATATTAGACTCTGTCAGGCTGAATACAGTGCAGCTTCTCTCTGAGGTTCAGGTTTGCTTGCAGGTTGAGTGAGCTGCTGAGTTGGTACCACAACTGACAAAAGGCAACTAGCATAAGCAACCTTCCTATGGAAAACATGCTAACAGGAAATTTAAGGAAGCTAGCAGTAGATGGAAGGAAACTTGCCTCTTATCTGACTGCTGTTTTTTACCTAATGATAATACTGTCTGTAACAGACAGTGGAGGATTGTGATTGCAGGGCTGAGTTCAAACCACAAAATCTGAATACGTATGGGCCTGCCTTTTGAGAAGATTAGTCAGCCCAAAACTAAATCCATGGACAAAGCAGAGATCTTTCTTCAGGCTTTGGAAAAACCAAAGGAATTTCTTAGTTTGCTGTTCTTTGTTCCCAGGAAAGCATGGTGAAAGGAGGGAAAATAAGAAAGGCTATACTTGCATTTTGTAAAGAGGCCTTTAAAAAAACCCAAACAACCAGGCAATAAAGAGTCAGGTAGGTAAAGATGAATGGCCTTGAGAATTTACATGCAAAACTGCCCTTGTGGGAGAGCTACAGGGAAGCTTAACAGATCTCCATAAGTGCTATTAACTCAGCCAAAAGCTAACAGAAAGTTGTCAGTATTCTGCATGCCCAGGGAGCAGTCCCAAACGTATGCATGCAGATTAGACATGCATGACTTCTGGGGGCCCTCAGATGGAAGGGGATGCACCCGATCGGGAGAGCGGGGCAAAAACAAACAACAAAAAAAAGTGCAGATAATTCAGTACTCCCTCACCCTCAGCTCTGGAGATGTTCCCTTTTGTATCCAGCACAAGAGAGGTAGAAATTAGGCCACAGCATCACTGGAGCAGACGGGCACGCTCTGTCTGCGCCGCAGCAGCATGTGCTTCTTTTCAGAGAGTTGCCTGGCAACGGAATGCTGTCCGCCCGAGTGACTGCAGGAGCCCATTGAAACCCTCCGACGGGCAGGGCTAGGGGAGAAAGGAGGAGAGGAAGGAGGAGGGGGAGAGTGAGCTCACCAGTTTAGAAATTTCTGGCAGCAAAGCCAGGACACCAAGAATGAGACAGGGAAAGGGGGGAAAAAACTCTTGCTATTCAAGAGTAAATCTTTCCATACAAATCTAATTTGATTTCATATAAGTCAGAGGGAGGGATCTAATTCCGTTGATTTTATAGGATATGTGAGGATGGTCACACTTAAACAATATATTGTTTCTAATATGTAGAATATCCAAGTTTCTGAGAAACAAAAGGTGCTTGTGGGAAGCTGAATGCACATTCACAACCTTCCTGCAGGTAGTGAGAGGCTCCTCCAAGTGCACCCCTTCCGTTGAACCCCACACCAGGCTCCAGTGTGCCCAGGGACGGGACATGGGAGCTCTCTAATGACGTCCTTAAATGCTGTGCTGGGGACCGGATCTATTCTGGTGACCAACAATCGGATTGCATCCTTCTGCCAAATGACTGATTTCTGTTTGTGTGGGAATTAGTTAAATATCACTTCATCTGGGATTTTAAAGATCCTAAGGGAGTCAAGTGTTTAACTCTCACTGAATTTCAATTGCATATCTCTCTGGGAAAATTAATGAGCTGAGTCCTAAGGAGCCTTGCTCTTTTCTAAAGAGCTAAATGTATTGTTTGTTGTCCAAGTCTCTTTTTCCTTTCATATATACATACAGAGTGTTCATTTTTACATGCAGAAACATTTGTCAGAAATTTCAGTTGGTAACAGTTTGGAGTCCTTGCTTTTATGGAACAAGCTTTCAAATTATTCCAACTAAATTCTACTGTGAAGGTTGTGAAGCAAATAGTTGTGAAGACGGACATCTTGACCACTTTAAGAGTTAGCAGCTCTCTAAACTAAATGGGTAATTCTCTCAGAAGTCAAGATCAGACTCAGGAAATGAGCATGAAAACAGCCTTCACTGGAGGCTCTTGCAATATGCTTTCCCAATGAAAACTCAAGCCTGGGAGAAAATAATGGAGTTAAATATTCAAACAGGAAACGCTGTATTAAATCAGACCAATATTCCATTTGATATGAAGCCAATTTTTGACAGTTACCAGAAGCACAGGAAAGTATATTAGGAATAATTTTGAAGAGGGTTGCCTTTAAAGGGTATCTCTTAAACTGTAATCTCTTTGTGGTAGGATTACTTTTAAAAATGTAAATGGTAAAGAAATATATGTCAATATGGTTGGTCATAGTAAGAATTCTGGAAGGGCTGTAAGTCCCTACAGAGAACTGTATATATTTGAAGAATTCAGACTGTAAGTTTGAATTATTTTTTCAGAGTGAACCATTTCTATGGTGCATGCTGCCAGGAGCTCTTGTCACACTCAGTTGCCCAATCTTCTTTGATTTTCCTCTACATATACATTCGAATCCAGATAGCAATATGAATGTGCTTAATAAATTCAAAGTAATTGGACAGGTGTTATTGTATCTGAGGCTGGTGAGGTATTAGGGATTGAATACAGTCTCCAAGAATATGGATTTGTTGTCATACTGTCCTGTTGTGTGAAGGCCACTGTCCTGCAGCAGCCAACAACTTTGAACTTCCGGTGTGGTACTAACAGACTCAGGTAGAATCAGCACGGATTATTTCTCAATTAAATAATTGGTTTTATGGTGACAGCAGAAGAAACTCTCCTTTCAAAAAGATACACCAAGAAGTGGAAATAATATTTCTGTTATGTCTAAAAAATTATATCCTATGAAATAACAAACCCTGTCAATTACACTTTTTTTTTTTTTGCATCACAAGGCATGAAAAGCTATAATAAAATAAAATTTAGATTAAATAATTTTGTTTCCTTTGGAAACTAGAATATGAATTATTGCGTTTTATAGTCTTTTAGTAAGTGTTGTGATCTTCTGAGAAACAAGTTAGAATGGGGAGAATTAACTATCCAAGTAATGGGTGGTTGTGACAGCTACAGCTGTATCTTACAGAATACTAAAAGAAAGAGACCTTTTGGGATCAAACATCCTGTGTGCTCTCCCTGTGACATTCATGCTTTAATTCAAAAGTGCAGTCTTCTGAGATAAGTTTCAGATTCTATGTTGCTGCTGTCATCAAGCATATCATTCCTGTTATTCTCAGTTCACTGGGTTGTGCAAGAAACAGTTTTTCTCGCAAAGCCCAGGAAATGAGCCATGTTGATTGTTCATCAGAGAATACAACTGAAGTTTAGCTTTGTGTGGGACTGCAAGAGTATTTTCTGTAGTCAAAAACTGTGTATCCATTCTGTGTCTGAAAGTAGGATCAGAAGTTCCCAGGTTTTCCAGGATATGTAATTTTTTCCAGGATATGTAATTATTTCAGCCATTCTGATACAATAAGACTGGGCTCAGTTGTTGCTTTTCTGTTATCAGATTTGCCATACTCTGCAATACAATAAACGCCCACACAAAAACAATGTTAAAATAAGGTTAAGGTGAGGACATATACTCACAAAGGAAGGAAGTTCTGAAATACTGTTTTCATTAAAATCTTCACTCAACCATCAGAATGTTACGAAAGATGAAGGGTCTGTGGCTGAGGACTGAAACTATCCTAAATTTTTTACTATGGTGGTATGATCTTTATTGCACAAAAGGATTCTTCATTGATCTGACCCACCTTGATACTCCCATCCACTGTCAAAATGCGTGAAAAGTTATTGCACTAGATTAGTTCCAATACTTTCTCCTGTATTTTTTATGCATCAGTAGTTTATTTCTTTGATATCCAGTGATGACATTCAAATCTGAGAGTCTGTGTTCCATTCTGAATTTCTCTGCCTTTCAGAAACATCCTCTGGTCATCCTGTTCTGCATCTGAAGCTCTGAAATGGCAGCTGCAGTACCTGATTTGAAGCCTCAATTGCTGTCAATTGTTGTTCTTTTACAGCCCCACATGGAGCTATTTAGTCTTGTTGAGACGTAGATTTCCAAGCACATTTACTCAATTTCATTTGGACATCACAAAAACTGCCTTTGATACAAGCCTTGTTCAGTTTGATGAGGTTTCCATAGATTCCACAAATATGATTTGACACCTAGATTTTTTTGTTTATTGTCTTCCCCTTATGCTTGTCTTCATCTTGGTATGGTATTATTCCTACATATCATTTCACATTCACCTAGATTATTTTGAGGGATTTTGTGCTGTTTTGTCTGAGATTGCTTTACTGGAAAGCCACAGCATATGTGAACTGCTATATCATATGCCACTGCAAAGTATTATAAAAAATGTAAATAATAACTTCAATATATTTTTCCTACTATATTTGCTGTCAAAACCCAGAATTTTTCAATTAATTTAATATAATCATCCAGTAAGTATATTTTGATGATAAAATAGTCACCTGATAATAAGTATACATCAAGCAAAAGCTACAGTTTGCTAATAATGAGATTGTATGGAAGAACCACAAGGAAACTGTAATGACTGTACCAGCATCAAAAACTCCCACCTTTTGCAAATGTTTTGTGTCCTCAAATAAACAATGAACAAAAATGTGTGATGTTCATTGAGCCATCTGAACAGTGTAGGAGGAGCTGTGATCTTTTTTTTTTTGTTAAAGGCAAGTTGTGTCTGTCCTATTTGCTGACCTTCTACGGCAGGGTTACAGCCTTGGTGGATAAAGGCAGAGCAACTGAAGTAATCTACTGAACTTGTGCAAAGCTCAGTTGGACACTGTTCCACACAACATCCTTGTCTCTAAACTGGAGAGAGATGGATTTGATGGCTGGACCACTTGGTGGATAAGGAATTGGCTGGCTGGTTGCACTTGAAGGGTTGCAGTCAATGGCTCAATGTCCAAGTGAAGACCAGTGATGAGTGCTGTTCTTTGGGGTTGGCATCAGGACTGGTGCTGTTCAACATGGACAGTGGGACTGAGTGCACCCTCAGCAATTTTACTGATGGCACCAACCTGTGTGATGGGAGGACACAGTGGAGAGAAGGGATGGAGAAGGCAATGTTCTGGGGAGACCTTAGACCCCCTTCCAGTACCTGAAGGGGCTACAAGTGAACTAGAGAGGGACTTCTTACAAGGGCATGGAGGAATAGGCCAAGGGGGAATGGCTTTAAACTGGAAGAGGGTAGATTTTAGATTAGATATTCTGAAGAAATTCTTCCCTGTGGTGATGGGGAGGCCCTGGCACAGGTTGCCCAGAGAAGCTGGATCCCACCCCTGGAAGTGTTCAAAGCCAGGCTGGATGGGGCCCCAGGTGATCTGGTCTAGTGGAAGGTGTCCCAGCCCATGGCAGGGTGGTTGAAATGAGATGACCTTTAAGGTCCCTTCCAAACCAAGCCATTCTATGGTTCCAAGATTGTGTACAGGAGAAAAATTATGAACTGTATTAAAACAGTTCTGAGGTTTTTCTTGTTACTGTCACTCTTGGATGTTTTTATTCGGGAATAAAAATGTCCATATGGAGAGAGTTTAGATTTTGGGGATTTTTTTTTTAATTGTTCTACTTTGAATATGTATTTTATCTTACTTGGACGAGAGAGTTTAGGCAAGGCCTTAGCTTTTATCAATGTGTTATTCCAGTATATGCAGGTTTTTGTTGCAAGATGCCACAGAAAGCTGTGGGACAAGGTAGAATATATTCAGTTTTAAAATTCTATAGAAAAGCCTGAACTTGTATGTATGTTTGTAATCCTGTACTCAAGATACTGCTGCCATGAGGAGATCTGTGGTTTTTTTGCATTTTACTACATATCCTGTTTTGTTTTCTTTTCTTTTTCTGTTTCTGTCTCTTATCTGTTCTACTTGTACTTTTTTTTCCACTTGTATTAGAAAATAAAATCAATGAATTAACAGAAAAAACATATAAGGTAAGAAATAAACAGATTTTCAGTTACAGTGAGCATTTTAATTATCATTAATAGGGATGTGCTTCTTTAAATGAACATAAATTACTGTCAAAATATGATGGCTGTCAGATTGACAAGAAATCTGATCTCATTTATTCTCTGTATAGGTACAGATCCTTTGTTGTCTAAGTTGTCATAACTGATGACTTGGTGAATTGTGATATATTACTCCAGCTGAGGAGAGGCCAGTGTAAGAATACTGGTGAATCAGTGGTTCAGTTTTTCTTTCATTTTACATTTTTTCCCCTAGATTTTCCTTGATTTCACTCTTTTATGTTTTCCTCTGTTTTTTTTTTTTTTTTCTCAGCTGTGTGGTTATTTAGGGAACAATCTTAGTGTTCATAGAGGTTTTTAGTATAATAAATGTTTTCACATTTAGTTTGGTATAAAATTTACATATGTTTGGCAGTGCTGTGTCAAATGGGAGTAAATCCTGAGGAGGTGCCCCTGACTTAACCCAGTGTCTTGTGTTATCCAAAGAATAACTTCAAAGCTGATTATTTCACTGAGAGGAACCACACAGAGCAACCCTTTGATTTTCCTTTTTACTGCTCACAAGCTCTGATAAAACAAATTAAAATAAAATTTCTCAAAGACTACTTCTTTATATTTCTAGTTGCCCTAATAAAAGAGATCACCTCCACGTTTTTGGTTGTGCTTTTCTGTTGAGCCAGTGTGATTACCATTTGCACATTCCTTAGTTTAAAGGAAAAAAAGAAAGCTTTATAACTTGGAGCTTGTATCACACAGCCCTGGCATTGTGTTTAACGTGATTCAGTACTGCAGCTGTTTATTCCCTTTCTTCTTTTCTCTGACAATAATTTAAGATGTTTTTGTTTAAAGTGAAACCATGTTCCTGTTATTCACCTACCTTGTAAAAATCCTGCCATATTTGAAAGTGTCATCAGTTCAGCAAATGTTTGAAACTGTATTGAGAATTTAATAGATCTGAGCAGATGGGTCCCCAGTTTCGATCCCTGTAGTGAAAGATGTGCAGTGCTGAGAACCTGCCTTTAAACAATGACTATACCATATGTTGTAAAGAAACACATTAAGGTTTGGCAAACTGTTTAAAAAAATACTTTGCATCGTTCAACCTTTTATTTTAAGGTTGTCAAAGTTATCTCAAAACATGGAACAAGTAATTTAAATCTAACAGTTTAGCAGTGCTGGTGAGCATTTAACCTGGTGTGTCCTAAACGGTTCTGTGCATAATTGAGAAAGACTCAGAAAATGCTAGTGCTGTATCAGATAGTATGCAAATCATTTAACTGGACTGTCCTGAAGTTTTGTTTGATGTGTGAGAACATAGCCCTCTCACACTGTTTTTATTATGAATGCAGGAAGTAATGGTTATTAGGGCCTGGGAATCCTGTTAATACATATACTTGAATTAACATGTTACCACTGACAGTAGACTTACTTTGTTAGCAAAGAGCTTGAAGCATTCAAGTAAAAAATAATGTATTCAAAGGCCAGTAAAAGGTGAATTGACAACTTGTCTTTTAGTGCATAAAAAGTAACCACACACTTAACATAGGATGTCTGTTAATCTACAACAGTTGGGAACAGCAAATAAGAGAACATAAAATAAGTCAAGGCTCATATGAAGAAGTAATGTCATGTAGTAGACAAATGACTTAAGTGAAATAACAGCTGGACTTTCTAGGGTACAAGGTCTTATTTAAGCCTGAACTAAACCAACTACTGAATATTTTGTTCTATCTACTAAAAATATTAGCTATCCCTAGACAGCTTAAATCATTTATATGCACATACTGTCATAATTTCAGATCATTGCTACTAGAAACATATTTGTGAAAACAACTTTTTCTTCTCCTAGTTATCCTCCATTCTCCTCTACCAAGTGATTCCCCTGCTTTTTGGGAGAGAAGTCAGATACACTAGAAGTGGAAAGTCAGTAACAATGCCACATACCAGGCAATCCCAGTGAGAAGTGGTATGCTTGAGATACAGATCCTTAGATCCAGCTTGTATGGAATTGTCATCAGATGCCATTAGATACGGTCCAAATTTTTTGGCACAGTGATTTCTAGGGACTGCTCCCAAAGACTCTGCTTCCATAGCCTATAGCTGAGCAGTTTTCCTCCAAGGCTGAACCTGTCATAACTTGATCCAGTTTTAATTCACAGTCTGTAGACTTCACACAGAAAACTTCAATTGTAACTAATACTTGATATTTTGAACCCTGTTCTGTAGTCCTTAGTAAGTTCTTAAATTTTATTTCCTTCCATCTTTAAGCTAATGGAGTACCCTGGCAATCTTTTCAGAGGACTGAGTCCGTCATTCAGGCTGAATGAGCAGTTGTGTTGAATCATGGAGTCCAGCTGGGCACTCTGGCACACTCTCTAAGGGTGCTTTAGGCTGTGTCATTACTTACTAAGGTATTTTAAGCATATAACTGCAGTTATTCTTTTAGAATGTGCAATATGTATGGCTTTTGAAGGGGAGGTGAAGGTTTGCCTAAGACACAGGTAATAATTAGGTGGTGAAGGAATGCACATTTAAGGATGTAATAACATTTAATATATGGGTGGTGCAAGCACATTCATAACAGTAGTGCTGTACCTGTGGTGATTTGAGAACTGAGAAGTACAAGCAAGGCAAGGCTTCTAGGAAAAGCAAAATCTTATTTATATGAGTTTTCTTCTGGAGAAAAGAATAAGCTTTTGAGAATGTAGGGCAGAAAGGGAGATAGTGTAGAAACAGCAAATGTCAACCTGTATTCCATTTGGGAATAATTGCTTTGATAATTTAAATTACTTAATTACATTAAACAGTTTGAAGGAAAAAAGGTGGCAAGGACTGCTGCAGCACAGGGAGAGATGGAAAAGTCATTAGTCACGGGAAGACTGAAGGATGATGATGGAAAACTACAATAAAGGGAAAGTTCAGAAACAATTACTAAAAAGAAAAAAGTGTATTGAGATGGGAAGTTTTATTATGAAAAAATCCACAACTATGTTCTTCCAAAGTAATCCTGTGAATTTTAGTAAATTCTTGTGGGTTGTGTTAGAACAGAATTTCTCCACCAGCATCTTTGCCAGACTGTGATTTACTATCTGTGATGTAATTGTCTTGATGTTTGTATTTAAAGTAACTAGGTTCTTTCTTTGTTCTTTCACTTCCTTAAATTGAATGTTTTCTCTCTTTAAGTGTGAAGGCACTTGTTCTTTTATTTGGTGAGAGAATCAAAGCAGCTCGGATTGCATAGCATTGTTTCTAATCAAATGAAAGTAGATAACTCTGTAGTTTGAAACCCAGCAGCGGTTCCAATGAAAACAAATCTCATTAAGCATAACTATTTTCTCTATTTATATTGCCTTGTTTTCCATCTCCTTGCAAATTGCTGTTTCTTCCGTCTTCTTTTGTAGTTCTAACAAACCAAGATGAAATTAAACATGCTCTGATTGCATTTACATCATCCAAAAATTCAGTGACTCATATCATATGGAAGGTACATGATCTAAAGACTCAGTTATGTGAACTTGGTAGAAAGCTTGTTGTTTGGTGTTACCAATACTTCTTCTAGAACAAATGTGTCTGAAATACTTTCAAAGGAAGATAACTTTAAAAATTTCAAAAGAAGACATGGTTTGGGTCCTGCTGAAGTGCTTTCTGTAACAGTATGATTCTTAGCAAGTGTTGATCGTTAAATATCTTTGTTAGCATATATATGTTATTTTTAGTAATGATAAATGTAGATGCCTGCAATGCTTTTTTTTTTTTTTTGCCTGTGAAGTGTCCTACCAAAAAGAAATACAGTTCTCCTGTGAAGCAGAGACGAGAATTATGATTAGCATTGGTCACTAGTTATTGCAAAAATCCCACTGAAAATCTGCTTTTAAGAAATTATAACTCACATTACTAATACTATATACTTTAATTATGAAATTGATAGAATGACAAGCCTTGGTCTGATTTGTCAATGTAGATCATAACACAAATCCAAATACCTAAGCTAATTTTCAGAGTGGCACTTTTGTTTAAATGCTGGTGTTTGCTGTCATCATACTTGCATATGCAAACTCAGAAATTTGTGTGTTGTAATCATACCTGTACCTGCAAAAGAGGTTTTTATATGTAAATATGCAAGCAGATAATTTGAAAGTACTTCTAATATCAGCAGGAGGTGAGGACAGTGAGAAATGTATAGTATTAATTCATTAATTATTTCTGTGAGAAGTGTTTGTGAAAATAAAAGGTTTGTTTAATTGACTCATAATATTGCATGTTGTCTACATTTAATTTACAGTAGATATTCAAGGACAGAAAGCTAAGATATTTGTGTGCATGTTTATAACACAATTTCTTCTGAACAAACTGGATTCTTCTGGATCAGGTGATGCGTGAACTACCAGTTCCTTAACAAGATCAGTTTTATAAATGGTTTAAAGCACCTACACTGTCTTATTTAATACTGGGGATTAAGCATAAAATTACTTACGTAGAAAAGTTTGACAGTTTGAGGAAAAATCTGAACATTTCTCTGCAGAAATGTTTTTGTGGTCAACTGCCATTGAATAACAGCAACCTTTCAATTGATTGCTGTAAGATGCTTTTTAGGAGAGGAAAGCTACTGGCTTTCATGGTAGGGTTTGCTTTTAAAATTCATACTTATCTCTCCTCTGTCAGTGTTTGTAGGGTGTAAGTGGTTAAAGGTAACTGGTGCCTTAAGATCTGAATCTCCAATCAATTAATTTTATTTTGGATAATTGCTTGCTCTGGACATCTGGTGTGATTACTTCTATCATATTGCTTTTGTCTCTATTTCCACCAGACATCTGCCCTGCAGACGTTGTTTTCATTGCCAAAAAAGTCTAGAAAACCTGAGTTAGTCTCAGCTAGGGAACAGACTATAGACAAAGTCTCAGTGAACATAAGTCAGTTTGTGGGTTCCATAATGTTAGCTCGTGACATTTGAACTGCTAATTTAGCTATAACTATAAATTACATCATGTACCCTTAAATGTCACTCAGTTAAGAAGTGCTTGTTTTTCTTCATTCTCTATCAGTTGTATATTTTGTCATATGTGATGCATCCCTACACCACGGCTCCTAAAGGTACTGTGAAACAGCAAGAGTTGTTCCTCTAACATTGGCAAAAGGACGTTGTCACAAGGATATTTTGAGAAAACATAAATTCTGAATACTGGTGATAAAGAATATTCCTTCATCTGCCACATCCTGACCAGCTGAAGATTATTCATATAATAACTTTATAATAGAAATAGAATATTCCTATTCTGCAGAATGCTGGTGTACTGGTGAATTTGAAAGCTGTATGAAATTGTCTTAGCTTTTTGTTTCTGCTTTAGTTTAAAATCGTTGCTTTTACTATCTACTGCAAAAAAAGTCCAGTATCCTGTTATGAATTATATGGCATTACAAATCCAGTTTTGGAGTTAGAGAAAGGTAAGTCTCTTCAGAGTTCCGAATTAGTGGCTGAAGTAGACACTCAGACCTGAAATCTGTGCATATTAGGCATCTGCATTATTCCTTCCTCAGTGTGGGTATTCAATTGCTGGAAGATTTTGCTGAAAGGGGAAGAAAATCTCATTGTATTTTCTCATATCAAATTTACTTGACTATGTCTAATTATATCATGGTTGACTGTCAGCAGAAAAAGTGCTTGGGTAATGTTTTCCAAAAGCATAATAAAAAATAAAAAGAAAAAAACAGCAATACTGGGTGGTTTTTTGGTCCCTGTTCTGTCTGCATGATAGTGATGTTTCCCTTTTAGGCACTTGGTGTTGTTTCCATTTTTTTTAAACTTTGTGCTAAAATACTTCTCCATTTTGCTCTACCCACTAAGAGTTTCCCATGCCAAACTCCTCTTACTGGGACAATCACATGATAGTTCCTGTTCTAAAAAAAAAACCCCCAACCTTTTTTAGAATTTTGAAAGAATACATTTATAGTCTGATCCTGAAATCTTGTGGCTTCTTCTACTGTGTGATATAAAATTCTTAAAATATAGCCCACTTTTTTCACTATATTTACTTGAATCTGTGTAGTCCACAGCTGTTGCCTTCACGGTAGACTTTCCAAATAAAATAGCTGCTTACATAATCTAGAAGCCACAGATTGTCTTCTCTTATATATCAGAGGAAAGGTGTTTTACAGTACTTATTTTTTATTATCAAAAGAAAAAAGGCTAGAGAGCCATCTCAGACTTTGATTTCATTGAATGTATTTATTATCCAATTCAAACTCAGAATAGTAATGATCGTAATAATACCATGTCTCAAAGGATTAACTCACTTTTCTCTCCTAATCTTGATTTATTTGCACATTGTAGTCCATTCCATAGGAAATGTCATTGAGTTTGTTGCAGCCCAGTGTCACTGTTTGTACAAGATTGTGCAGTTCAACCTTTCTGTTACCTTGAGGGTCAATACCAAAGGCTCTTGCAGTGGCCACTGCTCATATTAACTTATTTTCTATCATTATATCTTGGTAGCTGGCAAGTAAAATGTTTTACAAACTCTACAGTCTGTTTTGCACTTTTTAACCCTTTAAGACTCACAAGTCAATACGTCACAGTCTCCTCTGAAGGGCAAGCCATGATGTATGTGAAGCAACCCATCTTGATTTTATTTCTAACAGATCTTATGTGCCTGAAATCAATTCCAAATGTAGGATATATCCTTCAAGAGGTGGAGGCTTATTCTTTCATGTCACAGAAGCTACTTAACTTGAGGAATCATTCCTTCCCTTAAAAATTTTAATTCCAAGAATGTAAATATGACTTTGAGCTGTGCACCTCAAGTGAACATGATGAACACAAAGTCTCAAGGAGTCAAATTTTTCATTACATACTGGAAAAACCCACAAAGTGTTAGCAAGGGAATGTTCTGTTAACCTCAGTCACTGTCTAGGTCATCAGTTGTGTACACATCTCTTGGCTCAGGCATTTAGACACAAGATCTGTCCTGAAAGTTTCTCAAATCTTCAGCTCTGCTTGATGGTAGTTTGAAAGATAAAGCACAATGAAAACAATGTTAATTGCAATAAACTAGGGTTGGCCAAAGCTGAATTTGTTCCAGCTCTTAGAGAAGGCATGTGAAACCTTGTCTCCCTCTTGTATAAAATCTTGCTGTATTAAAGAATTGTGGTGAACAGAAGAATGTGACAATTTCCTTAGAAATTCTAAATACATTGTCTTTGTTTGTCTTCTTTCACTAATCTTACCTGTGATTAGGTGTCACAGCTTTGTCTCGTAAATGCAAAATAGATAATAAAATACATGCTTTCCTTTTGCATCTGTATGACAACATTTTCGGTTTTCACACTTACAAGCATAGCTGGCTGTTTCTGATACTTTGATCACAAACTCCAAGGAGCACCTCATCTCTGTAAGTTTATTTGTAGGAAGAACTGTAAGAATAATTAGAAATTGTCATGCTGCTGAAGTCAAATATTTTGAAGTAAGGATAATGTACTTGTTTTGACTGAAGTCCTTTTTCTCTTGGTGTAAAATGTATTCTGTCAGTGTATTTTGTGCTTGGAAGTACTCTTAATATTATTCTTTGTTTTCACCTTCAGGACCAAAATGTCAGAGTTTACCTTCTAACACCATTTTTTTCGTACTGGGTTCCCCTTCTTGTTGAAGTCTCCCTGTCATGATCCCTATGCTGTAAGTTATGGACACTGCTCCTGCAGTCTGCAGCTATGTTTTAGTCTCAGCTGTGATAAGTCTTGAGTTAACTCAACTGTAATTGAGGTTTTTGCATGTTCCTAAATCATTGAGAATGCATTCTCAGAAATGGCTGGTGATTGAGGGTGCATAGGTGGACATTTCTGTAAGAGTGCTGAAATTATTGGTGCTGAAAGTGGGACATGGCTACTGAGTCTGGACAGTCCAAATGAATCCAGCTAAAAACGCTGACTCCTATTATCCCATGTAGGAGGGCAACAATCATGCCACAGTCTCATTCCAGGAATGTGGTTCTACCATCAGCCTCAGCCTCATTAGCTTTCTGTCTAGTGCCAAATGTAGCAGAATTGTCTTCCTGCTTTCTGTGCTTTCTCATGAAACTGCTTCATCCCCTCTCACAGAACTCACAGGCCCAGTCCCCCCACTACTAACTTTTTAAAAGCTGTTTAAAAAAAAAAAAAAGAAGGAAGTCTCTTTCTCTCTTTTGTTTAGTTACATTTTCTCTTGATTGTTCCTACAAAAAGCTGGGTATTCAGACCTGCATTGTATGAGAATTTAGATATCCAACTGATTTCAGTAGGACTTCTCAAATCCCAAAAACTGAATGTAAGAAAAACTTCTCTTGGTCAGACTAAAGGTTTGTCTTGTCTTGGCACTGCCCAGCATCAGAGCACAGGAAAGGATATGAGAAGACAGTAAGTATATGGTGCTATTTCCCCAAAATCCTCTGCTAGCCTCCAGTAGTTTTCAGAGCAGGAACTTCTAAAGCCAGATATGGCCTCTTTGCATTTAGTTGTCCAGGCTGGATTTTCGTCCACTAATTTTATGACACCATTTTTGTGTCCCTATGAACTTTTAGCATCTTTTAGTTCTACAGATTAGATATGTGCTATGAAGCAGTAGCTGCTTGAACCAGATGCCCCCTCATTTTATGTCAGCCTGTTTTTACACTCTCTTATCTATTTAACTTCTGTGTAATTCATTAGTTGATTGGTGTATCTGTCTATCTACAGCTGTAGACTCCTGTGTATATTTCTGTTCCTTATACAGAACCTGTTCCATACCTGTGGTGCACATAAACATACATACGTCATGAAAAAGAATCATGGTGTTGGCACCTTGCCAGACAGAATGGCAAAATCAATTTAGTTGATTAATTGATTAAGTGGATGATTCCCAGAAAGCATTTTATATTCCTGGATTTCAAGCCAATTCTCTCTTGGTATTTGAATCCTTAAATTTCTGGTCATGGTTCTTTAATTTGGAAAATGTGAATTACATGCAGTTTATCACTTCAGTGTTCAATGTCCAACAGATATATTGAGATAAAAATCAGATGGGCTGTCAAGATAATAGAATTCTGCATTAATATTTATGTAGCTATATATATATCTATAAAAATGTATTAATATTTTCTTATATCTTAACTTTTCAGTCTGTCTATCTACCTGACTGGGGTTACTAACCACTTACTATTCCTTTATCCTGATAATGGATTCAGCCCTTCACATCCCTTCTCTTATCCTTCAAGTTAGCTCTTTTAACCTAACAATGTTTAGTTTCTTGACTATGAGTTTGTTAAAATACCATTCTTTTGTCTTCATAAGCTGGTATTGTGACTATGTGTGCATCAATGGAGAGGAATTGTTACTATTTGTGTAAGATGGAAGCTGTCTCAAATTTATGTTTATTACATTACATAAGACAATTTGTGCAGGGGGAGAGAAATGCAGTTCTCTGAGGGCTCTGGAGACAGGAAAATTCCTTTGTCAGGTAAAGTGCAGCAGAGTGAGCACACAGGTGCTGTCAGGTGCCTGCAGGAGGATGTGAGCTGCCTGACACATTCGGCTCCTGACCATTCACTGTATGGCAGCGAGCTACAGCAAAGCCCCTGGGAGACAAATACCTTGTCTTTGTGATGGAGAATCAAATACTGCAGCAAACGTCCCCAAGAGGAAAACATGAAACTAGGAGAAAGGAAAAAAAAAAGAATTACAGAAAGATATTAATTGGAATAAGTTTTTTCCTCAGTTCTCTTCTAAAGAACTTCACTTTTTGGAGACATATGACGGAATGATTTTAGACAGTTCTAACATATTTTATTCTCCCCTCATGTCTTTGCTGTTCATTCCTTTTTAATGCAGTTCTGTTTTCCCCTTTTCCTTTCTACCTTACTTTTTATTCTCATCAATCACCCTTTGATAGCTTTATATTTACCTTTCTTTGTTTGGATCAGTTATTGAAAGTAAGCAACTACTTTTGATGTCTCATTAGCACTTTGTGAAGCTTTCTTCTTGCCTCCCAGTTCCTGGTTACAGAAGCGTAACAGTTGTCATGAAACCAATATCATAAATGATGGAATCTGTATGTTTGTGTATCTGATGAATATATAATATTCAGTTCCCATAATTAAGGCAACTGAAAAGGTTTTAGCATATAAATAAAAAAGCACTGTCTGCATTTTAAATGTAGGGAGTTGCAAATAGGCAGCTTCAGAGCAGCCACGAGCAGAGGTGCCAACAACAGAATCAGATAGCACTGCTGGGAAAAAAATACATTCCTGAGTTTGACATCTGGGTCCTGCAGCTGGAGTGACTGGAAGAAGAAAGGGAAACAGTACAGACTGTCATCAAAAGGAGATACTGGTGCCAAGTGGAAATTGCATACAGATGCCACTTTTTTACTTAAGACAAATAGCTCAACTATACAACAGCAACAACATCCAAAGATGTGCTTAGAAGTGCCTGACGGGTAAATGAGCATTGCTTTTTGTAAGTAGAACTGGCTTATAACTAGAGATGTGAGATTTTGAAGTTGAATTTAAAGTTGGTACATTTTAATGTTTGAATAAATAAGCTCCAAAGAATTTTTATGTATAAAAAGGCAAAGAATAAACATAGTGTATTCCAGCTATTTTCTGAGTAACTCATTGTTTTAGCTTTCCTACCCAATACTTCACTTTGCAATATATCACTCTTGCTCAGCACATCAGTTAACCACACAGGGCCCACTGTAATCACTCTGCTGAAAAGGCCCAAGTATTTGAAGCAAAAATTAGTCAGAATTACTTAGACAACTTTCCTAGAAACATGTGACTCAAGCATCTCAACAGAGAAATAACGTGTATTCACAAATAGAATGGAAAAAGTAACCTAGACTTTTAGGCTTTGGTTGGCTGATCAATATGATCTTCTGGGGAGGACAGATAATCAGGTGGTGCCGTGTGCTGTGTAATGCCTGCTGTGAATACAAAAAGGTTGTGTGTCCTCTTTGTTGAGGAAACTCTGCAATAAGAACAATAATAAAACAGGAAACACAACAGCATAAAATACCAGTAGGGATGCTCTGTCTAGAGAAGGTACCAGCACCAGCCCTAATGAGACAGTGACTGGAGAAGAGACTTGATAATGCCACAGAAATAAAGATGAAAGAGGAGGTAGACTGAGATTTTAGATTTATTTAGACCATGAATTAATGGTCTGAATCTATTGTATGATGGAAAGATGTCCATGTACTGGAATAACTTCTACCTTGTTGAAGATTTCAGCAGGAAAGCTGGATAATCCATGGGTCCTAAGGATTTTCCTTTGTTTGTAGAGGTAGTCCCAGGAAAGTTGTAACATCTTCAGTGTTGCAGATTTTCTATAAATGTTTAGAGGTTGTAGAAATTCCAAGGAGCATCAAACCAGGCATCTTCTACAGCATAAATCAACCTTAATTAATAAAACTGTTACATTACCATGGTATCTGATTTTAGAGATTCAGTATTTAAGGCTTCTCTTTTTATCACCACATCTTCAGCATCTGCAAGTGTCTTCCAGGCTACTTTACTAAGAAGAGTAAGTGGGAATGCTTATTTGGGAAGTAAGCAATTGGTGGTTTTGAAATTCTGTCTACAGAAATACTTGAGGAAAAATAATGTAGTTTGGCAACTAAATAACTTCTTCACTGAAGGACACTTTACATAATATACTGCAAATTGAAAGGAAAAAAGCTTGAATCCAAATCAATCCTATACAAACAAGACTCCTTGTTTGGCTTGTATTATAACTTGCTGTCTTGGTGCTATCTGAAGCAGCATCAGTGGGTCTTGCTACCATTTGGGAAACCTGTGTGTGTTTCAGTCGCACATTGTTCTTGCAGGATTTCCTTAGGCTAAGCCACAGAAGTGAAAGAGCTCCATTTAAGAGAGTCTGTGAATAACTAGGAAATGAGCATCAAACTCGGCATTATCTGAAGATATTTGTTAACATGCAGGATGTTCCTTAAGGCCTCTATCTTGAATGAGAAGAGTTTTTATTCAGGATTGCTTGTTGAAAAAGCAGGAGTTCTTTTGTATGCATGTCACTATGGGCCCTACTCAGGCAAAGAGTGCTGTTTGATGCTCTTGGCACCGTTTCCTTGGATATAACTGCTATAGGCAGCCTTATTTGGAAGAAGATTATAACTTTTCGGTGGTGGGAATGGGCACAACCTTGCATACTCTCCTATAAACTACTCCTGTTCTACTGCAAAGTTGTAACAAAAATCATAAACCCCCCTGGTTCTCTACTGAGGGATCTCTAGAAGGAAAACACGGTTATGGAGAGAAGGCTCTGCACTTTCACCAGAAGATCAACTGTGACCCTTGCCTTATTTTATAAAAAATGCTACTTTTTATCTAGCTGAGAAAAAGGAAATACCTTTGTATAGGCAATAGTCTCTGCTTCCTAAGGAATGTTAGGCAAAATTATTGGTTATTATACGGTAGAATAACAAACAGCTGGAGAAGCAAGTTTTAGATGGGTGCCAGCTCAAAAGTAAAGCCATGGAGATAAATGAAATTGAAGTTTCCTATCAAAATAAGAGATTATGATCCAAAATATAATCAGTTGGCTTTGTGGGTGTGTGTCTGTGTGCTTGCATGGATTTATTAAGAAGACAAACATATGTTTCCAGAAATATGTTCTTACTTGAGGCCTTGCCCACAAAATTTACATCAGTGAAAAAAAATCTAGGAAGTTGTACTGGTGCAATTTTCTGTAATATTGGCAGAATCTCAGAAACAGCTTCAGAGAGGAGAAAAGTACTAACCTTTAGACAGTGAAATCCTTAAACTGTGAAAAGCATCCACCAAAAAGTTAAGAAAGCATAAAGCAGAACCTTGTTAATTCAAAGACAAAAGACACTCATACATTCACTCTTGTGTGCTTTGTATAAGCATCATCCTCATCTCTAGGGAAGCAAAGGCTTAGAAGAATACAAATGCTGTATTCATGTTTATCTAATTAATTTATAGAGAGATTCCTAACTCAGCAGACAGTTTTTTATATGTCAAAGTCAAAGGTCCTAACATATGTCAGCCTTCTTACACAGATGTTATACATCTGATATCTAATAAATAATTAAACATCTAATTCAACAAAGCTACACAGAATATGGATTTGGCCTATTTAATATTTAGAAATTTGAAAACCAAAAAAAATATAGATACCACAATGATTTTAATAAGGCAAAGTGAGGTTGTTGACAAGAGGAGGCTATGTCAATTTATGTTAATTCAGTGCAAAATCAGGCTGAGATATTGAATACATTACCATTTTCTGCTTTGTGCCCATTGAATTGTAAATCTTGAATTATTAGCTTTTATTTCTGATTGTTTTATCAATTGCCTATTTTAGATCGAAGCAGATCTTTAAAAAATTTCAGAAGAGCAAAAGTTTTCTGTTTACACCATCTTTTCAGCTACTTTAAATTAGCAATGAAGCCACCATGTAGCATATATGAAGATACCTGCACTTCAGAAACAATAGGAGTGTGACTGAAGTGTGGCTACACCAGTACATGTGAACTAATTTTTCATCCTTTCCAAGTCATAAACAATTAACTCTTTGTTTTCCATAAACTCAGACTATCTATTGCAATGTAATGGAACAAATACAAAGCATCTGGAAAGAGAATAAATGTAATTAAATTAGTCTCTCCAATTAGAGAAAATGGTGAGCCTTTCCCTTGATTTAGAGTTATAATAATCATTTGTAATCTGATTTTACAGGGGCTTATGGTTGCATTCATAAAACTGGGAGACATTAGGATTGACATGACCTCTTAGGTATCTAGAGAAATTATAAGTCTACAGAGGTAAGAATATATCATTAAGTCCTGAGCTGACAGCAATTTTTTATTTGTACTGACCTTTGGTTGGATTAAGTCCAGTCATCAGAAAATAATTCCATTTCAAGCAGCTGAGCATTATTATCAGGTTTTGCTGATTCAGGATTAAGTGTACCTCAGTGGCTTAGGAGCTCATTAGGATGAGCTATCCGTTCGCTGATGGAGTTTGTGAAAACACGAGGAGGAAAACACGATGGAGCTGTTTCTGTCTGGTGTGTGAATACCCTGTACAGCTCTGGTTTTAGGTGGTACGGAGTTCTGCAGTGTTCTAGACTCCTCTTGCTGACAGCTAGACTGCAACACATTATGTTTCCACAAATGATAGGGACACTTAAATGTAAACGTAACCCTTAAGAAGCTTTTGTGGGTTCCTAGTAGATCTGGTACCCAGATATCTCTTGCTGCTAATGCACAGAACCGTTTCAGACCGGATAGTGCCCATTGACAAGTAGATCTGCCTAACCCCTGGCAGAAGTCATAAACAAAGCACTTCTCAGCTTTTTCCGAGGACAATGCTTACTCCTATAGGTGCTATTTTAATCCTACACAAAACATTGAAGAGCAGGAGGAGGAGCCCTCTTGCAAAAACAATGTCCCTTGTCAAGGGACATCGGGGCAAAAGCTCGGGTTTCCTTGCAGTCTGAGAGCCACTGTCTCTCGGGAGGTGCTTAATCACCATGCTGTTGTATTTGATGGGGTGCTTTTGTCTTGAGAGTCCTTTTGAAAATGTTGAACTTTGCATAAATAAATATTCACCGAGTCAGAGAGAGACTAATTCTATAGCTCAGTGGTCAGGACAGGCGGGATGGAAAAAGGGACAGGTAATCACAGCTGCTTCCCTGGCTGCATTGATATTACCTCGGCTAATATCACCCAACAGCACAAGTGAGCTCAGTCAGTGGCACCTCAGCAGTTCAATCTCATGTTCAGGATTCAGGAAGTTCAGGAAGATGCACCTTCAATTTCCTTTCAGAGCATGGCTTGTAGAGGGCACAATGGGCCCCAGTTCTGATGGCAACTGAAAGAGTACATGTAAAGTCCATGCTACTAAGAACAGAGGATTTTAAAATGGGTTCTGAAGAGATACAAAAATCTTTGTTGTCGTTATTTAATTGTTACTGAAACTGGTGAATGAATGAAGATCTCTTTCAAACACCTGGGTAGCAGAGTCGTCTTAAATATCACAAAGGATCTTGTATCCTTCATCTGTTACAGTTTTTATTACAGAGTCCCCACAAAGTGCTTAATGAGTGGGCAAAGTTTCTCCACTTTAGCTTGTAGGAGGAAGCAAGAGTGAGTAGATTCAAGGATTCGTGGCTCCATTGGCTATTGATTCTCTGAGCTGAAGTACGATTAAACTATTGGACTGGTGAATACACTACACTGAATATTCATGAAGATGTTGTGCTCTCCCCTTTATTGCAGAGTATTAGGAGAGCCATATAGATCCATACATTCAAATGATAGAATCTGAGCATATTTAATCTGGCTTCAACATGACTGGGCTGACTACATTTCAACTTAGTGAAACCAAGTTTGCCTTTGAAGCAGGGATGTAATATTTTTTCCTAAGCAGTTGTCATACCAAGAGGCAGCTGCTTTCCTTAGTTGATAGGTTAAGGAGAAAATCGCAGCATAACACTCAAACTAAGTGCTTTGTTGTGGGGTTTTTGTTTGTTTGTTTTTTAAATTGTTAAATAGGAAAAGACCCGCCCTCTGCTTTTCAAGTATTCTGCTTTTAAAAATTGCACCTAATATTCACCTTATTCAAAAAGTCCTGTGGACTCTTATATGAATGCAGAATTGCATTGTGTCTTAACCAATAGCTGCATTAAATCTGGTCAGCAATATAGTCAAGACCATGACTGATCATTTACATCTATTACAGATCTCTTTAGTTCAAAACACTGTTATTCAAGACCTCTTTCTTGAACTTTGTTTCAGGGAAAGATCCTCTGCAGGACCATGATCATGTAGTCAACAGGTAACAATATTTTACCTCAGGAGCAAATAGGGCTCACTTTCCTTAATGAGGGGCATCTGTTCTCTCCATATTTTTTCAACCTCTTGCCCTCTACCTGAGAACTGATGTGTTTGTTTAACAGTTTGGCTGTTTACTTAAGGAAGTTTTGACAAGATCACTAAACTGGTCTAACAACTTGCTGGTCCCAAAAGCCGGGGTCCCACTTCTTTGCTGCCCTCACAGCTCCCAGGTGCATGAATCTGCCCTCAGTCTTTCAATTGCTCTGATTTTTGACTTCTTAGTGAGACAATTCAGTTCACTGTTATGGCTGAGATCCATTCACTTCCTTCTGTTCACTTTCTGTGGATGGTGGGCTTTACAAAACAGAAGTCAAACTAAGAGCTTATTGCTGCTGAAAGAAAAATGAAAAAAGTAACAACTTTTCTCTCTTTGCTTAGCTGTGTATCTGATTACTTTTAAAAAAAATCTTGAGTCTTGTGAGCCCTGTTTCTAACTTCATTAAAATGGTATAAAATACATTTTTTTTAAAAGATACTGTCTATTTAATCAATTAAGTCTGTTCAAAATAAAGTGTGACTTATTCAATAGATAATGCACACCAGGCGACAGGTCCACAGGATTTAGAATCAGAGTATTGAAGATATCGAATGAAAGGATTAGAAGGGGAAGGGAGGGAGGGAGGGAGACTGAAGACCTTCCCAACAGAAGGAGTCAGCTTCAAATTCCTGTGAAACTCCAAGAGCTGAACTGATTTGCCAGGGAGTCACATGAGCAGAGGCTTAGGGGTCTGCATAGGTAAGAGTAAAGGAGAGAAGGTAAAGTCTGTGAGGTGTGAGACTTGGTCCTGTCGATTAGGAGATGAGCTCAGTTACCTTGTGTCAGTGCTTTATTAGTGCCCAGTTCCCTGAGGGAAAGCTCTGTTAGGGGATCACCTCAATGGAATTGGGGAGAAAGAGAGCAAGAAAAGCAGAGTGGAGACATGACCTGAAAGGCCTTGGAAAGGAAGGTGGTGAACACTGAGGTGCAGGGGAGGACAGTAGCCACAGATTTTAGAGATAGAATTGATCTGTGGACACTGAGGCCCCAGTTTCATCATCTGCTATCAAGTATACACCAACATTTCTCTCTTTCGTGAACTCATGTTCAGGATTGGGAGAATTGGTGTTTTAAAACACATTTTAAATACTAAATATTTTACCCAAGGGAAAAAATCCAAAAATATTAGCCTAAGAGGACAATATTGAAATGGAGCAGCCATAAGAAAGATGACAAGGACTTGTAAAAGCAAAGTTAAGGAAAGATGTTCTACTTGAACTTTTCAAGTTTATTTTGTGTTATGTCTGTTGAAGAGTGTCACAGATTAGGATTATCACCAGTGATAATTATTGCCATCTGGTTTTATTGTAGCTTGCAGAGTGCCAAATTCCTGGGCAGCTCATGTTCTTGAAACTGTGCTGGTATCAGTGGTGACACTGACAGGCAGGTAAGGGGCCCCCTCAGCCTTTCTTATCCAGATCTGCCCCATTACCAAGTGCTGTATAGGAACCAACCAAGGAATTAAACAAATGTGTGCTGGGATTGCATTTTAAGCAATTTGAGAGTAAAACCAACCTTTGAGTTTAAATTTTTCATACAGTGTAAAAGTAATTTATCCTTCAGCTAAAGAAAAACAGATGTTATTTGAAAAGTTTCTTTTTACTTTTTCTTGTTTGTCCTGGATGTTTTGCATAGTCTTAACAGAACGGAGCCATTAAAAAGTCTATAAAGATACGTTTTTAAAGGAAAAGTTAAGTAGAATAGAAGCTGTGAAAAGAGGGTAGTAGGAATAAGAGGCAGCATCAACAGCAAAAAAATCCAAGTCAAAAGCGAACCAGAACAGAAGCCAAAGAACTCTTTGCAGTGTAACCCTTCAAAAATCCCTCATAATTACTAATTACTCTGACATGTTTGTGTGGTGAGAATCTGTTCCTGGTGTGAATTCCAAAGGACAAGGATATTTCAAATGTTGACCTATTTCTTTCAAACACTGTGCCACTGAAGACAAATTACTGCGAGGCCGTTGATAGCTGGGTATGCAAACTTGCAAGCCCTCACTAAGGGAGATCCATTCTGCTGAAAATTTATTTCTGTTATGTTCAGCAGAACAGTTCCACCTGCTCCATACTGAAAGATTTAGTTTCATGTACATCTCTGACTGCAAGTGAAGTCAGCAACTTGTAATCTTCATTTGTAATTGATTTGGGCTGTAAGGTTGTACACTTTTTGGAAGCATATTTCTTTAGGTACCCTGCTGTCTCTGAATTCAGTTGGAATTTGTCACTGAAGCCATCTGTCCTTCCAAGAAAACAGTAGTTTTAATCAATACCTGCTACATGTGTAATGAACCCTGACTCCTCTGAAGTTAGTGGTAGCTGTGCTGGAGCCTGGATCACTTGTATCAGCAACTGAAAATGGTACTTGTAATCTACATCATTACATACCTGTAGATATATTTATGTTACATATTCATAAATAAGCAAACACAAAGTACATTATAATCATCTTCTATTAAAATATGTTTTCAAAAACAATAAGTACAGCATTGTTTTGTTGTATGTCCTGATAGAACTAGAATGGTGGGAAGATAGTGAGAGAATTGTTGTTAAAACAAATTCTCTTTAAAATTCACCCTGTTGAAGATGGAAGATTTTCAGAGAAAATTAAAAGAATGACAGAAAAATTGTTACCTAAAGTGAAAGGATTTTAATAAATCTGTGCCTTCTTTATAAGCAATAATCCCAGTGCTCATGTAATTTCAATTGACATGTGATTTATGGCTGTGAAAAAGAGTCTGTATAGCTCTTTCAAAACATAAAGTGAGGGAGTGGCATCCTTTGAGCAAAAACCTCTGGGGCTCTATCTGCTTAAGTGTTTCCTAAGTTTCAGCACTATGAGAATATGAGAATACTCCATTGTTAGGGGATTTTGGAGGCATGCCTGGATCAAGGAAGTACTTCCTCGTCATGCTGTTTCCTTTCCCAAACAATGTAAAAAATGGCCTTTTCAACCAAACATCTAGATGTGGTCACTTTGTACATTGTCCAACTAGAGCACAACCATCGTAAGATAAACCATTCACTTGCATGAATGGCTCCGTGTTATTACTGCGACTTCCTTTTTATTTTCATGGTGATTTTGTTTTGATTTATGTATATGCATAGAAGTTCAAGCCCCTGTATAATGATTGTGTCATAAAACTGGCCAAGAAAGCAGCAAGTGACTCGCCCTGCTCACTGCCCTCAGTGTACATTCACTGGGGCAGCCTCACTACACCCCTCAGCTTTTCACATGCTGGTGGGCTTGGTACCACCTGATCAGACAGAGTGAAAACACACCTACAAATAATGGATTACCACACAAATAATGGGTTACAGTGACATTTTACCCCACAGCTTTAAGTCTTCTGACTTTACTTCCAAACAGCATTTCAGAGGAAGCAAAAGTAAGTTCATGTACATATTCTGTTCTTGGTTTAGCCTTGCATCATCCAAAGGATTTCTAACTAATGTCAGGCACTCAAAATGTGTGCATTAGAGTATTAGGTGAATGTCCATGTTTTAGTGCTGCATTGCTGTTGGCACATTGCAAAAACCATAGCAAAATACTTAGTGCCTGAATTCAGTGGAAAAAGTCTTTGTAAATATGTTATAAATCTTTTAAACTACCACATAACATTTTAAACTGGTTTGTAACCAATACTCAATGATTTGTAACCAAACTCACATTTGTTCTCTGTTCTGTGTCTTGAGTTGCATATTTAAAATTACTTGGACACAGCTATGACTTCAAGAAAGTGCCGAGACTATGCATTGTGTATATTTTGAAGAATGTCATGATTATTCTGTGTGCTAGAGAGGAGTAATTTGGAAAAAGACTTGGAAGTCCCTTCGAAAACTTTGGAAAATTCTTGGTCTGTGTGGACTTGTCCAATGTATAAATCACAAAATTAGGTTCATTTGCCATCGTTGCTGAATTTACACTTTGAGAAATGCATTTACCAGGACCACTTTTGCTTCACAAATATCTAAAAAGTCACAGCCTCAACAAAAAATCAGCTTAAAGGTGATTTTGTTTTGAAATGGAGTAAATGAATATATTTTTCCAACATAATATATTTGGAATAGCTCAGTGGATTTGAGAGAAATTTGCCTTATTTTCTCTGACTTACTCATAGGTAAAAAGACAGAACTGGATTCATAATTTCTTGCTATGTTTCCTCATGAATCCAGTTCTGTCTTATTTTCTCTGACTTACTCATAGGTAAAAAGACAGAACTGGATTCATAATTTCTTGCTATGTTTCCTCATGACAACTTCATCCAATTTGCAAATATTTGCTCTATAAACAGTACAAATATATACTATATTCATATTTCTAGATATATAAAGTTATTTAGAAATAAATACATGTGGCTTTTGACTCATTTTTCTTGCTGAAGCAAAACCCCAAAAAACTTGCCACTCTTTTTCAAGATAGACTTCTGTTCATAGGTTCATTATTTCTACTGAGAACATGGCAGTTTTATAAAAATCATCCCTCTAGGGCATGAGTTTAAGTTTTTTAAATTTTGCTAATTAATTTTCTACATAAATTCTTTCTGTTGTTTGTTTAGTGTCCTTTTAGTGGTCTTTGGCAGTAACATGACCGCTGAGTTTATTCTCTCTTGCACCCTCTTTCCTGTTAACTCTGCTTGAGGTAGCGGTTGGTTGACTGAAGCATAATGGGAATAATCTAAGTTGATGCTGGGGGCTCTAAACATTTCCTCAACAAATAAGCAGCAGCATGTTGATAGCCTGTAAGTATTTTATGAGTGCAATTAAATCAGAGTGATTGATTGGGCTGGGGTGAAAATCAGAATCATTTAGAACAGCATATTCTTCACAGGGAAACCCTCACTAAATTAAGAAAACACACAAACAAACAACAAAAATAAACCATTTAAGGAGTTCTGCTCCTATACCACATTTTGGTTATTTCTCAGCCCTGTCTAGGAGGAAGAACTTGATCCAAGTGAGACCTTTTGTTTCTTGAGAATGCATATTTTCTGCTGTTAATTTATGTTGAGTGAAAACACACATTAGAGTTAACGGATCTAAGTTTAGTTGCTAAAAGTGGGGGAGGAAATGTGTCCTTTTCATTTTATCTCACTCTTCTCTCCCTTTGCCTGGCTCCAGGTTACAAAATCTTGCACTTTTGTAGTACTTGTTGGACTCCTCATAGAATGCATTCAATTCACTAAATTGCTGGAAAATTACCTATTTTCTGCCAGGTTTTGTGCTCATTCAGCACTGAATCAGCTCAACACAGAATCAGATGATTACTACTGTCATTGCAAGGGAAGGAGTGCAGGATGCAGCCAAGGTTGCAGCCTCCTCACTGGAGAGAAGGGAAGTTGAAAACAGAAAGGTCTTGTTTTTATGAAAATGCCTAATATAAAACATGGAATTTAATGTAGTTTACCATAGTGGTACTGGCTCCACAAAGTCACTAGGGTGATGTGCCTGTGAAAAATTTGGTAATACCCCTGTAATATCCATGTTGCCTGTTTCAGTTCTGTCTGACTAGTAGATATTACATTTATTTTTTTTTACTTCTAGGTTTTTTTTCATAATACCTTAATATATAAGTAACGTGTTTGTTTTGTTAATGTAACTACAAATGCTCTTAATATATAAGTAACAGTTGTGTTTGTTTTGTTAATGTAACTACAAATGCTCTTGATGGCTGTGTTCTCTTGGGTATACATTACTTCTGAATGCACTCTACTAATGTGAAGACATGACTAACAAGACAATTAAGATTTCAACACTAATTATTGGTAATAGAATAGTCTGGCTGATTCCTCCTAAAAATATTTTCAAGAACTGGCACACATTCTGTGTTTTTAAAAGGAACGTGAAGATTGTAATGTTACTTTAAGAAAATCTAGATGTAGACAGGATAGGGAAAGCTCCATAGAGGAAAACCACTTACCTCCTTCAGAGCAGAAACACTTTAATAGAATAACTTTATTTCTAGTCAAAAATGGCTTTGATTCAGCTACATTTGATTACTATTAACATCTGAAACTAAACTTAGAACCACAGCAAAGGCAGAAGAAATGTAGGATTGACTTTGTACATATGGCATAGAGGTTAGGCATTTGCAGTAATCTGAGTTTGACTCCTGAGGCTGTAAACTTTAGCAATTGCTTAAATAGATTGGTTTTCACTTGTAGATATTTTGCCTCAAAAAGTTCTCAAAGTGACAGTTTAATTAATTCTAAATATAATATTAACTGGAGCAAATGTATTCTGGTGAAAAAAACATGTGACATGGAACTCAGAGGTGTCAACTGAAATAATCAGTATGTACTGAAACTAATTTTCCTGCTTTTCTCAAGACATGCAATTTTCTAAGACATTATTGTGTATTTAGAATTGTAAATAAAAGCACTGAGAAAAATTCAACCAGAAATGAAAATACCACTCAAAATAACTTTTGTTCATATCCTTTTATTTTACCTTGAACAGAAAATTTTGCAAACCATCAATTACTGAGAATGGAGGGAAAAACCCTAACTTGTAACAGAGTAGGCTTTGGTTATAAGTGCCATTTCTACAGCAGAGTTAAGCTATTGTAAACCAAACATCTTGTAGTAAGGTAAAAATATCCAGCCAAACTTTTAAGAATAACAGCAACACCAAAAACATTTACATATAAACAACAGAGAAATATTTTCTAAACTTTTAACAGTCATTTTGCTACAATCCAAAGTGTTTAGTTCACATATCTATACATACAGACAGTCACTAAAACTTTTGTGAACCAACCACTTGTCCACAGGACCTGCCTAGACAGTTTGTCATCAATACGAAAGGTTTTTTTATATAAATAAGTCAATTAAACTTCACAGAGACTAAAAGAAACAATATAAAATTCCAACTGTAAATAAATCTGTACATTATGGTCAGTCTTATTTGTCTGAAATCTTGCGCAACTTTAAAGTGTCTCTTTATAAAATGATGGCAAGGAGCAATGTTAGCTGGAATGGAAACTCGAAGACTCCGACTCTGTAGAAACGGAAGAATGTCCTGCACGTTTGCCTTTTGAAAGAATCTTGAGGCTTGATCCTCTGCTAACTGATGTCAAGGCATTTTGAGCTGATGTTTTGAACTTGGCACCCAAGAAGGCATATAGAATTGGATTCAAGCAGCAGTGGAAGAATGCCAGGGCTTCTGTGATGGAGATCCATTTGTGCACTATGGTCTCCAAGCTGCAGCGGTGCCTGATGACTCCCAGCAAGATGAAGGTGTCGATGCTGATGCCAATATAATATGGCAGCCAGCAGGCAAAGAAGGCAAGGATGAGGATCACTGTGGTCTTCAAGGCTTTGCGCTTCTGGTGGCCTTTAGAGTGTGACAGCTTGGATATGATAATACAGTAGCAAGTCAGAATTATTAGACCAGGCAAGACAAGTCCTACCAAGATATGCTGGAATCTGAAGGAGATCAGCCAGTTTTCATGAGGGTACATGCGATCACAGAGATACTTTCCTTCTACTTCGCTGGTACTGGCAAAGATTATATCGGGCACTGTCAGCAGGAAAGCTGGCAGCCACACACCTACATACACCACCTTCTCAGCCAACAGCTTTCGTGGGCGCTGGCTGTTGGTAGCGTGGACTATCGCCAGGTAACGATCTAAACTTATGAAGGCCAAAATCAAGACACTGCTATAGAGGTTGACTGTGTAAATGACATGAACTGCTTTGCACAGAACGTTCCCAAAGTACCAGCTTATGGCTGCATCCACAGACCAGAATGGCAAGGTGATGACAAAAAGGAGGTCAGCCACAGAGAGGTGCAGCCTGTATTTATCAGTCATGCTTCTTTGCTTCTTCTGGTAGCCCATAACAATAATAACCAATCCATTGCCAATTATTCCGGTTAGGAAGATGATGGAGTAGATTGTTGGCAAGAAGATCCGGTTGAAATCGGCATTCTCATGCTGAAAGCATGGCTCTTCATAGTCTCCATAGTCTCCCGAACCAATCTCATCCGTGCCATTTTCAGAAAGTTCAATTAATAACCCAGATGACAGCTAAAAAAAAGGAAAAAATAAAATTAGATGTTAGCTCCTCTGCAAAATCTTATTCAGTATGACAGTATGTAAAGAGTTGCTTGAACAGTCTCCACTGTCACAAATGGGCAAACCTTTTGAAAACCAGATGGGAAAATACATTTACCTATATATATATAAAATACACAGCAGATAAGAATAAGTTAAAAAACTTCCTTTTTCTTTTTCTGAGGAGTAAGATCTTGCTAAGGGCAGGGCACGAAGGAGCAAAGAAAGATAATGGCTGCTCCCAGAAATATCGTTGGTTCTGGACACTTCAGTGCTCTTATAAGATGGACACTACAAATGGGAGAGCCCAGAAAGTGCCAGATGCGAGAGGTCTGTCCACACAGAGCATGACCTATCACATTTAACTCCTACAATAGAGGGCTATAAAAAACATTACTTAGAAACGCTGCTGCTCCAAAGTCCCTTCTCATTAAGAGGATGGGGTCAAGGAGAAATAGAGAAGGTACCCTCGGCTGATGTAATAAAGGATAAATAATAGCAAGAATTCCCTGCTGAGAAGCAATTGACAGCTCCACACACTACGACCAGGAAAAAAAAAAAAAAAGCCCAAAAAGAAAGAAAGAGAGAGGTGACCTTGATCAGGGGAACACAAACCCCGTGAAGGGTCACCAGGATGGCCCACGTTCCCTCCCTTTGTTCCCCACCCTCTGCGGTTGCGGGGCAGGGGTAAGGGCGGCCGGCGCGGGGCTGTAACCAGACGGACCAAGTGAGCATAGCGGTGGAAAAAGGAAGCGAAATTTGGTGAGGGCATGAAAGCGCGTCAGGAAACCACCAACGGTTGTGGCCACGGCGCTAAAAGCAATGCTGGCGGGAGAGTGCCATCCGGCTATGTGCAATTCCTCAGGTTTTCAGATTTTGTTGTCAATGCCCTCTGTCCCACGGACCCCCGTGCTCCGCGTAGGGCGCGCCCGAGAGACCCGCAGCACTTCACACGCAGAGGCACCAGCTCCACGCGGGCATTAACCGCGCGCCTAAAGTTGAAACTTGCCAGAGTTCTTTTTGCTCCTAACTGCTCTCCAAACCGAGGCAGAGGAGCTGCGTCCGGAGGAGTGGGACGCCGCTTCGTTTCGCTCGGGGAGCGGGCGGGACGGCCGGGCGCTGCCGCCGCTCCCAGTCCCACTAGCAGCCCGAAGTCTGGGCGCGCAGCGGGGCAAAGGGATATCATTCCCCGGAGTAAGACCGCTCCAAACTTCCTCGCCTCTTCCCCTCGCATCAATCCCGTAGCACTAATTGCTCTGCCGGCGTTTTTCAGTCCACAAATGTGCCACATGTCACTTGAACTAACGGCCGAGCAGCAGAGCCCCAGAGAAGGAGCGCAGTCCTGCAGCTGGAATTTGCAGTGGCTGCAGCTGTGCCAAGGTCCGCAGCGCTGCAGGCAGAGGCAGCAGCGGCTTAGAGGGGAGTCCTGCCCATTCGCGCCCCGCAGACCCTGCCGCTGTCCCGACCCCCGCCGCCCGCAGCCTCCGCCGAGGGCACCTTTGTTTGCAAACAGCGCGCACATGGGCAGCCGGCCGCGCTCCCGGCACTTACATCCAGGCTGTCGAGGCTGCTGTCCATGCTCAGAGCCATCGGACGGCTCCGCGCTCTCAGGCTGTTGCCGCAGCCGCGCCTCCCGCAGTGACACCACTCACCGCTGCTCCGAAGACGCCCCGGCTCTTCTGGCGGGACGCGGCTATTTATAAGGTGCCGGGCTGCCCCCCCCGCCCCCGGGGCAGCCTCGTCTGGCTCCTCCCCGGCGGTGTCGCCGCGCTCTCGGGCTCCGGGCGGGCCGCTCTTTGTCTGCCGCCCCGGGCATGGGAATTGCACTTGCCAGGCGCGCCCGCGGGGGCCACGCTCCACACGGGGGCAGTTGCCCCCCTCTGATTGATGTGTTCATACAAGCGGGCTTTTGAATTTCCCCTCAAGAGCATTCTTTGAAGTGTGTTGTAGAGCCCTGTGTTGCCATGGGTACCCCAGGCGGGCTCCGAATGAAGTCACTGGTCCAGGAGTCGTGTGCAGGAGCAAGAGCAGGGGTCCTCTATGCCATTCAAAATACTGGCAACTCTGTCTTCAGAGTTGTCTCTTCCGCCCTGCTGAGGAGAGGCAGGAAGCAAGGACTGGCCCCTATCGCGGGATGAGAGGTTCTACAAACTTTTCAGGGGCTGCAACGTGAGAGGGCTGCAGGTTGCCCTCTGAACTCCTCTGGCACCTGTGGGTTTGGGTGAGAAGTGAGATGATGATGTGTTTCAGGTAGCTGGATGATACTAAAAAAGAAAACCAAACAAAAACCTCTGAAAACAAACAAACAAACAATCAATACAACAACAACAACAACAACAAACCACACACACAAAAAACCAAAACAAACCACACACACAAACCCACCAAAACCCCCCCCCCAACAAATAAACCCCCAAACCCTGAAATTATATATGTAAAATATATATAGCAATCATAGGATAGGTTTGCAAGAGAAAAGCAACCCAAATATAGAGACAAACAAAACAGAATAATTGATTTCCTCTACAGTTATCTCTGGGGTCTCAGTACTGTTAATATTCATGCAGGCAAATTAATTTGCAGAAAAGATTTTGATTAGCATAGTGTGTCATGTGTGTGTCCCCCCTCAATTTCACAACTCGCAACAAAAAGTTATAGTGAGTAATTATATTGAGAATAATTCATTCCGTTAAATAGATTTACTCTTTACACTTGATTTTTGTAGTGGAAAGAAGAAGTAGGGAGAGAATATTGTTTATGTAATAACAACATGCTCAAATTACCCCGGTAGCCTCAAGGGGTCATAAAAGGGAAAGTTTGACCAAAGTTTTATTCTAAAATGCCCCTATTGTCAGTTTACATGCTCTGAGGTAGTTAAAACACCAGTTTCAAGCGCCAATATTATTTTCAGGTATTTGACAAGAGTTACTATCTTACCCTTCCTCTAACAACTCTAGAACTCTTTCTCACACAGTGAGTGAGAGACAGTCACTCTTACTCCCTACAGTGAGTATGAATTTGGTTATGATTAATAACCAAATAATGTTTATCTTAAAAAACATGGTATGTAAGGTATGACTTATAATGTGATTGTGTACTTTAACTGCACTGTAATTTGACAGTAATGCATATTTTGTTAGCAGGTCTGGATTGTCACATACAAGTTGCATTGAAAGCAAACTGTAATTGATTAATTCAGGAATTACCAGTCTTCAGAAAATTCAATATCTACTTTGTGTTTATATCCAGAAAATCTGAGGGCCACCATGCTAGAATTCTATAGAAATAAAAGGTCTTTTGCTGAGTCTCCATATTTAGATATTAATCCTAAGCTTATGATACTATAAATCTTCTTTAAAAACAAATGTGACAAAATTGTAATTATTGCTATTCATTCCTTGTTTTCTATAGAATCTGTGATACGTTCACTACTTTTAGACACACAAATAGGAAAACACATTCCCCAAGTCATCACAGAATGTGCAACACAACATTAGGTGACCAGGCAGATAAATGAGCAGTTGAGGGATTTTTGTATACAAATGAGTAGGATCATGTCTAAATAATCATCTTTCACTCTTTCATTTACGGAGGATGCCCAGCTCGTAGCATCAGCAATTGCCATGCAGTTTTCAGCAGGGATATGGTACTGGAAAGGCTCTCCAACCTGCTCAACATGCAAACCTGTGAACCAGATTTTCAGAAATATGCATATTGAACAGGCTCTAAAAAACTAATCAGGATATGGAGCCGCACTCAGGGGAGGTGAGCTTTAAGGAAAGATTGGTTTCTACCTTGCCAGGAATTCATATGGGTGACGGATGTGTTTTTTGGAAAAGTATTTTCATCTTGGAGGGGCATAGATGATTAAACTTTGCTCCTTCTCTAAGTGTGCAGTGCAGGACATTAAAATATGCTCATAATGCAGGTGACTTGTGGCAATGGCTGCAGATGAGCAAAAGATATATAATAATAGTATAATACATAACAACATAACAATATCATATCATATCATATCATATCGTATCATACAATATAATGTATGCGAAGTCTAGAGCTGTTTGACAAGTTTGAGAATTGCTCTTTGTCGGGGTGGATAGCATGGAGTGCTTTGACATGTGGGAAGGGATGCACAGAACTGTGAGTGTAGTTACAGCCCAAGCAGACAAATGTTCCCACAGCTCCATTTTACTGTATAGATAGACCTGCAACAGCAAAATATATGATGGAGAAATAGATTATGTTAATTAGTGGGATATAGGACAATTACTCAGTTATTTGTGTTCACAGATAGCCTAAGAAATTCAGAACTGAGGAATGGTTCACTGGATTAGCCCTGAAGCATGGTAGTGCTGAGTGAAGGGAAATTTGGGGATGATACCGATCTCATGAGATGTTACTGAGGCTTGTTTGGATGAAGGTCCTCTAAAACTGTCATTCACACTGCTGCTTTGTTATCTATGATCTCTTTTGTTGCCCTATCAGAAAATCCATGTGAAAACTTCCTTTGTTGCACAAAGGACCATCCAGGGCAAGTTAATGATTTCCAAAGTGATAAAAGAAGGGAGCTGTTTCTGCAGAGCATGTAATTCTGAGTCAGCTACAAATCTTCTTGAGACAGAGCTAGCAAATAGCAATTTCCAAGCTTATGTTTTGCATTACATGTTTTCCTGATCATAGAATTACTGTGAAAATCAGACCCTTCCTGACTCACATAATATATGTTTTTATCACTGAAACCACACCTTCCAGGAGTCAAAATCCTGCGTGTTCTTACACTGTTACACTGAGTACAATTCCTCAGGTTGTGAATCATTAACTATTTTTCTTCTAAAAAGCGGCATAAGTGATGGTCATGTAAGAGCAAAGTAGTTTCTAAAAAACCTTTCTAATGCTAAAAGTACTCTCTTGATTCAGCATCCACAGAAGTAGAAAAACAAATTGCATTTTATTTAACCATGACTCTATGTTAAATGATTTACTTAATCTGAAGGTTTCACATGTGCCTTTGACAAAGTCAACTTTTAGCCAAAAAAACTTTGATGAGACCATTTCCTGTGGGCAACACCGAACACAAAGGAGGTACCATCCTTGGATTTTGTAATGTATTAATACCACCATGTATTCTTACAATGGTGTATTAATAAATTGTTTGTTATTTTTTTAGCATTAATGGAGCTATACTTTCAGGACACAGAGAAGATTGTATCATAAAAGTACATAAGCAGCAATGTGGCTAAAATGACTGCACAATATAGTAGGAAGTGAATAATTTTCAAATATTCACTGATTTTCTCTCTGCATGTCAATTCCTGTCCTGGAAGCCTTCTGAAAGTAGAATGCCATTTGAAAAATTAACAGAAAATGTTCTCAAGAGTTGCAAGACCAACTTTGAGTAGTGGAGTTTTCTATTGTAAAAAGTATTCCAGGGAACCGCTGTGGATTTGCCGCTAGATGAAAAGCAGTTTCCTGATAAAACTCAGAAGTTTATTACAATACACTGGATTGACTTTATGACAAATGGGTCTTCAAGTGGCCTGAAGTTGTATACATAGAGAGGAAAAGGATATACTCTCCCTTTTTCATCTGATCTTTCTGTTGAAGTGGGAAAGGTATCAATCTTACGCCTGTTAGAATGGTTACAAGCAGTTTGCTGGGGTTGGGTTTCAGTTAATGGCTTTCTTTGCTCTTGCTTCTCAAAGCTCCCTTTCTCCATTTCTTCCTGCCTATGCTGCAGTGGAAAAAGCCTACCAACTGTTACCCTGATCCTGGAAGGAAAGTGCCCCATTTATGGGCAGGGTGCCACCTACACTTACTAATTTGAAAGCACAAAGACAAAATAAAACCTGTGAAGAAGCAGGACATATCTTTCAATTAGTAGCATGTTACACTGCCACAGAAATAAGTCCCTGTATGAAAGGAATGATACTTGAATATCAGAACAAAATTATAGGAAAACCCTTAACTTCAATGTAAGGCAACAAAAGTGTTATCAGCACAAACCCCAGACTTATTTACGTTTCCTTGCTTTTAACAAGGACAATGTATTTTGTTTCCTTTAAGTATTGCCACAAGGCCAATATGTCCTAAGTCAGCACAGAAAAGTCAACAGGAAAAAAGAAGAAGTGCTATCCTCTGAAAAGAATCATAGTGACTCTTGTGTTTTAATCCCACCTCCATCTGTGGCCTGCAGCAAATCACTTAACCCTCTGACTGTGTTCAGCCAACTGTAAAATGGGGATAACAATACCTACTTACCTACCTCAGAGGAGACTTGTAGGGATTAATTGGTTGATGTTTGCAAGGCACTTTGAAGACAGAAAGTGCTTAATTTAGAGCCTGTTGAAATTATTGACACTGATCAGCTAGAATTCAAAGGGGACCAAACTCATTAATGTTCTGATCTTCCTCCATTTGGCTGTGTTTATGGGTTAGCAAATCTCACTGCAAGCGGACAGTTTATTGTTTGTTTGGAAGCAGAGTAGACTAAAAAGATGCTTTGAACAACTTTGTTAATCCTTTTAAAAAACATGTCTTCATTTGCATATCACTGGAGCTGAAGGGTTTATCTTTGATAATTCTATAGCAGAACACTTCTGGAGACATGTTGAAGTGGGTTTTTTTCCAGAACTGTGGTCAGATCAAAATTATGAAAACAAAGTAAAGACTCCCTAATTATATCACAAGTTGTTTCTTTCCTATATTCAGACAGGATTTTGGCTTTCAGAATGTTTAGATAAATTTCTGTTTAGCTGTGAGATGTGTTTCTTGCAATGTTCTTTTATGCTGTAAAGTTCCAGTAGAAACTTGCTTCAGTTCAGTTTGGATTACTAAGGATAGGATTTCTTTCTGGAGATCCATGCTAAAAGCATACTGTATCTTAAGAGCATATGGATGAATTAGAAAACATATCCAGCTATTCATGCATACATGAATATTTGCCAAATGTCATGATTTCTTGTAGATAGCTTCAGAAACACAGTTATACCTGGGACTAGCCATGGCTACTCCTGCCTGTGGAAACAGGATTTGGGTAATTGGAGACAAATAAACTGAACAGGGCCCTGAGCATCCTGGTCTGGCTTGGAATCCACAGGTTCCTTCCAACCTGAATTATTCTATGACTGTAGATGTTTCCATCAGACCATGTCCTCATGCCTCTGCTACTAGCAGTGCCCAGAGTTATCTGGATCAAAACAAATCCCTTTATGTTTAATTACATTAAACCCATTTGCTCTACACAATGGAAATGGCATTTTGATGTTGAGTTTCTGCCCTGACAGTTTTTGATCAATCTTTTGTTGAAATGGTGTGAAATTCTGTGGAATTGTGTGCTTGGGATGTAGTAAAGTATTCTAGCTTGTGCCATTTTTTTTTATCATATTCACACATTTCTTCTGCTTCTTTTCTTTGGATGCCATAGTAGGCATTTATTTTCCACTTGTTATGAGTTTCTGAGCTTGTTGAAATAATTTACTTACCTCATTTACCCACTTGTCTACAAAGTGGCACTGAAAGCAGAGCAGGAGCAACCACTCTTCCTGTTTAGCTCAGTTTGGCATCTGAAGCTCACAAATGTTTTAGTTTTGTTGCATCAGCTCTGAAGTCTGTGCATGTGGGTGCTGAATGTCCGCTCAGATGCTTGTCTTAGAATCCAGGATTTCTCCTGGTTCAGCAAGTAAGAAGTGATGCAAGTGATGAGCATTCCCATAGTTTCTTTCTTTTGGATCTCTCCTCCCACTATTTCCCTGAAAATTGACTTTAGAATTCCAAAATTCCAAATATTTTTTTTCTTGGTATTGGAAACCAGGTTTGCCATATGCAATTGAGATATGTGCAAGAGTGAGACTGAGCGTACGTTTTTGAGTCAGTTCTTCCTACTTAGGTAATATTAACATTAGCTCAGTAACTGGGATGTCTGTTGAAACATGACCAAACATTTCTAAAACAATCAAAAAAATCTCCATTAGATGATGACAAATTTTTGGTCCTGCTGCCAAGCCCTCTATATACAGTACTTGGCAAAATATCATGAGTAAATACTCATATACAGCCTGTCTATCCATTTATTTATAGTCAAATACAAAGATGTGATGAAGAGCTGTAGGAATATTTATGGCAGATACATTCCTTTCTCTGTTCATTAATTGCCAGTGAAATGAGCATGATATTGCACGCTCCTTATTTTGAGCTGATTTTTCATGAATACTGATATTTGCTCTTGCTAGTTTGAAAATTTAGTAGGTAGGATTTGAGGCCTAAACTTTGTAAATAATCACTAAATCACATAGTAAGATTTATTCTCAGTCAGTAGGTGACCAAGCTTTTGAAAGGAAGAGAACTGCTTGAAGAAATTATTGGCATGTTGAACCTCTTTTTCTGGTTTAATGGGGAGGCAAACCCAATTTTCAGGGTATCTCTTACCACATAAAGAGTCACATGACAAAAAGAGCTGATTTCTTACAACTGAACTTGCTAAACTTTCATCTTGCGGGTTTAGATTAATTTTTAGGAAGTGGAACAGGCAATTTTAGACAAACTTTATGCTGAACCAGGCGTCATCCACACAATTTCCATGATGGCTGGACAAAGACTGTACAAACATCATAGTGTGTGCTCTGGCTGATTCTACAGAAAGGTGTCAGCATGCTAGTGTCTGATCCAGGTCAGATCCATAGGGAACTGGGAATTCAGCAGCAAAATGAGGAACTGTGGATCCCTCACCTCTACAAGAGAAGTTGAGGCAGAACCGTTAAGGAGTATGAAGAATAGAAGATGAGCACCCTAGAAAATATAGGGCATTAAAAGTTTCTTCCTGACTTTTCCTTTTGCACAAGGAGAACTGCATTTGACTTGTACATGGACCTTAATGTGAAATAGCTCTGCTCCTCCCTGCAGGGAGAGAAGTTTCCACCTGAACTCAGATCAGTTATTTTTCCACTCTCTCACCAGACTATTGCACACATCACAGAAGCATCTAGAAGCTGAGTTGTCATGAATATATTTGGTCATGTGTGCACAGTTGTTCACGCTTCAGTATGCCTAGTTCTGCATCAGGCTACATAGAAAAAATCATCTTCCCCAAACCTGCATATAAACAGAGAACAGGTGAGTGTCGGTAGAGAAGAAAGAGAAAGCACCATCCAAACAAACTGTCCCTGTGTTTAGGTTTTTCATCATCCCCAAGGTACACCTGAACACAAGAACAGGGAGTGTAGGGACCCCAATACTTAAAAGTGATGGTTCCAATTTAGCTTAATTTACACTTCAAACCTTTTCCATTTAAAACTGTAGTCTACAGTCCTGTTCCTTCATTCATGAGTGCAGTACAACTGAACATGGGAAGAAAAATTTTAGCCCTAAATGCTCAATTTAGAGATGAATTTGCTATTCTAGAAATTTGCCATTATTTTAAGCAGATGGTTCTATATTTCTGAGGTTATTTTTCAGTAGTGAGTGAATATTGTGAAAAACATACAAGAGGGGATTTCTAAAAATACTCCTAGGTTACAGACTGTGTTCAGGACAGTCTGTACCAAATTATATTCTATTTTTTTTTTAATGTATAAAAACAGGAAGAAGCCTTGCTTCTTCTGAGGACCCTGACAAATGTTTCTACCTGGCTCTTTCTAGAAAGATCTCTTCAAGTGCCAAGCAGGGGTCACTGTAACCATGGATACTTATACTCCATTTTCCCCTGGTTTTCTGTGAAAAACTTGGTAGTATGCCCAGTTTAAACCACATTTTGTGTTAGGTAATCATAGGCTTAGGCTGCTCTTAGGCATTGTGGTTTTAAGTTTTCAACGGTTTCTCTGTGGTTTGAAAGCTCTCTTTTTTATTCCCTCTTCTTTTCTAAGCAAAGAAGATGTTAAAGCAAAGTTGCTTGATAGCACTTATTCCACCAAAATAATATCTTTTGGGAAGGTTTGATTGCTGTGTGGTTTAAAACTGAAAACCACTCAGAAACCACTTAAGCATCATATTCAATGCAAAATATCTAACATTTGACTGCATCTGGAAAGAGGCTGTTCAATTTCAGGAATTATCAACATGCACCTAGAAATTAAGAAAGACTTGATCTGTTTTCAACATGTATCTTACAAGTCAGTCACAGAAAGATTTCTAAATGCATTTTAGTGAAAAGTAGAATACTTATCATGATGTAGCCTGTCAATTCTCCTTTGCTGCTTTGATATAGACCTTCAAAGGATCTTAGGGTGGTAGAAGTGGTGTAATCCAGCTGAGGAGAGAAACTAATTAGACATTTTCTCACCTTTTGAAAACATTGGAAGAGTTGAATAGGTGCACAAAGGCAAAGATTCCCTATATGAATGAGAATGAATGAGTGTTTGGAAATGGAAACCACTCTGCTGGATGTGGAAGCAAAGCTCAAGAAGATCAGAAGGACCCTATCAGCTCCACCAAATTCTGAAAGAATCGTGTTAAGCCTTGAAATGGTTAGTTTCTAATAAATCTATCAAAACCAGGACAAAGTTATGTGACTACTGACTGCAAATGCACAGCCTACATCTGAAAAGAATAACATGGGTTGCTATTGCTTTAGTTGTCTTACTGAAATGCAAAGCTCCAGAACAACCTCTGGTGGGAAGAATATTTAAAATTTGGAAATAAATGGAATATAAAGCAAAAAGAAAGTTGAGTTTATAAAGGTATATTGTAGTAGGACTACTTAATAGCTTTTATTGATAATCACTTCTCTAGGCAAATGAAATACAGTAGGTTCCACTTGTCTGGACCGTAGTATAGCGTTTCACAGGATGCTCCTTAAGTGCTGGCAATTCATTGCGCTAGACTCTGAGACCTAATACAATGTATCTAATATGAAGGAAAACATTTATAAAGGAAAATAACAATGATGACACTGGAAGGGAACCAGTAGGCTGCTGGAAGGCAACCAGGCAAACTCTTCAATGTTCATGGGTGGAACAATGGTTGCTCTATTTTGCATTAGCTTTGGAACAAGAAGTTGTTAACTCCTGAAATTCACTGCTATGGGAAATGACGTGCCACTGCTGAAATTGGGATATCCTCAGACCTGACAGAAGTGGGAACACACAAAGAGAAGAGCCAGTTGCAGGATGAGTCTGAATTTCTCCTGTATGTCTGGGAAAGCTGCATTGCTCATTGAATGCGTCAAGTAGGGTATACTGAAGGGAGAAAGAAGTACTGAGGGGAGAAAGTGCTGCCAAAGATGCTGCCAAACAGAACACTGAGAAAGTGTCTTCTGAAATATTTTTTACAATGCTTAACAAGAAAAATGAATTCAAATGGAATAGGTGCAGAGAAGGGTGATTGAGGTGAAGTGTAGAATGGAGAGCTGCTCCTGCAAAAACAGGCTGAAAGAGTTTCTTTTCATCAGTTCACAAAAGGGATGTTGAAAGGGACAATGGAGCAAGGTACTAGACATCTGGAAAAGAAAAGAAATACTGGGACCAGTATTGGCACACAAATCACTGGATGTAATACCATGGTGAATACACACTGTAAAAATATGAACAAGTTGTTAACTGTCAGAGGAATGAGCTTTAGGAACAGTTTCCCCATAAAAGAGGATTTTAACCAATTGCCTGCTTTGACAGTTTTGTTGGGATTGTTGGCCCTAGATCAGTCCCATTATCCTAAGTTCTGATCTGAAATTCTGTTCCTTTTATAGCTACAATGTCTTTGAAATTTAAAATATCACATACCTGATGATCACAGAATATAAGCATTTGTGTAACTTATACCATGCATTTTTGTTAAATTCAAAACTTTGTGTCTCTTTCTTTTGGGTCTCAGGAGTTATTAGGGTAGCAAGGTCAGTTTTATGTGTGATGCAAAGAGCTGCTCAAAAAGTACCCTCCTGGCCCCTAAAGACAAAATAGTATTGAATAGTTTGTAAAATCCTGATCTTGTTCTAAGGGAGAAGCAATTTTCGGCCACAAATGTCAGATTTTAGTGTCCAGGCTATGCCAGAGTTGGTGAGCAAATCTCTGTTGACCAATACAATAACAACTGCTCATGTCAAGTTTATTTGTACCTTGAAAATATGTATCTTAGAGTAAAATCAGTCATATTCTGCACTGCTGCTTATCACAAGAACTCAATCAGAATCATGGATTCCGTAGTTTCTGACTGATTGTGTGAGAACTGCTATTGTAGAGAAGATTCCAGAAAGGCAAGTGTTAGTCTTCGAATACACAAACAATTCAAATCTTACGAACAAAGAGACAGAAGAGCCTTTCCATCATCTGTCTTACTGCCAGTGGAAGGTGGTTTCCTCTAGGAAAGGTAGAAATCAAAGGCAAGAAAAGGCAAGTAAAAGCAAAATGTAAACATGCAGAGCCAGAATCAGGGGGTCAGGAAGAGGTCAGTGCCTGACATGGTAAAAGCAAGGTTTAATTGTGTTCTTAGACTTTGATTTTTAAATTAGTACCCCACTAAGGGAAAAGCTGCATTCTAAACAGCAAATATTTTGTGTGCATTATGTTAGATATTAGGAAATACAACCACAATCACAAATCCATTGTAAAGTTGGTTTTGTTAATTATCATAGCTTGGATGCTACCAGAATGTATCTTTAAATTTTAAATACTCCATAGAATTTGAATGCTCATTTGTGTCTGTTCTTATAAATTGGATGTACACAATGAAATAGAAGTAATGTGATAAAGAACAACAGCTTGTCTCTACTTCTAGATAATATCCAGTTGAATGCAAAGCAAAACTTGAGCAGCTTCTTACACCCCAGTCAGGGACAAATGGACAAGAAATGACGGTGAGTGTTTAACTGGCCTCATGCCCAGTCTTTAATGTAAAGTCCCTGAAAAGGCTCTTAGTTCTGGGTAACAAAACACTGGCAAGTCTGCCTGTGATTCTTTGTAATATTCATGACACAGAAACCACTTCCCATACAGGTAAATTCCATCTCAGAGAGATAACTTTTGAGCAGGGACCACAGAATAGAAACTAAAAGACAATAAACTTCATGATAAGAGAGAAAAGGAAAACGTGAAAATAATACTGTATATGCAATGTGATTCATGTACACTCATCCCAGAACAGCTTATCCAACAGAAAATATCATCCATGAAAGGAGGAATCATCCATAAGAGAAGGAGGGATATCAGCTCAATAATTTACTTGCAAGTGCTGGTACCAGAGGTATAATCTCCCTAGGAGCCAGACTGACTTCTGCATTGGCTTTTCGTAACAGTAATGTGGTCAGCTGGAAAAGGAGTGTGGAGATCCTGGATCCTGCTGCTGTTCCCAAGGTGGAGAAATCACCTTGATGGCAACAGCTTTTTGTTGTGGAATGAGGGCTGCTTCGGGTTAAACAGTGAAGAGAGTGAGGACAGCAAAGAGGAAAGATGAACAATAAGTTCAGAAGAAGCAAATAAATAGGAACAGAGACAGTGAGGTCACTGAGGGACAAGAACATGAAAAGATGGTGTCAGATGAAGTTGATAGTCCTTTTTTATTTTCGGTTGTCACAAAACCATAGAAAAGCAACCTTACCCTGGTGCATGAGAAGAGGTGAAGATTTCTCAGTCAAGGAGCAGGTCTGTTTGAATCGCTGCAGGCTGAGCAGAATGACAAATGAAAATGGAGACAAAAACGGGGGCCTTAGGGGAAATTTCTCCTAGCTTAGTAGAGGCAGGGATAGTACCAGAGTCACACAGACTTATTTATCATCCAAGGAAAAAAGACAAGAGAAACTAGAGAAAATAACGGATTGATTTACAGTTTATTTCTGTGAGAAATACTTTAAATACAAATAGGCAGACACAATTTTCTTTAATAATACATGTTGATATGTGTCTACTCTAAAAAGAAAGGAATGCAATGTATCTGAAAGTGTAAGATTGGCAGTTTTCAAGACAAGTAAACCTGTTCTATTCCTAGTGCCAGGAGACCACAACCAGTAGAAGTCAAATGTGGATTACGTTATCATTTCCATCTCTTGCTGTTAAAGAGCAGATCTCTTTATCTGTTTGCCAACTGTGTTATTATTAAAACATTTTAAATGTATTTTTATATCTATCAAATAGCAATTTTCTTTCTGCTACTATTAAACAGGAAACCTTTCTGAGTTATTCCTGTGGGTGCTTGCTTGATATGGAAGAACACGTACACACATTCTCTGCCCTTTGCACTGTGCAGTGTTGTGGAGGGGACAAGTGTCCTTTTAACTCTAACAGGGGACAACTTGTAGCATATTCCCCTCTGAACCGCATGACAGAGGACCAAAATAATCACCACAACAACTCACAAAATAGCATTTTATCTACTCTGATTGCAGGATTTCCATAGATGGAGGGGTTTATTTTTTGTAGAGTACTGCTGTAATAGCCCCGAGAGTCCCACCAGTTTCATTGCTAACCATGAGGACCTACCTACAGAATAAAAAGAGTTTATTTAGTTTTTCCTTGCAGTAGTCAATGGAGTGTCACTCAGGTCGAAGTGTAAGATGGGGCCACTTGTCCATTAGGAAGTGGAATGAAACCACTAATTCATTTTATGTAGACTACAAACCAGCTGCCAGACAGTAATAATTTTCAGTCAGAGCTGACCTGGGGTAGATTTAACAAGTGACCTAGAAATGAAAAGCTGGGTAGGCAACTGCAAATCCCCTGAGTTGTTTGAAAAGGCATGCCTCTAAAAGATTTAAAAATGTATAATTTAGTAAGGGACAGACAGTGTGTTTTAATTAATATGCTTGTATTTTTCTAGGTTGGATTTTCTTTTCCAGTTTACTTGATACTGTAATTTATGTCAGTAAAGAATGGGTGTAAAATACAATTTCCTAAGAATAGTTTAACTTTGTATTGAATTTACATGTAATTAAATTAACCCACGAACAGGAAAGTAATACAGAATCAAATTCCTGCAGGGCAGATTTGCATTTATGAAAATGAATGACAATGCTGTGAGTAATGCAGTGCATTTTGAAATCACTAAAAGATTTCTTCGGTTGTCCCTGTCAGGGGAGGTACCCAGGAATGAATAATGAGACTTTTCAGGGCAGGGGCCTTGGCAAAAAAAGCTGACACTGTTAGTTCTGAACAAACATGAATAACAGGGGGGCAAATGATAAAATAATGAATGGCCTAGAGAAAACAGAGGAGGAGCTTATTTTCTTCTAATTTTACAAGACTAAAATAAGGGGACAGTCAATGAACTTAATATAGATGTGACCTATTGCTCTTTGGCTGAGGGAGTCACACAGCTGGGGTGCCTGAGAGCCAGTGGCAGAGGGAGGTCACTGCCCTGGCGTGTTGGGAGCACTGCTGTGATTTTCAGATTGCTGAGCCTGAAAGTGGACAGAGAGTCCAAAAAGGAGGAGATGCTTATCAGAATATTGTATATAACCAGAGCTATTCCAATCTGTAATACCTGCTCCCATAGTAATAAGTTTCAGGCAGAAAAAGGATCAATGGCTATTCACTTTATTTGTTTCCTGGTAGGGTTAATCTTGGGACTTTTTAGTTCCCTAAGTTGGTTCACTGTGGAATTAGAGCCCATACAAGGGAAACGGTGGGATTGTATTACTAGGATCAAGACTGACGTTAGTGGGGCAAGTCATTAGATCTTCTTACCACTAATGTGAAAATGCATTTTGAGAGATCCATGGAAAATATAATGGCTGTCATGAGGGCAAAAAGCAAAACATTTATCAGCTGGGTGTGTGGGGGGGTGGTTGCATTTTCTCTTGCTGGCCACTGACAAATGAAAGTAATATGTGCTAGCACCTAATGCAGTGTAGAAATTCCCATATTTATGTTGACACAAACCACAACATTTTAATTTGCCTAGAGAGAAGCTACACTCCAGTCCTTGCTACATAGAACTTGTCAGCTGAGGCTCCAGGGTTTTGATAATGGCTCTACTCTTCATGTGCTGAATGACTCCAGGCAAACCATTTCCTTGCCTCTGCAGCAGCTTAATGCTTTTTGAAAAGAAGATAACACATTGTGTACCAGACTCCAAGAAAACCTTGAATACTAGATGATCTCATAGCATGTTGGCTGGGTTAGGAAACATGCATGATAAGTTAATATTTCTTTAGTTAGTTAGGCTGTTGGGGTTTTTTAGGAGGAAGAAAACCTAAAAGCAGCTAAAAAACCAACCAAATTTAGATTTGATCTGTTGGTAAAGGTGACCTCAAATTACCTTACATTGACTGTGGCAATAATGTGCCTAAGAAGAGGGGACAGTGCAAGTGTGGCCTGCCTGTCACAGTCATAGAGTCACCTTATAGCACCTCAGTTTACTTCAAGGCATTACTCCCCAAAGGGTGACCATGCACACCTTTCACCTCTGCTAAATCAAGGGGATTTGTTGTCTTATTCTGTGCCTGTCATGGTACTATTCTACTCATTTTCTGAAATTGCAAGATCTACAAAATATTTTTCTTTTACTTCCAGCCAGCAAGGAACTTTTAGCCGTATTTTGGGCTGTTTGAGGGAAATATTGAGTTTTGCAGTTTTCCCCATAGATAGTGAGGTTGCTGACCTCTATTGAAAGAGTTTGTGGGATAAATGCTGAGCCATTTTTGTCTTCTGCACACCTAAATTTTGCTCTTGATGTGACAGTTTCATAGTTCCAGTAGGATAGAGCTGTCATCAAGGGAAGTTGAGATCACACAGCATGAAATGGTCCCTCATTTAAATGACACTGAAGGAGAACTTGGGCACAGAGAACAAATAATTTAACCTAACTGAATGTCCTGATGAGAGGAATGGGGAGGACTGGACATGCAGATGATGATGGACTTCCAGTGGTTTGCACTGGTTTGAAGGTTTAGTGAAATATCCTTCTAAACATTGATTATAACTGTAGACACAGAAAATTGGACTCCCCAGCCTTTAGTCTATGAATGTCTATAGTAAATTTCCAAAGAATTGATGAAGAACATCAATTTTTCTGATCAAGGTAGAAAAGGTTTCACCAACTAGGACAAACCTCACCTTTCACTTCTATTATGGTTTTTATCTCTGCAGTCCAAATAGAAGTGTCTGTATCTGAGGTCAGAAGAAATGTTTGCCTGGAATAAGTTATCAAGCCAGGATCAAATAAATTTGTGGCTTAGGCAGAAATTCTCTGTTTTGTAATATACATCCAAACTAAATGACTTCAGATTTAATAGTGCCCATCTGTGGTTGTCTGAAAAGGGAGTTGCCTATCAGCTGGTTAGGGAAACATTCTGTGGTTTCTCATGAAAAAGAAACATGGGTATTTCCTCAAAAATATAAATGAAGTAAAAAATAATGAGGACCAACACACAGAGCAGAGCTAGCATGAAAAGCAAAGAATTCAGAATATAGTTCAATGAACTGGACCCTGGGTTAGCATCTCTTCTCTTAAACCTTGAAAATTAGGAAACATCAAAACAACGACTTCTGATAACCGCCTCAAATAAGGCTTAAATTCCTGCAGCGATTCCTTTGCTGAAGTAGCTGCTATGTAACAATGAGCTCTATACAAAGGCTCCCTGCGGCAGGAAGATAGGCAGGATGCAGGCTTGAAACTTTGCTGGCCCAGTCAAGACTTTTTATAGCCTTGGGCTACACAGCACCAGTTAATTTGGGGAACTGTTTAACTGACTTTTAGTTATACAATGTTCCTCTCTCTGCGTTTAACTGAAAGCTCTTGGTTACACCAGTTGGCATCATTGTAGTGCTTCTAAAATAACTAGAAAGCTGAAATCACTGAATTAGTGTTGCAGGTACAAGAGTGGGTGAAGAGAATGAAAACAAAGATGTGAAATTGAGTTTTTGAGTAATTTTCCTTTTTCTTTTGCTACAGTTGGCATGATTTCTTTGTAAGGCAATTACCACTGCCACTGACTACTCAACTGCAGCTCCACAATAAAACCCCCTGTTCCTCCCCTTGTTCCTCTCCCTCAGCCCTCCGCCCTCAAAAATCCCCTCCTGAACTTCATTCTGAAAGCAGAAGGAGCTACACACATTCTTATCATCCAGTAATTACTAAATACATCTCTGCTGTCAAATTAATTTTGGTATAGAACTGAGACCCTCTGAAGTTTTCTTTTGTTTGTGATGTTCCCATGTTTGTATCTCTCTGAGGTCTGTAAGAACATGATAAATTCTAATTTATAAGCATCTTTTCATTCCTTCATTGGAAAGCTCACACCAGTAACCATTTTCTGAACACTCTGCAACCAAGGATACAGGACATGACCATCCAGGAGAGATGGCTCACTTCTTAGGTTTCTAACTTAAGACGTTGTAACTCAAACTGAAAATGAGAGAGCAAAGTTAAAATGGAAAAATATGAGAACATAGACGACACATTGGATTTTTTAAACATATAAACTAATATTTCTGATCTTCAGCAAAACTTTATTGTGTTGCTAAAAGGAGGTCTGTTGTATTTTTGAGTGTAAAAATTTAAAAGGGAAAGAAAACTGCAGTGATCAGGTTCTACTTCCCTTCCCTTAATTGCAGACCCACCTAAAAATAAAGCCCTAGTGTGGTGACACATGAGAGGAGAAAATGCCATCAACCTGCCACAGATGGCATCCTGGTTTCTGTGGTTCATGGTGAGCATCTTCTGTTCATTGACATAATCAAAAGGCAGTTGGTGACATCAATTGATCTGAAACCTCCTGCACACTGGCACTTTTTCTGCTTCTTACCTCAAGGCTTTTCTGTGCTTGGTTTCAGCTGTAAGTGAAAACTGATTTGGACTTATTCCTTGAGCTGAGTATTTCTTGGTGTAATTTATATTAAAGACTATTTTTTTCCTCTTGAACAGTAGTAGAAACAAATACAGCACAATCAATTCTCTGTCAGAGAAATCTTTGTTAAAATATTTTCTCTGCAGAAATCTGCTTTTTTTTTTTTTTTGTTTCACCTCTGTATTTCAAAGGCAGAAGAGACATCTAGTAAAAACCAAACTGCTTCCTTATGGGAACACATCCAACTCAGTCTTCTCATCATCTATGAGATAGTTCTCCAGAAATCTTAATATCATATGTAAGTGGAAGCAGTGTGAACAAAAACACAGCAGTTCAAGTAATATTTATGGAGTGGTGCCCTCCTCTAAGTAACTACATTGATTAAAAGAAAGTAACTCAGTTTTAGAGAGCTTGAATTACATGTCCATGCACACTTAAAAACAGATTTGGTGAGACTACTTGCACAGAAATTGTACAACCAATGCAAATCTTTCTTTTTTTTCTCTCAAATAATGATGCATTAATAAAGAATGAAATGTATTTCTTTTGTATCAAGAAAATTTTAAACAGTTAAGTGTAGAGCAGTTTGAGCTGCAGGCAGCACAAGGAAAGGTGTACAATAGATATGGAAGCAGGTAAGAGATTTCAGATCTTGCAGGCCTAACGTGTCAGAACTCTGAATAAGAACCTACATTCCAACAGCATTTCCTATTGCAAGATTTCCAAGATTTTGATGAGAGCTCAGAACAAAAGCTGCTCTGTTCCTCCTGGGGTTTGTGTCAACCAGTTGTCTTATTATTCCTGATACTTTGCCAATTATATTGCACGCTTGAGAAAGGGATGAAAAAGCAGCTTTTCTCCTTTAAAGAGATTTAAACTTCAAAATCTTGTTACTGTGACTCTGAGCTGCAGAAGGCTGGCTGAAATGCCAGCTATGGAGCACAGCAGAGGCACTGCTGGCAACATTTTTATAAGGTTCCACATAATGGCATTTCTGTGTGATGACCTTAAGGTTATAGATGTTTCCATAAATAATAGATTTAAATTTTTTTATGGGTAGGAATTGTAGTACAATAGATGGAATTAGAAACAAATCCAGCATGACGAGCAATCTTTATTTTCTAGATTTCTTTCATTTTCTATAATTTTGAATGCTTGGATTTACAAATTTATAATTATTTAAACATATTTTTGATGCAAATATATTTAATTTGGTTGTCTCAACTGCCTTAAACATTAAAGCAACACAAAGAAGCACAGTCTTCTATGCATTAACTGTGCTTTAAGGAAATGTGCTTTTATACTTGTATCTTTGGAAGAGCTTTGTCTTGGTAGAAATGCATTATTTGTGTTTGCATTGTATTGTGTGTATAGATAAGCTTTAACACAGGTTTTGCAGTGCCACAGAATAATTTAGGTTTTAAACCTGTTTCCAGTTCTTAATCTGCATTTAGAAATTTTATTTCTAGTATTTTCTTGTGCGATATTTTTTGCAGTCACTAACTAACTAACTTTCACTTAATTAACCTTCTATTTTAAAATTATTGGGGAATAAATCCTCACTGATTTCTTCAATTTTTAATATCAATGTTTTAAGCCCCTTCTGATAGCTTTATTAAGACAAAATTGCCACTGAACATGCTCAATACAAAGTGAGTAATTTCAGTTTCAGCTATATTTCCTTAACAAAAACCATCAGAATTGCATTTATTGTTAATGCTACTAGTCTTGATTGTCTTATAAGATCACAATCTGCCACAAAAAATGATATTTCAAAAGTTCAAATCCATGCGTATCATAGTCTGAACCAGCACCAACTGGAGAAATTTTGAGTAATTTGGATCTGATGTGAGAGAGTCATTCTCAGATTTTCTGTTTGTGGGCATTTAGACTTGTTAATATTAGCAATACAGTACCTGAAGTATTTTTCAGTGAGAAAGCTATAAAATACAACAAAGGAACTTCCAGTCACTTTATGAGAATTTTAAATATTTTGTTGCTAATACTCTCGAGAATTAGAAATGAAACTGAAAGCTGGGTCATGGGACAAACAGTCATGTGGAGTCAGATCTGTCTTTTTCCCAGGACTTAAACTAAAACCACACCAAAGTATGGAGCTATGAAGAAAAGTCCTTTGCACCAAGAAAAGTCCCGTAGATAGCAGGAGGCTGAACAGTAGCAGGAGGGAGGAGCAGTAACAGAGCTGCAAATACAGCTTTGGTCAAAGATACCTTTGAATCTGCTTGTGATTTTAGGGCAATTTTTTCAATA
>WAAE01009712.1:0-47550 GCA_013400495.1 Nicator chloris | reverse complement strand
ATAATTGTAAAAAAAAACCCTCCATTTTCATCTCACAACAAAATAATAATGGATAAATTCAATTGTAATTTCAAATAAGTATGATATATCTGTTACCATAGAAGTTTCCCTGAACTTTCAAGTGATCCTTGTAAAAATAACATAATGAAATACTACTTCACAAACACAAATCACAAAAGATATCCACCTTCCAAGGCACTTAAAACCTTTCTCACTCTCCATGTTTGTAGTTAGCTCCATCCACATAACATTCATGCAACAATAGTGTACTTGTTACACTGCACTGTAATATGAAGTACAAGGAAAAAGGGTACTCAGGATGTACCTGTCTTCAGTCCTGCTTTATGTAGAAAATACATGGACCTTTGTGAATTGTTTTAACCTTGAAACGCAAAGTTATAAATAGCTACTTTTAGTAAGCAGATGCAGTAGATCAGGAAAGGGGCTGTGTGAAGGAGGCAGTCACTAACAAAGGAACATCCTGCAATTTGATCATATCTGCCAGTAAGAGTAACTGCTATTGAATACCACACTCTGCTGTCTCAGAGGCAGCACACCAGCCTGAATGGGTTTTATTAATAGGTTATTAACCTGAATATTGCAGACATATCCAAAGATGCATCCTCTCTATTTTCCTGTGCCTGTGCTGAAGGGGATAGCAAAACCCATTTTCCGTAACAATATAAAATATCCATGTGCTTGTGCTGAGAACAACTGGCTGAAACACCATTGATCTACATAGGATTAGTCCTGTTGTGCTAACAGACTCAAAGGTTCAGGGGGAGAGGGGGACGATGGGGAGGGACATGCAGAAAATCAGCTAACACACAGACATTTTCATAGGGGATTAATGAAAGTAAATGTGCTCACGGGATTCTATGTTAGCACACTTCTAGCAGAGGAAAAAAATAGACTTTATTAAAGTGAGAAACAAGAATCCTTACCTTTCTCTTGAGTCTTCAGGGTGGCCACTCACTAATTATTACAAAGTGTTTTATTAGTATGCGCTTGTATTGTAACTGGGGCCTGCAAACTCACCCAAATAGGCCTTGAGAAATCAGAGAAATCATGAGTTTCTCTCTTGATTTCCAGGTGGTAAGAATCTGTGTAAGAAAGGGACTCACATGTCTCCCATTACCAGATTACCCCCACACCTTGCAGCCTGTAATGACCATAACCTATATGCCTTTGCTATACCAGAAGAGTCTAAGTTCTCATCCTGCAGATCCAGAGGTAGCTAAGCACCTGGCTTACTGATAGCACAAACATAGCTGGGCTGGGAGGCTTTCTCGTGAAGAATCAGAATGTTGTGGCAGAGAAGTCTTTCTGGTGGCCTGCACCCTTCAGCTCTCTTCCCATAGCTGAGACCCACTAACACAGCCACTCCATCCATTTTTCATATCCACAGGACCATTCCTATAAGGAGGATGGCAAACCTTTCCCTTCCTTATTCTTCTTAGTCACATCATTTAACGTGCCTGAAATGTAACTTTTCAGCTTGGGAGAACTTTCCTCATAAAACTAGATACTGAACAAAATTCTAATTATGCAAATCTCACTCATGTTGACATTTTGTTGAATTTTTTATTGCTCCATTGTTTGCCCTTTCAGAAGTAATTTTTTTTTTTAATGGACCAAAGCAGTATAGTAATGTTTTAGCTCCACTTTAAAAAGTGAGAAACAGGTAAGAATTGGGCCAATTTACTTTAGTATTGTAGAGTTCTGCAACATTTAAATCCCCAGGTTTATTCATATGTATAGAGCATGGTTTTGCCTTTTATTTTTACATTCACACCTACATATGTAGAGTACAGCAGATCGTATGTGCACTACACTCTAAGACAATCTGTGCTTTTTCTGTATTTCCTTTCAACTTCAGCCTGAACAAGGTTTCTATCTGTTCCTGTGGCTGTCAGCCTGCAGACATTGTAATTTTCTGATCACCTGTTCTCATGTATTCCTCATTTCTCCTAGCGTTTCTTCTTCCTTTCTCAGAAAAGCCTATATGCTTCTGACATCTGCTCACCACCATTATCTTTTATGAACTCCCAGGCAAAAACCCATTCAGAGATGCTGTCAATGTCAACTAGTCTGTCAAAATATTACACTTGGCATGTCTGACAGCCTGCAATGTGCTGACCTTCATTGTGTCAATGCCCTTGAACAATATCTTTTTTTTTACTGCTCCAGTAGAAAACAACTTTATATTTTCTTAGACAACAACATGACTTAATGGAATCCAATAAGCATTACTGAACTGACTGTCCCGCACGTGAGATAGGAACTAACGCACTCCTTATTTAGTCAGTGAGAAATTCAGCTGAAAAAATAATGGCTTGACTCACCTAAGTATTGAAACTAAAATATTCCTGCATTTTCAACTGCAGGAGACTGAAATGTCTTTTCCCAAAATCACAAGGTGTGATCAAGTGTGACTGAATTCAGACGGGACATTTGGACACTTCAAATCCCAATACACTTCCCTAGATGCAGGACCAAATTTTCAAAACTTACACTTTTGCTCTGTTAGGATCCAAACTGTGGGTTCATTCCTGAAAGGAAGAAAGCTACCTCATTTATCAGGAAAATAGCTTGGAAGCAAGAGCATTCATGATCTTCCTGGAATATGTTTCTCTCGTCCAAAATAAATAAAAAGTTCCATTAAATGTCCATAAAGCAAGTAACCTCATTCACGGCAGAAAAACAAGATTTGGCAACTTTTGTTGCTGCTGTATTAATATTCCTTCAACACTGTTTTTCTACCAAAGTTCTAAACACAGAAAGGCACAAGGCCTTCCTCCATATTCTCCTACGTTTCCATAGCTCTGGGATTAAACGGTGCATAAACTGTAAGCACTTCATTTGCAACTGTGAGGCTAATGAACACCAAATTGCAGAATAGTTCTCTAACTGGAGGTCTAATTAACTCATAGGAAGTGATATTAAATGATCCCATGGCCCATGAGCACTCTTGGGAGGTATAGAATTTAACATTATTTTCACCTGTATTACCCGTAGCAGCTGCCCACATTTTTGGCATCCTAAGAAGACATCATATTTATTTTAAGAAAGGAACACTGTATAATCTCTATCACACATACAAAAAATTGTCATGGAATGCTTCTTTTACCTTGCATTTTTACACAACCAAAATTAAATATCTTACTCTGGGAAAACTGGTGGGTTGCCTTTTGTTATTAGAAAGAAACTTCCATTTTTCAAGTGCACAACTAGCTGCACTATGATCTTCTGACAGCTTCTAAGAATCGAGACTTTTCTCATACTTACAAAGACACTTGATATCAGAAACATGAATCAAAATGTTTGCTAAAATTCTGATTATCACCATAAAAAAGAATATAAACCCTATACTGAAGGTAGATCATGTTATGCTGGTGATTACTCCTATATACACTTAAACTCAAGAACTGTATAGGTCCCATCTCCTCTAATATGGAAAGTTCAGCACAGTTTTATCAGTTCTTTTAACTTACCTATTAAGGATCTGAGGATCTCTTTCAGGAAAAAAAAAGTATAAAGAAAAAAAGAAAATTATGAAAGTGGGGAGAGGGTAGGGGACAAAAATAAAAGCGTTTTTTTTTAAGAAAAGTGGTTTTCTTAGGGAAGAAAAAATATAAAGACAACTATTCTCTTCTTGTAGGAAACTATTTCCAATTTTGAGCTATCACCAGGGACCTCATTTTATTCTTTATTGCTATACAGTGTCAAAAAGACCAGATTTACTACAACTGTCAATTGTTTGTCTTTACCAAGGTATAGTTCTCTCTACTTTTTAAAATGGACTTAAAATGAGGAAATAACTATCAGCTGTAGTGCAATAACTATCAGTTGTGCTGACTGTGGTGTGTAGTTGAACCATCAGAGTAAGTATTTTAATGAAGACTTGAAAAACAAGCTGCAGTATTAGTAATGCAGTAATCATCTTCAGGTTGTCTGCATTTTTAACTCCAGCTTTCTTCACTCCAGGGACTTTTTCAGGAGGGTTTTACTAAAATCATTTCCTGAGCCTACAGGAAACTCTTAATTACCTAACCTTGATTTTAACCATTGCTAAAAGATAATCAATTTCATCTTCCAAGCAAAATAGGTTAATTTAGCTCAGAGAGTGTGTCTGAATATTAATTGTGTCTTATTTACATATTCTTCATTATTAGCAGGAATGTTATAAGGGGAAAAAAAATTAAAACAGCCCTTGAATGAATGGAGGGAGAAAAAGAAGGAAACAGAAAATCTTCCAAGGAATGGTTAAGAAAACAGGGTAGGTGAAATTGCAATACTCCCTGCACAAAGGTCTCGACCACAACTGCATACATTTGTTCTGTGTTTGCAAATATATTTATAAAAATACCATCCTGCATTTATGTAAAAAGATATCGCTGCTGCTGACAGCAAAGGTTATCTCATTAGTCAAACCTCTGGCATTCTAGTCTCAGGCTATCATCAAAAAGACATATAGGGATACATGGAACGCACTATAAATACATGCAATGAATTATGATTTTGTAACAAACCATCCCAAGAGCTCTAGTTTGTGTAAATAGATTTCATTTCTCCATGGAAATATACACATGTCTAATCTGATGGCTCAAACTTTCATGTTTGCTTAGCCTCTGTCCAGTTTTACAGGAATCAGAGTCACAGCACAGCTCTGAGGTTAATGCAGTCACAACGTAACCCTGGTTCAGAAGTTGTAACACTGTGTTATCTCACTGCAAATTTCAGGATGAAGCAATCTTTCTCATGGCAGTTGGTTGAGCTGTTACAAGTGTCTCATTCGTAGAATCTCATTCACCACTTAGGGTTTTCAGCTCTCCCGAAAATGAGTGACTTTGTGACCAAACAAGTTTTGTATTACATAACATATAAACTGTATAAATTACATGTATAAATTACAAAGCGTTAATATTGGTTTGCATATTTACATATACACACACAAAATACAAAAGCTCTGAGCAGTTGTGCTAAATATGCTAAATACTAAGACACTCCTCTTCCTCAAAATCTTTGCACTTTGGCTTTTTGAGAGATGAACATAACAAATGTTTTTTCATGACTGAGAATATCTGTGAAAATTACATCTCCCATAACCATTTCCCAGTTAACTATTTTGCTTAATAAATCAATAAATGGGTATGACTTTATAAATTTCTCCTGCCTTTGAATTATGTTTCATCTGGATGTAATGTTTTTCTCCCTCCCTTACCTTACTTTCCTTCTGTTGTAGGACTCAATTTTCAAGTTCCAATGATTTCACCACAGAAAATAATACAGCCTTGACAATAAGGTTTTATTAACCTTTATTGTTCTAAAGCCTACATCTGAGGTGAAATCCCAGAGCTTTAACTGTCAATGGTTAAATAAGTGATTGCTGCTTCTAATGGGTGTCTGAAAGATATTTAGTTGTATTTTCCCTCATACACACACTACTGAAGGAAAAAACAGATTACAGTAACTGGAGATAAAACACTTAAAAACAAATCCCCAATGCAGTATTTTTTTAGGAAACTAGACCTTAATTTAAAGGGGAAACTTTTAAAGTTAAATAGTTTTGTCTTGCCTTCTCTTGCCTACTATACATAAATTTTCCTACTAGTTTACTCAGCTAAAACTAAACAGCAGATTTGCACTTTATTATGGGGGACAGGTATGATACTTCAGAACGGATTTCTTTCTGCATTATCACTGAACCACACTGAACTTTCATGGAAAGCATAGAACAGCCTCTTGTTTTAAAAAAGAACAACTGAATGGGTCTCTGCCTCAGAAAGGTAAAGACCTATACACATAATGATCATAAAACAGTTTGACCTTTTACCTATTTGTTTTGCTGCAAATTCTCCAGTGAAGCCCTAGATAAAGCCTAAATCAGGGCTGAAAGAAGACACTTCTTCCAACACAGAATTAGAGCATAGAATCCTCTTCTGAAAGTAAATTTCTCCCTCTACTTTTATAAAACACAGACAGAAGATGAGGCCTGCATTAAGGAGGCCAGGAGAGTTAATGAAGCCAGGGTATGGGTCAGGGAGCACTTTCTAGGAGGGAAACCTTGAGTCAGACTTCTCATTTCTTCAACTGAGTTGTTTTCTGAAAGTGGCCATTTAAAACAGGGCCATAATTAGAGGTTGTAGAACAGCGCAAACCTTCTGGTCTGTGTTTTGCTCATACCACAGTAATTCACAAAACAGCACAAAAACTTCACTGGCTTTAGGTTGGGTATGCTAATCTGCCTATCAGTGATAAGATACAAGTGCAACTTTTGGGTATTTTAATCTGCAAATTGTTGTCGCCCTGGAGCAGAATAGAGGCAATCTCTGCAGTCAGAGAAAACGTGCTGCTGTCTGTACACAGGATGTGATCTGTCTGTAACACATCACAGGATGTAAGGAGGGAGAGTCTTGTTCCCAATCAGGCCATCAGCAGAATTCCCAGTGATGGCAGCAGTGTGGATCTTCAGCTCAGCTAAGAATACAGTAAGAATTCTTACCTAGCAATACAAGTAACACTTCATTAGACAACTCCTACAGTGCACATTGATCATATTTTGATTTGAAAATTTTGATATTTCATACTTTGAAAAAGTCAGTCATCATCATCATAGGCTACAGACTGCAACTTTTATGTTTCTGTTCTCTTCATGAAAAGACTCAAAAACTATGCAAAAGTGAACATACTTCCAAGTGTATTTCCTTGTACTGAGAATCCAAAATAAATAGATAAAGGTTCTTCTGCTCATTAACTTTGTTTCATTTTCTAAGTATCAGCTTCTGTTTCATAGGCTCAGTGATGCAGTATATAAATGAGGCATGAAAAGAAAACTCCTTGCCTTCACAGCATGGCACAGGTCTTGCTCACTCGCAGAGTGCCAGGTTATGATCCCCACACCAGAACCAGCCAAACAGGCTGCCCAGTGCTGGATGAACTGTAAAGCAGAACAAGGCTCAGACAGGATGACCACAGACACTTCTCTCCCTCATTTGCTATTTGTAGCAAGACAGGGCTTGCAAGCACAAACTGCTGGATATTCTTTCTAAATACTCTGAAATTAAAAAAGGACAACACATGGACTTTGGCCTGAAAACCCTTTGCCACACAAAACAGGTACTGTGGTCTTCTGTGATTCTGACATTTGTTCTCTTATGTGCTAGGAGCTTTGGGAGAAGCTCTGCTCTGTCCTGCTCCTTTAGTGATAAGAATGAGGGAAAAGGTATGCTCAGAACAAGACAGAGAAACAATCAACAAAGAGACTGTACAATAACATGTGATTTCCCAGGGTAAGAACTGCTAGAAAATTTAGACTAGAACATCAGAAGTGTGAAGCAGTAGGGAAGAAAAGGGGGAATGGTATACATCGAGATGCCTAGATGCCATGCAAATTAAATAGTAAGGAAGGAGCTTAAAGGAGAAAACTATTTTTAAATATCCAAGGAGAAGTTTTTTCCTTTAAAATTCCATAAAACTTGAAATGGGTTAATCAATGCATCCATACAATTTCAGTCTGAGATCTCAATCTTTTTTACTGAAAAAAGTTACTTGGAGTATTATTGGTTTTATTAGCACCATGCTTTGAACAGCTGAGTTAATGCTTCTCATTTGTGTCCATGTGTATGCGTATACTTATATTTGCCTGTAAATCAAAGCCAACTTTCTCTAATAAACAGAAAGAAACTCATTCACAAATGTTTCTGGTATCTCTGCACATATCTTTTTAAATCAGGTAAAAGTTTTTTTGGATTAAATAATGTTCATTAAACAGTCAAACAAATTCAGCTGCCAGTCACAACAGGGAATAAGCAGATGGGCGATGCTGATGTACTCGAATGGAGAGGTCCCTGTACACCTTGAGGTGTTCACTGGAACAGCAAGTGAGTGAGAGCACTGTTAGTCCCAAGAAGGGGCAATTTACAGTCAGTCAGGTCTGGAATGATTCCTTCTACTTACAAGGTTTCAAATTAGAAGTTACACAAGTAGTTAGACTGGGCAATCTCAATGATCTCTCCAGCATTACAAACTATAAATAGATGCAGCACTCAGCATTCTGTTCAAGTTGCCTGCTTTTTCTCTTAATTCCTTTTGATCTTTTTCTTTAATCTGCTACAACCAGTTGTTCAAGTCTCAAACACATACATATCTCTACCCCACTAAATTTATAGCTTGTGTTTTTCTTTCCATCCAATGCCAATCTGATGCTAATTTTTTTCTTTAGCTTTGATTTGTCAGCTCACGTTCCTTTTTAGGTGTATTTTTTATGTAAGCACATGAACAAAGGTGTCTCTTTATCTACCCTTCATCATTTGAGCCATGCCTAGACTATAAGCTTTCCATAAAACAAAAGATGAAGTTCAGTAACTTTGAATCAAATGTTCCATTACTACAGGGCCTAGAAGGTTGGGGTCCTTCTAAATGTAGTACAAATCTGTCTTGAGTAATTTGTACTTCTGCAAGAATTATTTCATTGTTTCTACCATTAGGGTTTCAAATCTCCATTTTTCTTCCCATGTGTGATTAAAGTAAAGCAATGTTTCAATGATTTCTTATACCAGACTTCTTGTGCTTTCTCAACTAAAACAAATTCTGGAAGTGACAGTGAGTATTTTCTGAATTTCTAAACTCAACGATAAGACATAGATTAAAAAAAGAAAAAAACCAACAACAACAACAAGCAACCAACCAAAAACACTTCCCCAAAAAACTTCAGCAAAGATCCAAACCACCCAACACTGATGGAAGACTGCCTGCACATCTAATAGAGGAAACGTAGACGAAGTTATGTTACCATCTAAGAAATGATCAGAGGAGGTAAATATCCATATAAGCAGCATTGCAGCACTGCTGTGCCTAGTTCTAAGAGAAATAAGCAGTTGCCTAAGGCTTGCAAGGCATTCTGGTATCATCAGTCCTTGCTCCCACAAGCCCCACATTTTTTTCTCCTTCTGCCAACCCTAAAGCAGGTACTAGTGCTGCTACTGATGTTACTCTGTGCAATGTGTGTGTGGTGTGCACATGTGCATGTCTGAGAAGAAATAATAAAGCACTATAATGCCTTTATGAAAATTAGAGCTTTTAAGCTTTTGTGAATCAAAACTCTCTTTAAAAAGAATAAAATATTTTCAGAGCCATACACTGCTGTTTTCGTCATCCTCTGCTGCTCACTGATGTCCACTTGCCTCGTAAAATCAATAATATAATGTATACACAACCATGGGTCACAGTGTAAGAGCATTTATGCATTGAAAAGTAGAAAGAAATGCCCAAAGAAGCAATTAAAAATAGCCTTTCTACAGAGATACAAGTTGTGGGACAGTCGACCTCATTTTGAGCCAGTTAAACAGAGTTCTATTGAAATGCAAATATGTTGATTCCACAAGTGTTTCTGTGGATACCTGTTCAAGAAATTTCCTTCAAAAGCTATTAAAGAGTACATTGATTTTGCATCAAACCACCCATGAGAACACAATAGGCTCTGTTAAATAAAGATAAAGGAGAGGAATAACCTTGTTAAAGACATGACTGTATGAAACAAGGTTGTGCATTTGCCACTATTTGACTGTAATTATGACTTGTGGAAAAACACTATGTTCCTTGGGAATTAATACAGTGGCTGCTGAATTATTTTATAGTTAAATCACTGTTCATTTTGGTTTTAACCCTTTTTACCTCCATTTCAGTGTTTTGGAGGGCTTTATTTAATATACGGCAACATAAGTTCAGTAAGCACATGCTTAGAAAGAAGGAAATAACCAGGGTAGGTGTGTTATTTGAACTCTGCTTGTAAGGCCTCACTGGGACTTTTTGGCCAATGGACAGCAGTGAACAATGGAGATCTGCAGGTACTTGGGAGCACTTCCAAGACATTTTTGGAGCATCATTTAAATCCAGTTTGCACAATCATTTCAACAGAGACAAATAACAAAACAGGAAGAACCTCAATGAATTTCCACTGAGGCACAGTCTAACTTTTTTATTCATAGTGGTGTCTATATGAAAAATAACCAGAGCTACAATTAAGATCAGGTCAGAAAACAAGCAGCTTATCACTACAGCTATAGGAGAGAACACTGGGCAAGAGAGTGACAGAACTCTGCCAAAATGGGGCAGTTGCACAATTTATATATATCTAGATTATTTAACTTTTCACCAAAATTCAGCCAGATAAGCTGAATATGATAATTAACATGAGCAACTGAAAACCTCCAGACAGCATATCCATTTACAAAGAATCCTCTCCCTTCACATAATCCACTCCGTTGTTAATTAAATTGTGCTGACTGGCAAGACCATTAGCTGCAAGTTTCTTGGCTAGCAAGGTCTCCTATGGGATGTTAACTGCTTTGCTTCCATGGGAGACCAAGGCTGAGATTGGAATATTCTAACTGGACTCTCTGTGTTTCTGTAGGACATGCATCTTTTGAGAGAGAGGCTCCTTCTTATTATACTTTTTTCTTAGGTTCTGAAATCTTGATAGTAGGTGAGACCCACAGATAGTTCTGAAAAATAATTATTGCCCTGGTATAAATTCCCAGTACCATTTAGTCCCAGGAAATGGGTTTTGCACTGTGTGTTTCAAATGCATCCTTGTTCCTTTTAAAAACAAATTATTAAATAAATAAATAAATATTGAGGATAGAAAAATTTCCCAGCAAGCGTTTACAAAGATTTATGGTATAAATTAAGGTTTTTGAGTCCCTGACCTCCAGTTTAGTTCCTGTATTATTTATATTGCTGAATATGCAATGTTTATCACTATCTATATTGAAATGACATCACATTTCTTTTTCTGATACAAATTACATTTAAGTCAGGGCTTTCAGCTTTAAACCATTCTGAAAAGCCTGAGGATGTATTGATTGTCATAAGACACAGGGCATCAGTTTTTCACCTCTTCCAGACTGTTACTTAGAGAAATGCCACTAGAAGGAATCGTCTAAATGAGTTTTAAATGTAGATTGTGATCAAAATAAGCAATGCAAGATACTAGATCCTTTCAGATTGGGAAACAGACATAAATCTCCTTGGCTCTTGACATTTCTGTTTTCAAAACACAAGACACAAACTCAACTAACCTCTCTCAGCAGCTATTTTACTCCAGTGGCTTCACAGCCATCTGTTTCTAGTGTCAGAAGTGCATCAGAATTGAAATTCAGGATCCATCCTGAACAGGGAGATGAGGCTTTTGAATAAACGGCATCATCCAAAATATGTCCCACATCTCCAGAGTAATAATAGCAGGGGAAAAAAGAGTGGTGAGCTCTGAAAATGGGCCATTCCTCCAGTTGCAATGATTCCTGGTTTTGTCTTGAATACATTGCTCACACCTGACATTGTCTTTGGACTGGCCTTGAATTTCAGTGCCTACCAAATATAAATTGCTTGTACATGTTCTGTTTACTCTGGATTAAATTGCCAAGTTATAGTACAATCAGGAAGTACAGAAAAAGCATGGAGCAAAAAATGGATCAGAGAAAGCTAACATATGGTCATGGAAAAAGTAATGATCAAAGAAAAGGAGGTGCACTAACAAGAAGAAAAGAATTGTTTTCATTTCAGTACTTACTGGGGCTGAAACTGCTGCATTTACAGATCTCTGTCTACAAATTAAGCACTGTTTCAAACAGTATAATCAAGAACCACTCTGCACTTCATAGCCTCTAGAGGAGCATAACTAGAAATGCACAGAGGGCAAAATAGCAGTTCCACTAAAAAACTGAGATTTGAAAATACATATTCATTCAAACTGTAAGTGAAGACTGACGTCTTCAGAATTCTTGAAGCAATAAAAAATTCTATGTTTACATGGCATTGTTAATATCTAATACCAAAAATAAAGAATATAAAAAATACATTTCAAAATGTTAAAATAGAGAATTTAGATGTTGTTTGAATGTTCAAGTATTCATCCTAAGCAGAAGTCTAACAAAATCAGCTTTGAGTTTTGGGTTTGTTGCTTTGTACCTTTTTTTTTTTTTACTGGTGATGGAATATTGCCCTCACCAAGACTCACCATATAGTTCAACTGCAGGGCTAGAAGTGTTAATCTAAAATGAAATGAAATGATTTTGTCACATGTTATTCTCTTTTCATGGCTTTTAGCAAAAGGGACACCTGTAAGTCAATTGATTACTGTGTGGTAGAAGATAATCACCCCAAAAGGTCCCTTCCAAGCCAAACTACTCTATGAATCCATAATTGTGGAGATTCTAAACAAGAATTATAGATATACAGGATGCAGTACTGGACTGCAGGTGTACATACAATACTGAAAACTAAGTAACATCCCCTTGGCCCATGTAAGGCTTAAAAGATGCTTTTCTGTTATCTATGTCCTGCTCAGATTACTATATTAACTCTTCTCCATAATGTCCGAGGAGATGTAGCTCATGGAAACTTTTGCAGCCGTGATAGTTAGCTATCATTGATCACATTTTTATAAAAGAAGAAAATTTGGCAATCATACTTTTGTCAGTATTTATTGCTATGACAAAAGGTAAGTTCTTCCTGGATCAACTGCAATTGCAGTATGAGGGTTGCAATAGCATTTTGAGCTATGTCTCTTGCATTACCATTTTCAGACATATTATCTACCTTGGCTTTTTAATAACTTCTGCTGCAACCATGTACATACTTTGTGAACTCCAGTGGATTTACTTGTTAAAGGTAAGCTACTTTGAAAAGACTTTACAATGAGCCCAGTGTCTCTATGCAGTGATGCATAGAGACTCACCACACTAAATTTGCTAGAAGTTGATGAAAAAGGCCTTTGGCCCCCACAGATTTGCTGTATTAAAAAAAAAAAAATCTAAATCAAAGTAATAAAGATTGTTCCTTTACTCCTGGATTTTTAATGTAATTTATACTAAAATAAAGATCAGATGCCATACCCAACAGCCCACCTATACATGTATACGAGTTTATAATAGAAAAAGACAAAGGACATACTGTAAAATCCATTTTACAGAGTAAGAAAAGGTAGAAAGATATCAGCAGCTTTACCTCAAGTAAAACAAGAAATACACAGCAGTAATAGTGACTGGCCTCCGGAAGCCAGAAAGTTATCATTCCTGCTAGAATGTGTGAATCTTCTTTGGTACCATAATCAAGTCTCTGTCAATGATATACACACTGCTGCAGAATGTCAGCCATGAAGGAAAAGGAAAAAGTACTTACCTTGATGTAGCAAGGTTCATTATTCCCTCTTCTGACAGGACTGGAGGGAGCAGTTTTCTTTAATATCAAGGTACTTCAATTACTTTTGCAGCACAAATACATTCCTCTTATTTTCTGCTTCTTTGGCTGTAGAGAAAAGAAAGGATCGCTGTCGTGGATTGTAGAGACAATTACTATGTTTTGCTCTCCACAAGAATTTGGAGCTTCTGTCTTTGCAGGTGCAATTTTTCAGTCTTCAACCAAAACACTGCAAATTACTTTCATCCAGTCCTGTAATACTTTTAGCTATAACATTGTCATGAGTGTTGAATGTACTTAGCCCTGTGCTAAACATGAGAAGTTTGTTCACTCCTACAGACTACTGACACTGCAAATAACACCTAAATTCTACTCTAGGTAGTGCAGTAAAGGCTTAGAGATAAAAAACCACAGAAATGGAATCTCTGTTGTTCTGTATGTATCGTTTAAAGTGTTCACTGCAGGTAAGCTAGGAAGAAAGAAATGTTCTCGTGATTTCTACTTGCTCTTTCCTATTTACCATATAACTTTTACATATGAAGAAATTCATAAAGCAAAAGTGCAAAGTTAATTGGACCAAGAATTTAAATACCCTTGTCTGCTTTTGCTAAGTCAAAGGTGATTTAAGAGGAATCTTGCTTAGAGGTGAAACAAAAAACCCTTTGATACCACCATAACACATATGTCTGAACACATGGGTAAGATTCAGTTTTAAAACTTTTACAAAATATCATTACAGAGCAGACACAGTAAGGACAGAAGAGAAAGCAAATGTCCTTTCCAATAGAAAACACTATGTTCATTAATCTATATAAGCCAAAGAATGCAGCGTAATTCATCTTATCAACAGCTTATTATGTGAGCATAATGCAAGACTTGAAGTGCTCTAACACACTGTAAAATATAAATGAACATAAAGACCAAACTGGGAACTATGTTACAAAAGAGTTAGAATAATAGTTATGAAGGGAGTCATATATATATGTATTCATTATCAAGGACACACAAAATCACTTAGATCTATCCTTGATTTTTCAATATGGTTCTGTTATATTAAGGGCAGAAAGATGAACTGTGCCAACAGACAGACAAACATGGGCAAGTGCATGACAAAATTATGACAGGGTGAAAATTTCCAAAGCATTCACATTTGTCTTTTAACATCTGAATTGATATTTTCAACACCAATGTTTCCATCCACTCACAGCTGAAAACTAACCAAAAGCTTTCAAAACACTTACTGTAAATATTTCTTTTCAACTGTGTAATACGTGAGTGCTCCCATGGTCCACCTTTGACAAAAGTCCTGAATAACACTTGCAATGACGGAAGTGCAAGAGTAAACAGTGTGAGTGACTCGCATTACATAAAACTATCTGGGAGGACATTTGTCCCACACAGTCCATGTTAAAGTGAATCATCAGCTTGATTAAATAACTGAGAAATTACAAAGACTTCTGAAAAAAAGAAGCCAACCTGGAACGAATTACTGAAGCACAAACATTTGTAAGAGAGGGGAGACCTGGGGGTTGACACAGAAGTGGACAAAACATGTTTTGATGGTGCCACAAGTTGTCACACAAGCAGCACAGCCTCTGCCAAGGCCTCACAAAGCATCTTCGTCATCAGACATGATGAGCAGTCACAATCCAACCACGAGAGTGAGACCTTGGGGTGCTCCAAGCAGGCACCCAAACCTGGAGGGGCTACACATCATTCAGGGAGGGTGGGGAGCTTGTGGGGAAGGAGATCTGAGCCCACCACCGAGGGTAGGATTAGTTACAAAGGGTGTTTCAAAATCTGTGGGCATTTGTTAACATTTTGTAAGTGTCTAGTTTTGTGGATTATCTGATATTGATTCTTAATATAAAGTTCACTGAATGTTAATTACGTGTTAAGTCTCCAATAAAGTGGTTTGGTCCTGATTTTGGTTTAGAATACGTGATCTGAGCTCTGTGAAGTATAGTTTCACATATCTCAATATTTTACTTCTTTTCTCCCTGACATATCAGCTGGACAAAGTGTATAGATATGAACTCCTACCAGTAAAAAGAAAAAAAGAAACGAAAAAAAAAAAAAATCAGGCTGAAAGTTTTCAGCTGCTGGTAATGGCACTTTTTGTATACATGATACCACACACTTCACAAGATTACTTTGAAACGTGAGAACAAGCAATCCCTAGATTCCATCTGTTACAAACAATCATATAACTAACTTTACACTTCTTTACAATTCCACAGAAATTATTTAGCTATTGCTCAAAACACTTCCAGGGAAAGTTAAATATCAGTAGTGTTAAGGAAACTCTCCCTCTCCCATCCAGGAGCCACTCTTGCAGTCCGACTCCCACAGCCTGAGCTGAGACCGAAGCCCCTTTGCAGCTGCACCTTCACGCTCACATAGCCAGACGAGGTTTCCTTACTCTAGATTTCCCATAGGAGAGTCTTGGACATCCAGATCCTTCAAATGGTTTAATCTTGGTGCAGTAACTAAATAACAAAGCAACAGCTCGAGCTGGTGCCTCCAAGGACGGACCTGAAAAAAAGCAACCCCTGAGCTTTTATCCCCTCACAGTCTAAGTGTGCCAAAGTCTGGGGTCCTCAGCTCCTGCCGTGTCCCTGAGTGTCCCCCACCGGGTCCCCAGGCCTTTGTCATGCAAAGGATCAGCAGTTCACGGACTCCTGCCTTGGCCTCCCACCACCACAGCTCAACCTGCAGCTCCCATAGCAGCTGTACCCTGAGCTGTCCGCACCAAATGTATTCCTCAAGTTAGTAACTCTATTTCCAGTGGACAGCTCAGAGCATTAAGTGAAGAATATTCCAGGTTCTTGAATGGGAACTAATTCTGGAGGCACATTATGTAATCTTTCTGAGAAAAGGCTATCTCAGTTCAATTTTAGGAACTTCTTTGAACTAATTTAACTGCCATGATTTCAGTTTTCCCATCACTGAGGAGAATGCAGCAACACTTGCTTACCTTCAGCTCCAAAGGTAGTACCATTCAGCTGTGTTCTTCAATCCAGAACAGCCCATTACTCTGCTGGTTCCCTCATTTAATGACTGAGTAGATTAATCAGTTCACAGAACTTGTTAAAACTAGTCAAGAGAGGGGAGGAATGGGGATAATTGGCTAAATCCCAGCTTTTAAAAATATCCAGGGCTCTGATTCATGACTAAGGATAGCTTGCATTGAGGTGGCAATCCTGCAGTCCTGCTCCAGCTGACTATAGGGAAAGTGCAACTATTTTTGTGGCAGCTGCTGAAAAACCACAAATTACAGCCTGAGGTATTACAGAAACCCAGAGGGCAGTCTTGGTTTACCTCAATACCCTGGGCTCTAAGACTGTGATATTTCCACTTTTGCTTGTTGTAGAAATACCCAAACAGCTCAGTGCATTCTGCTTCTGACACAGAGGGGTAGGAGCTGCTACATCGATCTTCCATGACGTGACTCGCACTGTTTGCAACTGTTATTGCAATAACAATTTAAGTGCATGAACATTTCAAATATTTATAGAGCTAATTGTTTTTAATTAATTAATTTCAAATTAATAGAATTTATTTCTAGTTTCCTTCAGGCTATTTATTCACCACTCCCAGATCTGTCCTATGCTGGCCCTTTGTTTTTTTATGCTACATATCTAGCATTTACTGAGTCAGATGATTATTTTAATTGCAGTTATATACTACTAATAAATACTACCACTAAAACTGTGTCTTTCAAAGCTGAAAATTCTTCCATCTATGGCGAGTCCTCAATTTCAATCACACTACATCCTTTCATATAATTCTCATGAAACGAAAATGGTATTTACTACTAGAATTTTTCAACACATTCAGTAGCTTGCTTCTTAATCATACAATCACAACACAAAATATCACATTTGATTATTGCTGAAGACAGGACAGGCCTAATCATAACAGGTTTGATAAACCCAGTGTGTCCTTCATGAGTTATCTCTCACATTGACAAAATTTTCACACAGTTGTCAGGGGTGAAGGCCCAGACAGATCACACAGATGTGATATCTACCTTCCTTAAGCAAAGCAGAGGGAGGGGCCTGGAAACCTAAATAGCTCTGTGCAATTGCTCAGTCTCAGCTACTAGTACAGTTCTGTTTGTGCTGATTCCATTCTTACAGGAGAGCTTTCAGAAGACAGTGTTTCCAAGATGAATATAAAATTAATAGAAAAGGTATTGTGAATGCAATGTAGTTCAGAAGTTCATGGCAACTGTAGTGTAGAATAGATCTATTTAATAGCACCTGCAAATCACCATCCACAAGTATTTATTCTCATAGCTCTGCAATGCAGTGCTGTGAGAAGGAAGCCTAGTGATTCCTTCAGTCTGGGAGTGCCACTAACAGTATATCAACAGGCTTAAACAATGTGCAATACTCATAGCCAAACTCACCCAAACAAGTTTTGAAAACAAAGCTTAGAATTTTATTTCTTTTCTATTTCTAGCACATCCTAGTGTGATCTTCAACACAATTTTCAGTCTAAATTCTGTGACTTAAAGCTGCATTTGATCAAGACTGCAGTACAGAGAGCAAGCACAATATTGTTAGGAATTGAATTTTACACTACCCACTTTGGAATCAAAATGGGCAGTTCTAAGTAATGGGGAGGGGTGGGGGGGTGTTTGGGTGGGTTTTTCTTGGTTTTGGGTTGGTTTTTTGGTGGGCTTGTTTTTTTGTTTTTTTGGGGTTTTTTTGGCAGAGGAAGCAACAGAAACTTTTTAGAGGATTTTAGCCACACTTTGTAGATCCCACTGCTCTGAGTATTTAGTATTCAGGCAGAATATAATTTTAGATCTAAATTATACAAAAGCTAAAAGTAGGCACAGCAAAATTGAAACACCACTGATCTTAGTTCTAACCCATTCTATGTCTTGCAGTTTATGATGTATCCCAGAAGTTTCAGCTACACCATGCTTCACCATTCAAATCAAAAAGTGAAAGGAATGCACATTATGCATCTGAAAACTCAACCTTTTTTCAAAACCTACTATCTTTACTGAAGAAAACTATGATTCAGGCACAAAAATGTACTTTGTTAAAATATCAGAAAGTAATGTAAAAAATAAGTTTGAATGAAAAAACTCTTGTGTTGGACTGATTATGGACTGATTATTATTAGCTTTGAAAAGCAAAATAATCTGCAGTGGAAAATTGGAAGGAAGGAAATTAATACCTCATCACATTCCTTTCCTAAAGATAATATCAAAGCTGCTCAATAAAAACAGATTTTGAAAGAGTACAAAAACAACAGTGGCAGAGGCAAGCCTATTTGTAATTCAGTATTCAGCTCTTCAGCAATGTCTCAGAGAAAAAACAATAGCTGCAACTTGATCACTTCAAATTATCAACGACTGACTCACCTGTCTTCAGAAAATGGACAATAACTGATTTAAACCTAATCTGTTAAGACCTGTACTTGTCCTTACTGGCAGAGAAAGTTAACAAAATTTAAACCTTTCTTCCTTCCTGTTTCATATGTAATAATTATGGCAGTGGAAGGCATTATGATCTCAAGGAGCATCCTAAACCGTGTAAGGATTGCCACCTGATAACAGCATCATATTTCCTGTAACGTACAGATTTTTAGACATATATACACTTAGTGTCCTAGTGGTCCCTTCCGCAATTTCTATTTAAATGGGATTTTTGCAAGGTTACTGAAGGTAGTGGAATGTTCCCACAGGTCACAAAGGACAGATACAAGCACATAAGTGATACTGCTGAGGACTCAGGGTGGTATTCATCCCATGACATTGCATTCAGCTGATGATCTATGACTACAGGGATCCTTTGCCCCTACTTATAGCTCATTCCAGCATTCCTCGTTTCTTCCTACTCTGCAAATGAAGCACTGTGAATTGCTGCTTCATCATCCTGACACCTTGCACCAGCTCACTGCATTGTCTGCCACAGCTACCCAAATTTGAAATATACTTCTGCTGCCTTGGGGCTCTATCAATACATATCAAGGTAAAAGGAAAGAAAGGAGTAAGATTCTTTCACACATAGGTAATACATTGATTCTGTGAACATAAATTCCATTTGTAAAACCCCTATATTCGCTTCCCCATTTTTTCCAAAGATAAACACCAAAAGGATTGCCAAGCACCACAGACATTTTAAAACCTTGCCTGAAGTTCATTATGGTCTGTAAAAGAAAATCACACCTCCCTGAGAATTTCCACTGTACATCAGTCTGATTCCAGCTACAAATATTCTGCCAGAAATTATTTTAGTGGCTTTCCTCTTCTACATAAACATTTCCTTCTCACAAACTGTGTTTCATATACAAATATCTGATTTGAGAAATAATTTGGTTTAGTCTAGGAAAATAAACAATAAACTTCTTAAATCTTAGTGCAGTATTAAGAAGTGTGATGCTTTTGGCTTTTTCTGCAAATCATTCACAGTTAATTTAAAACAAAAGGCTTTTCATACCAACACCTTTACCACTGAAAACCATAAATGGCATTGTAGATGTGGTAAGCAAGCATTAAGTTGATAGAAGAAGTCATTACTTCCTTATTAAACCACACATACATTGAGAGACCTTAATTCTTATCCAACCTCAAATTCTGTACACAAAACACCTTTTAGGATGTGTCATACACACTGACACCGGACTGCTGTCATTTGAGGGGTCCCAACCCAATGATCAAAGCTCTTTATTCATCCCCAAATTGGACAGAAGCATGTTAGAGGAGAGTACCCAGTAGCCTGTGACAATGTGTAGCCACACTGACCTGAAGGCACCAGAGCTTTGTCTGTGCTTGGCCTTGGCTGCTGCTGCTGCAGACACAAAGGAGGTTGGCAGGGCAGCTGTGGCAGTGAGCCTCGTGTCAGCACCTGAACTTTGATTACGGAGCAGAGGTTATTTCCCCCACAAGTAGGCACATGTTGCTACTCTAGGATAACAAAATCACAAACTTTAAGCTAATGAACGCTCCTTATTAAATGGTGTGATAAATTAGAATCAGTGGTTTCTTCTGCACCTTAAATGGACGCAAAGAAAAATACCATTTCCATTTATGCTGCTTGCCACATTCTCTTACGTAACACTTAATTATCCCAGCAATGTTTATTTTCCTCCTTCTCAGCAATGAAATCTGATTATTTAAAGGAAATTAACTTAATTACACCCTTTCACTGATGCCTGTGCCCTGTTTTTTCATTCAGTTCAGAGTGTGTAATTTTTCATTTCCTTTTGGATAAAAAAAGCATCTGAGAGATCAGAGTTAGAAGGACTAGTAAAGTTTGGTATATTCACACATCCACACTTTAGGATACTCTGAGGGAACAAAACATGATATGAAATTGCAGTCTTACTGAAATAAACAGTGAAATTACCATCTCCTCTTCCCAAGACTCTTCCACCTTCTGTTGCCAGTTGGGCCTGGTTGTCTCACCTCTCCTTCTCATTAAGTCTGACACTGTCTGCTGGAGCTGCACTTTTGGTTCCCTGCTCTACCTCCATATTCTCACATGGAGGTCTGGAGCCTCTTCTCCCCTGAGCAGGCTCAGAAGTTGGTACAGAAACAATCTCTCCTGCCTCTTCCCAGTCTTCTTAAAAGAGCATTGACTCTTTTGAGTCATTGACTCATTGATGAGACAATTGACTCCTTGACGAAGAAATCATGTTCATAAAACATTTTAACATGGAAACCCAGAGGAAACAGTGCATTTTGACAAGATATGATTCTGACAATTTATTTTAATATGTTGTTAAACGAAATACTTCCATCTGCTTGTAATATAACCCAAGACAGACATAACACATTATAGAACAAGTAGAGATTTGAATCAAAACATTAATAGGAGAAAGAACACAGATCTTTCTAAAGAATTGCTCAAGTATGCCGGGCAGTTAAAAATATTTCATACAGCTATTTCAAGAAAGCAGTGCAATTAATGCAGTTATTTTAATGAAATACTCAAATTCAGTCATGGCTCAAGCTGCTTCTACTGAACATGGTCATCAGTGGGAAATAACACAGAGGCTCTTGATTTCAATTAGCTTTGCATCTGAACCAAGATGACATTAGTAAGTACAATGGATATTCTTAAAAATGTAGAGATGCCATAAAGTCTGCTCTCATGTTTTAGGATCTGTTGGAAACTTTCCTTTAAGGAAAAACAATATGTTACATACAGCTTACGGAATTGCCTCTTGCTGATGGTACTGAATATCCTAATTGTCACCAGCACCCTGAGGCCCAAGGCTGTCACCTGAAACAGCTACACAGGAGAACCAACCCTCTTACAAATTCACTTGGAGAACATGCCATTTCGTATGTCCATTCTGCTCTACTGGAATCTCATTTCTGATGCCAGGTGATGTCTCATTCAGAGTTCCATTTCTTCTTGGAACCTGTGGTTGAGACCTTTAATTTCTAATGTGACCAAATTGCACATGTACACCAACAAGCAGGGAAAAGAACAAATGTAACTCTAGGCCCACACTTCTAGGTAGATTCAAGCCAAAGAGCCATTATTTAGCTGATATAACTCTTCCCCAAGAGCTCAATTGAATAATGCTTCAACAGGTGATAAAACTATGTCTTTTACTTCGTTCTACAAAATACATCCTCTACTCACCAGAGAATAATACAAAAACTAAGAACATTTGAGCTTGTTCTTACAGAAGTCGACCTAGTCCAAATCACAAATAGCTCAATGAAAGGCTACACACAGCAGCACAATCCAACACTCATCTCTCACCACAGTCCTGTGAAAGAGAATTTCAAAAGGGGTGTATTGAAAAAATGGAAAAAATCTGTGTGTGTCATACCACAGCTTACAAATTGGACAAGCTATGGCACTGCAGTACAGGACATCTGATGCAATTTTAATAGGGTTTGTATCAGGCAAGAAAGGCAGTAAGTTGAATGTCCGTTGTTATTCTAATTAAGCATTCTTTGCTAATCAGCAGTGAAATTAAATTGCATTTTCAGATCATGGAAAATTAAGCCGTATATTTAATGTGCACTGTCAAAAAAAAAACCAAAACACTTTGATGCGAACGCCAGAAGAAAATTCTATTTTTGTTGGGTACTTTTTACTGTTTTCTGCTAAAAAGAAGAAATATGTTTGGCTATGAAAACCTTTAAGAGTTGTTTTTACTCTGTGTAAATGGCAAAGTTGTAGAATTTCTAAACTAAAAATAAATCACAAAACTGCTAGATTTGTATAGGCAAAAATTGCATTAAACTTGATTGTTACACACAGATGACAATCTGTCATCTTAAAGCTCATTCCTATTTTCAGTATCCATGTAAAAGTGGCTCTGTCTTAGAATAATTAAACTCTTTTATTGCTTACAAGTTTCACTGACCAGCTAAGAATAAATGAAGGCTGGTATTGGTATTTGTTGAAAAAGAACAAAGTCCTCTGATTTATAAATTTTGTAAAATGAACAGTTATGTCAAAACGTTCAACTCCTTGTCACTCTGGTGAACTCTGCCTTTTTGACCTGGCTGGGAAACGACTACCAACATGGGAAGTTCCTTTATGGTCTCAGTGAACCTCCAAAATACATCTGAAATCAAACAGGTACCATGGGTTTGACTGACATGGAGATTTGTTCGTTGTTCAAAGCTTGCAACACATGAATTTACAAACAGATATCACTCTAGAACCTGATGACAAACTCTTCATTATACATGCTCCTTTGGTGATTTGGCTGCTGTATATTTTCACTAATGTATTCAGAGACACAGCTCATCTGCAAATGAGATGCCCTTTTCAATTACATTTCTGGGGAAAAAGAGTTGTCTAGAAAACTTTCTGACAGTACTTGGGAAAGAGTGAAAAGAATAAATGCTTGAAAAAGTGAAAGAGGTTTTTTCAGGAGGGTTTTTGGGTTATTTTTCTTCCTGCTGGCTAATTTAATTTTGGGTTACTAGATTAATACTCTTCCCCCATCCTACAGTCCTTCAGTAACAACTACTTGAGTGATTTTGTAATTGACTGCCACAATGCTTATAGCTGTATAGGCAAAATTTACTGTGATTAAATCCAAATTAATTACTTCCACCCAAATACTAGTAGAGTAGAATTTGCTTGGGGGGGAAAAAAAATGCTTTACATTCCCTCGGCTATCTCAAACAGAAAACTCATAATCCCTCCCAGAGAAGGGTTTTTTAAAAGCAGACCGCAATGCTAAGAATTGAACTAACAGAATTCTTCATGGCTCCATCAGAATTTTGAATTATATATGACAGGTGGAATCTGGTAAATTTGGCAACTCTGCACCATGAGCTGAGGGAAGTTTCAAAGTAAATGTCTGTAACATGTGATCCATGAATGCCCAGTGATCACAGTGGTCACCTCTCTCAATCTACACAAGGGTCAGATGGCAGGGAAAACCACAAGGGCACCGGTTCAGCCAGAGAGAAGCATTAGGGACTCCAATTCCTTTTCCCCTGGGGCAGGGATCACACCACTCACTCCCAGGATTGTGCCACAACACCCTTCTCATTTGAAAGTGTGGTAGGGGAGCTGGAGAGCAGCCGTGGGTTGCTTTTGCTTCTGCACATATATCATGTCTTGCAAAGGTATTTCTGGCTTCTAAGGAAAGAATTTGTCGGGATTAGTGGCTATCACAATTTCACAGTGGGCATTTTATCTGTCAGAAACTTCCATCAGGAAAACCAAGTCCTTTCCTGAAACCATGACCAGGAAGCACATTAAGGTGTACAGCCTGGGTTCCAGCTGGGAGACAACTATCACGGTGTACTTAAAAGATTTCCAAAAAAAAAACTCCTTGTGATAGACTGGTTCTGCAAAAGGACTCAGAAGTCTTCCCTTGTAGTTTGTGCTTGGTAAGAGACATTTTTGTCACCATCTTTACAAGTGTCTGCATAGGTAAGCATAAAGAATGAATTTTGCAATAAGGGTTCTTACAATGGAATCTTAACACGTGACATTCTTAACACGTGCTAGAGGATTCAGAAGTAGAAGCAGGCCAGCTGCATTTTCTAAATAAATGAACAATGTAAAAACAATTCTTGCTTTTCACAGATACTGCACAGTATAACACACAATATTTATTTTTTCATTTTGCAATGTGGATGTTTATGTTTACAAAGGCACTTTTCTCTGGGGAAGTGACAGTTATGACAACTGAGGACAATATCTAGAATGTGCTTTGCAATTATTGTGCCACAATGGTAAAAAAGAAGAATCAATGAAACCAATTAAACTACATTAACTGCAGTGCCCCAGTCCAAACATAGCTTTCCCTCTGTATCCAAGCTTTCCTCTTAGAATCTACAGTCAAGGCTCCAGTATTTGAGTATCAATCCAAAACATCGACAATGGCACTGTTCATACCACTGACAGGAATAATCCCGTTCGCTCAAATCTGCTCTCTTTAATCTGTTATTGATGCAGTTGGTAAAAGAGCTTGTTTGAAATTCAATCTGGCTGATTTGAAAATAGGATTCTGAGAGGAAGCATCTTCAGTGGCCTGCCAGAGTAGTTGGTTAAATGTGAATACACAAACCAATTACAAACTTCTTTGCTTCCTGTGAAGCTTTCCTAGTGCAAATGTAACTGGAGGGAGTAGAGGAAGGTGTTTCCCTGAAACTGAAAGGTGGGTCTATACTTGCCACTCATTCCTTATTTAAGAATGTTGATTTTTATGCAAGAAGTGCTCTTTCTACTGGGTAGAAGCATTTTTATGCTAAGTTCAAACCCAGGGAAGCAAAATAAAAAACAAAAACAAAACAAAACAAATATTACCATGTGCAGATTAGGAAGCCATACTCTGTAAACACAAATAATCCAGCCAACTAAATCAACTTAAGGTCATAACAAGTCAGGTTTGTTCTGTATTGCATCCTTACTCAAAGGTTTGATCTATGACATTTTCAGAACGACATCTGAAAAAGACATCAGGAATGTAAGGCACAGGGAAGCAGTGAAAAGGTTACATACTAACAGCACATAAAAATGCAATTTCCCAGCATTTAGCAGATTGATAAGCAGACATTTTCTAGTCAACATTTCAGCGAGAGGCACAGTAAATAATTAGGAAACCTTTTGCCCTCATGAGCCTTCAGTTAAATTCAGTGATGTCACCACATAAAAGAAGTTCAACATATTTTTTGTGAATCCAAGGGAAAGTCATTTGTATCACATGAAGTTGTGTGGCAACTGTCAAAGAGTGAAACAGATTACAGCACAGGCTAGGGCACTCAAAGTGGGAAATATGCTTGGAAATAAACAGAAGTTGAGTGATGCAAAAAAGAGTGAAGTATGAAGACATGCAAACACAATGCAGTATTTCTGAAGCCCATTTCTGACAGCATTTTGGATCTTCTGATGCTCTGGGTTCTCTGATGTTTCCAAAACCTCAAAACTGGGATGTAAGAAAGGATAAAAAGCTCCTGACATGAAGAAATGGTGCAAGCAAAATATGAAATCTAATGTAAAAATGGAGTAAAAAAAAAAGTAGCTTTTCCCACAGATATATAAAGAGTGTGTTATTAGTGGCTCTTACTACAACCGTTTTTCATTCTCTGAAATCCAATTTCTATATCAAAGAACTAAGTCAGAAACAGGACTTTTTCTTTTAAAACAAATACATCATTTTACTAAGGCGTACTCTACGAATTCTTCACAAGTGTTATGCCAGAATTTTATATAGGAAGAAAAGAACAAGCAATGAATTTATAGAATGCAACAAAATTTCAAGTTTTGTGGTATCTTTTACGGCCCAAACACACTGCAAATTTTGAAAGGCATTCCTTGGTGTCCAAGTACCTGAGAGTAGATGAGAAGTGACACAAGTGAACTTAGCTGTACGATAAGAAGAGACAACGACAAAAAGCAATGACTGAATGCAATACTATTACCATGAAACAGTAATAATGTTAATTCTGTGCTACTTCTGAAAGGTGATAATCCTTTTCTACTGTAACATCCTGTTCATATTCATTTTGCCCATGACAGTCTTCTTGCTGGTGTTACTCTCAGAAAGCAGGAAGCCATCTGAGACTTCATGGACCTCTCTCATATCCTCTCCCTTGTCTATGGAGTGATCTTTCTGTCTACTCTGAGCTATGGATGAATATAATGCTGATAATATGAATGGCCCATGGCTGTAAAAGGAGGCACAATTAAGTGCACTGTTTCCTTCATTGAGTTTTCTGAAAAAAAATCTAAAATTCATTCCACCCCGTTTGACTCCTAAGTATTGAGCCAGGACTTCATAAATCTACTAAACTCAGTGTAGTAATGCTAGTATTGAGTTGAAGGCAAATAAATTCTTAGCTAATCCACTAATACCTCACTCAACCAACTCTCACGAGACAGGTCCAGCCAGCAAACAAACTGAATGCACTAAGATTTTATCTAAAATAGTGTAAATACATCATCATTACAAATTAAATCTTGATCTGCCGTAAGTTAATAAACACTTGATTCTAGCTACGGGTTTGAAGTACTTCCTCCTCCTCCAAGGCCTTCATGTTTAAACTTCAAAAATTAATACAAGAATGAATACTTTTTGTATCACTCTGCGTTTTCCCACTAGTGAGGGATGAGATGACACACCACAAGGTATTATCTGATTTCTCTAATGGTGACAATAACGGTTTCAAGATAGGAAAGGTATTTCCAAGCAAAATGTGGCACAGAAGAATGCAGACTACACCAGTCTCCCAGCATGGGATACAACCATCGATTTCACCTTTCCAAGTAAAAATGTCTTAAATCATGTTAGTCCAAGATTTTGTCTGGTTAAATAAAATTAGGTTTTAGTAATTAATTTTAAATTATTATTTATGAACGAAAGATTGAAGTGTGAGATGCAAGTGCTGAGGCTGAGGGCAGAATGGGAATTCCTTTGTCTCTCCATGTTTACATATGTCAATTCCACCCTTTGAACATTTCACAAACTCATTTCCAAAGTGCTCGATACTTTAAATCATAGGAAAGCTATGCTTGTTACCTTCTTTAGTTCTTTGTCACAGTATATGATTCTTATATCCTGCTGCTCTATATGCTGCTATTGCTAGTAGACAAACTGCCTAAACATATGTTAGACACGTGTCCCACAGTGGTTTTGTAAGTTAAAGTTACAGCCACACACAGAGCTTTATTTGACATGGGCTTAACAGCAGGTGTGTCAGCAATGCTAAAGCTCAAATCAGACTTGGGTATTTATTCATGTCATGTTAAAAAAGACTCATTTTTATCTCATGGTTAATTATTCTATACTGCATTAGCCTGTCATCCTAATGTTAAGGTACTTGCCTTAAACATGGGAAAAACTGTGCCAACTGAAAGGGCGTTTAGAAAACGTAATTCAGAATGCTTTGGGAGATTAGAGAATTTCATTTAGAATAATGTCAATAGCTTCATCTTCAGAAGCAGGAAGTCCTTTAGTGTGACTCCATATTTCACAGTATTCTTAGAAAAGGATTTAATTTATTATGGGCAAACACTGAATTTCTATACATACAATTATATAAATTCATAAATGTATGTGTCTAAATTTACATTATAAACATAAATTAGCAGCACAAGGTCTCCAAACATACTGAGGACAATATAAACCTCTCTCTCACGGGACTGAAACGGACTCCATTCACTCCTACGAGTCTGATGGAAGGTAGGAACCCACTTATCAACCCCATAAGTGAGCAGGTTGTTAGGCAGCACTTTGAAGCAATTCAAAGGCTCTAACTGCATTCTCCCGACCCCTACACCACTCCAGGACCCCAGACACATCCCCCTCTCAACTCTCACCCACTTCACACCCCCCTCCATGGCAAACCCATGTTTGTTCCTCTGCCCCAGCGACCCGCGGGTGCCACAGCCAGCCCTGCCATGCACCCCCAGGCAGCAGCTCCACAAGGTGCTCTGCAGAAGGGCAGCCCACAACCCCCCAGCAGAAAGCCTGACCGTGACTGAGATGCTGCAAATGTAGCGGGAAGTACCAGCAGAAATAAACTACTCAGAGAACCAACTTTTGGGAGTCAGTACACAGAGGATACAATTATTGGGAGATTAAATCAACCCATAAGTAAGAATATCTTGGCAAGTAACCTGAAATTAATCGCTCATAACTTGCTGGAAGCCACTCCACAACAGCAAAAATTATTTAGTTTGGGGTTTTTTTTTCAGCTGAATTAATTCAGAAAGAGTTATTCTCAGGAGGCTAAGGTGGGATAGAAAGTGAGCTTAAAACCTGAATATTCTGGAAAAAAAATTGCTGAAAAAAAAAGATCAATTTTTTTTAAATCTATAATATAAAGAAAATTAAGTCCTGAAAAATTTGAAAAATCTGAATCTAGGTTTTCCCATGGATATACCCTGGCCTAGAGAAATTAGCATATCTCCAAAGAAACAGGGACAAAAAAATCCAGCAGGATCTGGGCCCTAGAAACCTGCTTCATGTCAGTCCTGGGGAGAAAAAAAATAGTTGCTAAGAACACCTTTGTCAAAACAAGTACTGACAGCTTAAAGAAAACACTCAGTTTCTGCAGCTCCTTCCCAACAAAAGAAGTGCTCACATAAACAGCCATACATTAAGAAGGCAAATAGTCAAATCTGTGCCAGTGCTGTAAGTTTCTGACATTTCTTGTCTGATAAACATGCACAGCAATGCCAGAGCACTGGAAATTTTTCAAACTTCAATGAGAAATTTAAGAGATTCCTCCAAAATGCATTTTTTTCCTCACTTTCTCACACATGCAAGTGTGCCACCTCTTTCTCTCCTTCCTCAACAAAATGGTTACTTTTCAAGTAAGATTATTTTCATAGCTCTCTCAAGTCATGATGGAACACACTAAGCTGCTGCTTCATTTTCTGCACATCCTCTGTGTGGACTCAGCATTTTGAGAAGAAACTGAGAAATGAGCAGTGACAGTCAGGGCCTGCCTCCTTGCCCTTGAAGGGTGATACTGTACAGACCTAATGCAACATGACTTTTCCTAGTGCCTGCTTTGCCTGATGTCAGAGAGGAGTGCCTGGTTTTGTCCAGTCCCTCCTGCATTCTTGTGTGACTTTGTGTCAGACCCTTATCCACATCCTGCAATGGTTTGTTTGCCTTGAAAGTGCCTGATCTTTGAAGCATGTGAAAATCAAAAATGTCAATTAAAAAAACAATGAAGTTAGGCATCAGGGTGACAGAGGACGCCCTAAAATACTAAAGGATTTTAAAATATTAACAAAATAAATAGAAATGTGGATTTTTTTTTTTTGTTAAAAATATTTCAAGTGTTTGGGCCTACTATGATTTTATGTAGCGGAACAACAGCAGCTCTGCAGATATACCATAAATATTGCCAGCCATCACACAGAAATAAGGAAGTGAGTTATGGCTCCTCAATCCCTTAACAAAGACATATAACATCGACTACACACTTTTGCTTCATGGAAGTTAATATAGTCCTTTTTGTTCTTGCAACTGAACAATACAAAGCTGTGTGAGGTTCTTTCAGGGTTGTTTATCTCTTCTTGTTGTGAAATGTTTGCTTTCAGTAATGCTACAGGGTAGCAATAATTGTTCATGTGTTAGCAGCAAATAATCAAATTATTTCACAGCTATGCAGTATAAATAAATATTTTCTTCAAATTATCCCACAGAAGTTAAATACTGGTGATAATGGTCTTCTAGAGCTACTGTCCTGGCAAGAATCTTGGTGACACTGGAAGACAAGAAAATCCCTTTATAACGGTTTTTATGATATAAAGGTGCATATTTATGATTTTTGACAGGGTATCACATAATTGCAGTAGGACTCTGCATTGTATTTACTTGAATATCTGAAGAGTTTGACAGTGTTGAAATTACTACAGTGATTCCATAGAAAACAGTTGGTCTGGTCTTCTATTACGTAAGTATCTCAAGCTGATTTACACCAGTAAATCAGTAAAGAGAAGGAGAAGCAGACAGCACCTGGACAGGTGAAAACACATCACTAAATCTTGAAATGTTACCAACTGTCATCATATTCTTACATTCCTTGAGCTTTTTTTTTTTTTTTTTTCAGTCTAGCTGTCACTCCTTTAGTTTTCTGTATCCTTGACTAAAAGTAAAAAGTATTAATTATAAAGGGAGACTATTTAGTCCAATGGCTCTACTTGGCAGATGTCACTGCCACTTAGTCTGAGTGGGATGGGAGGTTGTGAAATACAGCTTTTTACCAGTGATAGCTTCTTTTCCAGACAATTAATCTATAAATAATTAACATGAGACACCACCCTATTTAGAGGCTGGCATTGCTGAACTTCCATTTCTACAGAACACACTTAGAGAAGGATGAGCCTTCAAAGCATGTCCCTTCTTGCTACAGTAAAAAGGGAAAAAACGTTTGGAGAGAGGCATTAAAACCTGACAATATTACACATTATGTACTCCACTACAAAGCAAAGAGAAGCTGGCAGGTTTGTCACACATTAGATGTTTGGTTGCTGAAATGGCATAGGGCAGGATAGTACAGTGAGAAACTTCAATATTCTGTGACCAGTTAAAGGAGTTATTTTGACCCTTAAGCCACTGGAGTATGGGAAGAGAACCACACTGCATCAATCTGTAGGAATCTGACACAGTGACAGCAAACCTAAACAGTGTCTAACAGGTAGAAGCCAGCCTTTAACATCACTCGTTCCAGGCTAGGAAAAACTGCGTGGTTTCTTTGCTTCTCCTGTATCAGATATCCCATAAAACTCAGTCAATGACAACAAAGCAACCAGGAACTTTTGAGGAGACTTCCCACACATATTCAAGACAGTTTTTTACCCATGTAATTGATGTTATTCTTAGATGAATAAAAACCACAACAACAACAAAAAGGGAAGTTAATGTCCGGATCCTGTCACAGTATTCTAATGAGGGAGTTCAATATTTGTGTATTTCTTGTAAGTTACTTCAGCTGTCACTCAGCATTATTTGTTATGAAAACAAGTTATGCCTTTCACACCTGTACTGGTAGATTACTAGCACATCTTTGGGTAATCATTAAAACCCTGCACCTTAACTAAAGCTACTCTTTTGTCACATGAACAAGTCAAGAAATCACAAAATGGAGACAAATCCATCATTCTTGTGAAATATCTTTCTCTTTAGTCTAAGGAGAAGCTGTGTTTGATTACCAGACACACAGGTCATGGACAACAGCAGACTCTAGGAAGGTGTCTGTTCTCCCAAACACAGTTCTTATAATGATATTGTATACAATAAATTTACACCATCTTGTAAAAAATATGTAAAAAACATTATTTTTTACCATTTCAATGGAAAAAACATGTTAAAAGTCATAGTAGCTTACATTTCCTAGTTTTAGTCATCAATAAAATTCACTTGAAAAAATTTATCTAGATGAACTTTGCTCCCAAGGGATGGACAACAAAGTTGGTTTTGTCAGCACAAACTCTAAGAATCTTGAATAAAAGTTGTTCAAAGCATTAAACATTAAACTAGACAAATATTAGTCCCATTATCCTTGAAATTCTGGGGATTTAGGCACTTATGGCACAAAGGACAATGATCTCAAATTGCATTTAGTTTTTAAAATTGAGGAATTCAGAGAAAAATATAAGTATGAGGTAATTCATGCTGTTAGATGTTAGTCTTCTAAATGACAAATTCAGAGATTGCTTGGCTTTTTTTTGTTTAAATTTAGATCTTGCATGTCATTTATTGGATGGGTTATTTCTTTGAAGTGCCACCTAACCAATCATGAAGAGTATAAAACATATCTTTGGTTTTAACCACTAGACCCCTCTTTCTAGATAATGAGTTTATTTTTCTATCAAATAAATCAAAGCCTTGTTGTTTTACTTAAGCACATCAATATAAATGGTTAGAGCCTGGTACTAAAATATTTGTCCTTCTCTCCAGTTCCCTTTAGGGTAACAGACTGAGGTAATAGCTTTTAAGTAAAAGGTCCAGACTAATACAATTTGGGTAGATTAAAAAACAAGCCTCATAAATCAGTTTTCCACTGATGTTTATTTTTGTCATTGTTCCTGATCCTTGTCATGGAAACATTAGTCTTGTAGGATGTGTCAGCCTTTGTTAAAATCTTGATTTATTTCACATAAGAGAAAGAAACCTGTCATTGTATCAAAAGTTAATGGACTCTTTAAAAAAATCGCTTTAGTTTGCTATGCAGTTTTCTAAAATTCAGGGTGGTAAGGGCCCAAATAACCATAGGTCTGTACTGCATTAACACCTTAAATATGTATAAATTTAACCTCCAATAATTCATAGGTTTTTTCTGTGTTGTTTCAAAGAGCTCAGATTAAACTAAAAAAATGGTTGGAAGGAAACTTGAAGGTGACACAGAATGTAGCTACCCCATGGATGAGGGGGTAAGAAATGGAGAAAAAAGGCTGGGTTTCACTGAGCTCTGGGTGGCAGCAGAAAAATCTCTCAAGAGCCAAGCTTGCTGGTGACTGCAACCAGCAACAGCATCCAGCAGTTGTAATTAGTCTAAAACTTCACTTAGCTCAGCTTAGCAGGAGCAGAAGCAAGGCTCACATCTCAGGGACTGGAGGCAGGCAAACCTGATGGTGGGACCACTGGAGCTTGGTTTCCAGGAGTCTGTTTCTGGGTGAGAACTGCCAGACGAGCCGCTCTAGAACAAGAATTCTTCAGACACCTCAGGGCAAGTGTAGCATAAACAGTGGAAATACAATCTCCCTAAATGTGTTGGGCTTGAAAAGGAACCACGGAGAAGCTTGGTCTTGTAAGTCTAATTGTTCTTGCACTAATTGTGGCTTGTTCTTGCACAGTGTTGGATACTCTGACTTGGTAGCTTTGCAGTGGTTCAGACAGCTACTTCTGCATGGCATTCTGCTAGGGAAATCTGTGCCCTTAAGAAGGGAGATCACTGATCCTAAAATGTGCATGTTTGGGGTATACATAAAAAACCCTCATCATGACAAATACACAAGACGTGAAAAAATTCATTTCTAGTCTATTTCTTCCTGCTGAAATTATTGTATCTCTAACACAAAAATACCATACAAGATAAAGTGATTTAAGTGATGTTACCAGGCAAGGCTGTGTCAGAAATAGGAAAACAATGTCAAATTCCTAATTCCAGTTAACTAAATAAACTTCTAGATTACTATAATTTTAGGTGGCTAGTATGTTAAATCACCTTACTCAACATCTAGATAAGCACATCTTACCCTGAGGAAGAACCAGTGTCTGATCACAGGTATGAGGGAGAAATGGATAAATTCAAAGTTACATTTTCCAGCAAGATTAGGTCTTATCTATTGTGTTTACTGTTCCCTCTAAATATTTGCATGAATCATTAGAAATGCACTTTACAGGTTACTTCAGTAACATTAAATTTGAGACCAATCATGCAAAAGGCGTAATATACAGGCTTGTATGTGGCCTCCAAGACGAAGCATGCCCCTTCTGCATCTGGCTGTACATGAATTGTTTGTAAAACCTGACTTAAGTCTGTATTACAGTCCTTGCAAGGCTGTCATGTCAAAATATTGATGTTATTCTAAAATGCCATTCACCTCAGGGTATCCCTGAGGGTGCATAATGCACAAAATTAAAAGGTCAATAATGACTTCTCAGCAACATCATCAGCCTGATTCTCCAGGCCTGTTAAGTTTCTATGCCAGCCTTAATGTGAGCCAAGAGGATACAAAATGTTACAACAGGCATCAGTGAATAGAGAATACTGGCTGGGTCACGGACCACGAACTCTCTTCCTGGGTGAATTACAGAGTCTTTGTGTGCCAGTGCCCAAAGTGAAAGCCCTATTGCCTCTGATGAAGCAATTACAGGGTGCTCACAATATTTCATTTTGCTTTCCATCAACATCCAATTGCACTATTTAGCCTTCGAAAGTAGTAATTGACCAGCTGTCTGATTACCATGTATGACCTGGACTCACACACCTGGGAAGCCCCAAAGAATGTAATGCCACTAATTTTGAAAGTTCAAAGGCTTCCTCCATAATGAAAAAGCAAACACAAGAGTAATTCCACTGGCTGTCATTCTTGTTGGATTACCTTATGCCTGGAAGCCTTGCATTACTCTGCTTAGACTGACAATGTAACTTGTGATTAGATAGCAAATTTACTGTTTGAATAGGATGAGCATCAGAACAGCAGAAAAAGCCATTGACTGCATTTTCAAATTCCAACAAAGTCTGCCACGCTCCACTGCCTATGAGCATCTCTGAAGTAAAGCACTGTAGTTAAGCTTTCACCTTGCATGCTGGTCTAGAATTCAAAGAAAGAAAGGAAAGAAATCATCGTAAGAAGCCCCAGCTGTTGTTCAGATTGTAACTGCTTTGCTCTTGGTGAGATAAAGCATTTAGATGCTTCTCAGTATTGACTTTTTCACTCAGTTTCCCTCTTCTGACCCCACTCTTTTAAAGGTATTATCTATTGTGCATCCTATGAAACACAGTCCAGGATGGAAATTTGTGGAAGAGGTTCAGTGTCTCCCAAGTGAAAGGAGTATAGAGCAAAGCAATCAGAGCACACAAAACACCTTTATTGCAGCAGTTATAGAACAGTGAGACTCCCTAGACACAATTTAGGTGATTCATTATGCACTGTTGGTAGTCACTGGAGAAGACAGTCATGTAAAAAGAAGTCTTTTATCATGTTAAAATGCTAAATAAGTGGGCATTCTTGTTCTTCATATTTTCATATCTGCTGCCATGGCAGAGTCTGATGACCCTGTATTTTCTTCAGACTAATAAACAGTGTCTGTTGTTGTCCTCTGACTCAGAAACAGAAACCTTGCTTCAGTTTCCATGCACAAACAAACCAGGAAAGCAGCAATCATTCCCTCCAAAATTCAACCCATTGGTATTTTAACTATACTGCATTACAGTGTAGGCTGAAATGAGTGTAGGCTATATAAAGTCACTGATCATCAGGGTCAGATAGAAATGTATAATTTTCTCAATTATACAAAAAAAGAGTTAACTGATGGAAACATCTTACCTGGTGGTCAAATAATCAGGCTGACCTCTTTTGTCTCTCTATAAATAATAGACTACAATACATCCACACAGTGGTTTTTTTGGTTTTTTTGGGTTTTTTTTTGGTACTGTCAGATTTTCAACTTTCTTTTGAAGAGCATGAGTACTGCAACTTCACACAGAATTTCAGTATCACACTTACCTGTGGCAAAGAGAGATGAAAGTCCTCCCTTTTTCACCAATCTCCAACTGTAAACAGCACAGGACTCCCTTAAACCTCTTTCTATAGCTTTTTCTTGAAAGCTCATTTTTGTCTATCCACCCTAATGTCTGTGTTTCTTGTACAACACACCACTTTAAAAAAATAGAAATACTCATATGGAGTTTTAATACTAACCATTCACACCTAATAAACTGATCAAAAATTTTTCTGATCAGGGACAGTAATTTAGGTGATTACTGATAAGAAGGGCAGACGTTGAAAGCTCTAAATAATCTCCACTAATTTCTCCTCGGCATCATAAAATACTCTTGGCAGTCATGTTTTACGAAAGTCAACATGTTAATATGTCAGGGACAGGAAGAAATGAAGGAAATGCTTTGTCATGAGGCTGCCAAAGAAATCTTGCCTACTTAAACCTCCGCTGATGTGATTTCCTTTTTCATAGTTCCTGGCCAAAACAGAATTTAGTCAGTTTCTGCAAAAAGAAGTGAGAACTGGTTGTATTGAGCAGAAATGCTGTACTAGTAAAGAGAACTTACATGGGTGAAGAAAACCACTTGGATGGCTTATTTATTTCCTGTAGAATAAGGAGAAAAATTATTACCATATATTAACACCATCATTTCTTGGTCTGTTGAAATAATCCAGAAAATTATGAGAGATGAAAAAGCAACATCAACTACCTTTTTGTACATAAGTCTTTTGTTTTGTATTCTAAAAACTAAAATAGCAAGAAAGTTTCAGTGTTCTGGCCTCTAAAAGGTCACATGGGTCCCCAAAATCCAGCACCTCTCTTACTTAATGTCTTTTAAATAAAGAAGGATAGCTAACTCCATTTCATAACCTGTCACATGTTGGTGTCCGAGTTTCAAGAATTTAAACCATAATTTGAGTCCAGGGTGAAATCACTTAATGTTTAAGCAGACCTCACTAGTTAGGTACTTTGAACCAGGGGAACCAGCAGGGAAATAAATTTCATGCACAGTGCATGAAGTATAGAGGTTAAAATGACTGAAGCACAAGAGCAACCTGAGAAGTATTCTTCCTCATCCTCTCTTTTTCCAAGAGAGCTTATTCTAAGAACAACTCTAAGAAAACACAATTTCTTTTCTGAGGCTGGCAAATATCTCAGCATGCACACACAACCTGCCAAATTCCTGAAGCTTGTACATACAAACATGTCCTAGCACATTATTTCATTAAAGATATTTCTTAAAAGAAGATTAAATAAGTCACCCTTCCCGAAAAAATAATGCAACTGACAAAACAAATCGACAATACCATTTGTTTTGAATTACACTTTATTTATACTTTTTACAGTTTGTTTGCTAATTCACATGCAGCCAAAATAAAGATGACAAAAAAGGTGTTATCTGCTCAGGACTCCTCGAAACCAGAAAGCAAATACAGCCCTAAGCCCTGAAGAAGCATAAGCAGGGCAGCTACTCTGCTGGAAGCCTGACTGAAGGGGAATTGCGATTAATCAAGCACTGTGCTTACAAGGAGGATGTCTTGCAATTGCAAGGTCAGCAGGAGACAAGGAAGAGCACAGGATGATCAAAACATACAGTTTGAGATATTTTCATCCCACATCCAGCAAGCTGGGCTTGCCACAGATCAGATGTAGTTTGCAACAAGGGAAAGACAACCAGAAGAGGCTTGCTGCAATGACAGTCTTCACTAGTAGAATAAAGTAAGCAAACCACTACATTCTTTACATGCCTATAGCATCACAAAATTCTTATTTCCTTGCAACTATACACAGTAAGATTGTCTGGGCAGGGAAGACGTGTTTATGTACATGTAGATGAAGACACCCTGAATGACCTCCCCTCAGCAGCAAGGCTAATGTTTTTATAAAACTAAGAACAAAATAATTTGCATGCATCCAGATGGCAATGTCATGTAAGCAATTCTCCAGAGCAGAGACTAAGCTCTACAGGGTACAAGATACACAGCTGTGCATTATGAGAGTGCTGATGTTGTTCTACGCTGTGTTGGGAAACAATTTTGTCTAGAGGCATCATATGTCCTTTGAGCAACAAAGGTTTGGAGACATCCCTGAAACATGTCGTGTTCATACCTCTGGGCACTGTCTCTGCAGTTTGATTATTTCTTATTGGTCTTAAGAGAGGATAAATTCTGGTTTTCTACTAGCATCTCACCCATGATGAGTCATATCAGATGTTGCAGAAACAGCTGCTCTAAAAATGCCTTTTGAATCTCCAGTTAGATGGAATACCTGCCTGGAAAGCTGCTAGTGTCTCAGAAGTGATGAGTAAAGAAACACACTCTTTTTCATGAAGTATAAAACCTAGACAGAAACTGATTTCTGGATGGTTTCTGAAGAAAATATCAAGATCCTTGCTAAAGCACCCAGTTATTCTAGCTGTCCATAATACCTTTTTAATGTATCATGTCCACACCCAAGTTTTCAAGCAGCTAAGGACAGACCACAGTCAGAATTGCATGGTCCATGCCTCAAGCACTTTCCACTTCTTACTTGACTGCATAGAGTTGAGAAAACTGAACACATAGTATACAATGTGTTCTTGCTCCATATAATTGTGTATAGGAATACAGTTGATTTTTTTTAAGGTATTAAAAATAATGACTAAGACATGCCAATGTAGAGAATCATGGAATTGTTTACATTGAAAAAGACCTTGAAGATCCTTGAGTCCAACCATTAACCTAGCACTGTTGCTGTTGGACACGAAAAAAGATGTCCAAGTGGTTCAGCAGGACACTGATCATTTCCCCTGGATCAGGGGGCTTCACTCTGCTCTCCCCATCTGTCTTCCAGCTCAGGGGGCTGGCCATCCTAAAAACAAAAGCTCATGCTATTAAAGAGTGAGACAAAGAACACATTATGCACAGGAATAACTTGAACACACCTGTGTTGTGCTCTGTTATGGGACAGTTTATCCCAGACTGGATGTGATCAACGTAAGAAAAGAGTAGAAATAACCCCTTGGTGTGTTACACAGACACATTTAACTGTGTTGTTGAATCTATTTTTTACTTGTCAACTGTTAAGACATAAATGAGGAAGTATGAAGGATGCTATTATTTACCTGCTAAGAATACTAAGATTCCAGTTGTAAGCATTTTTAAGTCACAGTCTGTCTTTTCTTTTTCCTCTTGAGTCAATGTAGAATATCTCCTACAAACTACAAAGAGGAAGGGTTTGCAGGGGTATTTATTCTTAGCTGTTATTCCTGATTCTTCTTATTCATCTTCTGTCATTGGTGCTGCTCTTTTGAAGTAAAAAAAAAAAAATACACAGCTCTGAATTAGCATACATTTAAATGGAAGAATGTAATTCAGACAGCAGCTATACAAGAATGAATCAGGAATTGTTATCTCCTTTAAATCCAAACCTTGCTGTAATACAAATCAACTTCAGCAGATTAGCCTTCATTATGTTCAGTTTTATATCAATGACAATCCTAAGATCTCAGAGCTTGGGAAACAGCAGGGGTGAAATGTGAGCATTCAACCATTGGAAACTGGTTTGACAGGTGTAGGGGAGTTAAAAAATACAACTACAGTAACCACAATATTCCTACTCTTAAAAATATTTCACATATTAATACTTCTGAAGGATGACACTGGCAGTACAACAATAGGATGCTTGGTAGGCAATTCCCTACAAGGCTGGGGCCAGCTCTCGCAAAGATTCCCCCATAGGATTCATTTCCATGCATCTGGTTCACAGGCCAGGATGCTGGGAGAACTGAACCATCCTAAATTCTGTCCATAGCTGTTTGCTGTGCCATTAAATATTTTGTCAATATGCATGCAATTTCTTGCAACCAAGGAATAAAATTAGTCTTTAAAAACATGATACAAGTAGGCACTACTCAGAATCAGAAGAGGTTTTATCATGTTTGCAGAAACAAATGGACTTTCAGCAGGAACAAAGTGCAAAACCTTCTTCCTGTACAAGGTTTTTGCTGCCCTCTGCATTTAAAGTGGTACAACACCGCCCTGACATGACTTGCAGTTTGAGACACATGCGGAAAACATCCCCATGATATTAAAAGAAAATAATTCATTAAAAACGAGGGGGAGGGAGAAATGTGGTGGAGAAGCAGCTGCGCCAAGCTGATCAGCTCAAGAGTGCCACCTGCTGAGAACGAGTTCAGTTCCGGGCCGGTGGCTCGTTCACACTGAACAGCTCCTTCACACTGCTCAGGGCGGCACCTTTCAGGGTCCTGCTTGTCCCACACACCCCAGCAAGGCTTCCTTCCCCCGGCCGCGTTTCATTCTCCGTTAGAGATGGACAAACACAATCAGGGACCGGCGTCTGTCTGGCAGTTGTCTAGAAATCAGACTCGGCCCAAGTGCAAATGAACTGTGGGTTTAGAAGGCAAGTATTACCCATCTGTCTTCCTCAGATTACAACAGTGAGTTTTTAAAGGATCCACCTTCAAATCTTTCCATATTTATTCTGAATATGGTCTCTTTCAATCAGACTTTTGTCATCCTGTATTACTAAATGCTAGTAGTTATGCAATAGGAGCTCTTTGCTACATCTGAGACAAGCTATTTCAGACAGAGGTAACACCACAGTGTGTATGAAGGAAGGTAAGGAAGCGGACAAAACATAGTTTCCACTGTGAAGCTCATAAAACTGAAGAAACTACAAGTCTTCTTCTGTAAATGAATGTATTTTCACATCAAGAAATTTCAGTCTGTGTCAACACTGCTCAGCTTCTACATCAGGTAACACAACCTTCCTATTAGACCTCAAAACAAAATTCTTACAAATGGTGTCAAGTACTGACAAAGGGCAAATATTGAGATGAAGATCTAAATCCTCTTTGGGACTGGATTTATTTCACCATAAAAAAGTGGCATAGCCACTCAGAAATGGGGGAGAAGAGGGGGATGGGATGTCCTCAAGCACCTGAAAGGAGTCCAAGCAACAGAATCCTTGCATCTCCAGGAGACTTGGACTATTGTTTGTAAGGCATAGCCTGCTATCCCTCTACGCATATGCTCAGCATTAACATTCACATACAAGTCCTGAAACAGAGGGAAAATTCAGGAAACTGAAGCACATGAGTTTGCTTTTTCTTCCCTGCAACATCTTGTGGCAGAGCAAAATGAGGGGAAAAACCACAAACCACACATCATCTTCCAAAGTAATGGAAGCATCAAGAAGGAAAAGGCTACAGAGTGATCTCTTTCATGCTTTGTAAACTGTGTTTTCTAGTGTGGAAATGAAGCCTTCATGAATAACCTGTTAGCAGGTCTACTTCAGGGAGTGTTCTGAAGAGAAATATCAAGTGCAGCTCTCAGAGTTTGTAGTGCACAGCCTCCAGAGGTACAGCAGGAAGGATATCTTGACCCACACATTTTGAAGTGAAACTGCTAAATTCAGTCAACTGCCAAGGTCTATCATGTAAAACACACCCCCAGAAAGCGCCCAGTTTCCATGCACTGAAGCCAGTATATCTCCTTGAAGCCTTCATAGCACTTGAGGAAAACAAAATGAAGGGCAGGAAGTTAGAGAGAAAATTCTGATTATTTAGGCTTATCACTCATATTTCATTACAAAGGATATTAACTGGACCCCATGAAAGATATCTGTCACAATTTTAAATAAATCATAAAATTCAAAATTAAGTGTTTTGATCCACTGTATTTTATCTGAATTTTCTGTTCTAATCCTCATGATCTATGAGTAAATGAAACCACTGCACCAAGCTTTCTCATAAAGGCATTTCTGTGAAGTTGTGTTTTTTCTTTCAAATGCTGTGTTCCAAGAAATCATATCCCCAAAACTGCTTGGGCCCCTTGCCCACAGTGGCACTTCTAAATGGACACAATTTACTCCTCCATCCAGAGTAGTTCTTTCACATAAATATTCAGTTCTTTAGTGGCAGTGATGTCCATTGATGACGCATGAAATTACAAGTTCCTACATGACTTAGCTATAGGAGTGTGCTCTAGACTTGGCCATGTCTTCACTTTTTAAAATCTTCTGGGGTGGGGGGAGAGCGGGGGAAGAAGAAAGGGAGTTCTCTTGTTTTGCTATGATGAAAAATTAATTACAGTCTAAATAGCAAGTAACAACAGTATGTGAACTATTTATATCAACTCACAGACAGACTACCATTGAGCACCACAGTATTATCCCAGACTTCCATTTTTATTCCTTTGTGTAACTGTGACATGAACTTTCAGGGTACACACAGGAACACATGGTATGTGAAAGCATTCAAAAATGTGACATGCAAAACTATTTTCATAAGTATTTTGAATTTGATTGTCTCTAGTAGGCCATAAAAGACATCCTGTTCTACAACCAAATTCTTCCAAAGGAGAAAAAGGTCCTGTTTTACCACAGGTTTCTTGATTTCTTTCACCATATATTAGCAAATGCAATGCTATTTTGGAGAAAGATTAAGGTATTTGTCAGGTGGATTTACTTAATTTTCCTAGACGTGTTTCAATCTGCGCTAATTCTACCCTGATGATTATTCTGTCAAAATGTGATTTTCCCTTTAGTTTCAGATGATGAGGAATTTGTCTTATAGTTATAAGCAGGATGACAGTGTCAGTTGACTTTAATTTTGCTTGTGTAAAAGTGAATGTGCAAGTACATATGGAATATATGTATTGAAGTGACCAGCTAGGCAGACAACCACTAATGTGAGTGGAGTAACTTCTGTAAGATGTTATCTTAAATAATAAACCAATATATCCATTCAGTTTCACATATAGGCAACAAGAACAAACTAGTGAATTCTATCCTGCATAAATTGTGTGGTGGGAAGGTAAAAGTAGAAGCCATTTCCTTAATATTTAATACATATAAGCAGGCTGGAACATTTCAAAGTTTCCTGACATACATCCTACCTAAAAAAATCCCAAAAAACTCTCAAATGCCAGCCTACACTTCAAGTCAGTGTTATTTTTCTTCAGGCTGCAAGGCAGCTGTATACCTGAGACAGTGGAATTGTGGCATCATCAGTTTAGCTGAACTTGTTTTTTTATCCATTTTCTAAGACCTTCAGACTTGCATAGTATTATTCAGCCAGAAATGAAGGAGAGGGAAAAGGGAATCATATCCAAAACAATGAGGATAGACAGAATAACCTTAAACAGATAATCATATAAAATATTTCTTAATAATATCTTTTATTCATGACCTTGTTTTTCTTTATACTCCTAAAGGGGACAATATCAATTTGTTTGAGTTCAACTTCATTAAAACTTCAGATCTCATTAACTGCCAAAACAATATCAGAGTGAACGTTTTAAATCTCTTGGTTTTGGAAAGATGTTTCTGCTGAGAGGAATTTATGCAAAATTTTGCAAAGAAAAGCCTCCCTCATTTTTCAAGATAACTTTTTTCTGCCTCTGGATGGTGTTGGCAGAGGGAATGAAAAGCTTCCCTCTATGGCATTTCAGTGCTCTGTCTTGGTGAGGCATATGAGCAGTCAAGAGATGCCAGGGCTACTCACAGAACAACATTACAGTGAAAAGCAGATAATGTTCTAATGCAGAACAGCACTCCCAGTCATAGCAGCAGCCAGAAGGGCTGTGCAGGGGTGGGCACCCAGAACACACTCAGTATCAGCTTCCTCAGCCTTTCACAGCATATGCTGCCACCTGGTATCATTATTCCCACTCTACAAACAGAGCCAAGGTGCAGAACCCAGGTAATCTGACAGAGGTACCCAACCTTTGATAAGGCTGACCTTACTAAATTAGATTCCAGATAGATTTCATCACCTCAGTTCTCACACAATGCCTGTGCAAAGAAAAGCAAACAGACCTGTAATGTATGACTAGATAGTAAGAATATCCAATCTGTTTGGTAATAAGAGCTTTCAAATATGAGGTTTCCCTGTAGAACTTAGATAGAAATCTGTTTTTCTATTAAAATGCTGTTTGCCTTGTCCTTGGGATTTTATCTGAAACATTTATTCTTGTTATAAAATTCTATATGAACCTTAATAAATTTTCTCAAAGACCTCAGGCAGTAGCCTTACTGCTGTGTTTGTTACATCACAATCAATGTTGCGAGACTGTGTCGCAGGAAAATTTCCTGAATATTAGACTAGAAAATAACTTTCATGTTGGATAAATGACATTAATATTTGATTGGAATGCTCTCAAAAGAGCACATTAAGGATGGGAGCCTACACACTCTGTGTAGGAAATTGGCATGAATAGTAGTAAAGACGTGGAGAATGAGTGAGCCAGGGTAAGAGTACCATGATCTGTAGCCAGGATGGCTTTTAGTTATGCATTTACACCAAGGGGACAAACAGTAATTCACCTCTTTCTAGATCAAGATCTTCAAAAGAACCTGACCAGGAAGATGCACCCAGTAGGAATTTGACATGCATTCGACACACAACATTCCCCACAGCACTTCCCAGTCAAGTACTTCTGCTATAATCTGATTCCCCAAGAGCACTGGTTCCACAAATTCCACCTGTGTAATCTATTCTTTTGACAGACCTGCAATTTGCCCAGATTTGTGACTTGGCCAACAGGAGTCATTGCTCAACAACTTTGGTTGTCATACAACTGCTTTGGCATTGCATAAAGAAGACATTGACCCTACCACTGTTATGTTTCGTGGCACCAAAGCAGAAAATTATGGAACTCCTGCAGAGACTAGAAAGGAACTGGAAACAGTTTGAAATCACAACTACAGACTGTGATGCCTGTGCAGGCAGGGACACGAGAACCAAAGGTCACCATTACAAAGTGGACTGTCCTTTATATAACCAGATGTGAGAATAAGTTCAATGTATCAGAGACATCCGATACAGTACAAGGTCTCATCTTGCAAGCCATTGATAAGTCTGCATTTGGGATTTCTCCTTCTTTTTTTTTATTTTCTTTTTTGAGTTTTCCCATGCTCAGTCTCATCATAGACTATCAGTCTTCCAAACTTCTTTGGAAATATTTTCATCTAAATTTGGAGTCAAACTATCATGAAGGTTTAGGCTTTTCCCCATGTATGAGTAATAGGTGTATTTTAATTTTTTGCCATATCTTTTTTAAAGATTGTAATTTTGTTATTGTTGAGTTGCTAAAATAAACAGCATTGTCTTACTGCTCTTCAGACTAGATTTTTCTGTGTGCCTATAAAGTATCTACTTAAGTACAACAGTGATTACCTAAAATGCACCAAAATTTACCTGATTTGCTTTCAGTTCTCCTGACCTCGTTTTGCAGGGTGCCAACAGAAATTCTTGATGGTAATAGAAGTAGGCAAGAGATTGCAAGAATCCTCTATGGACAGGCTCAGGGCAGTGTGAAACCAGATACACAGGACTCCCAGAGAATTGATTAAGGGTCTTGACCCTTAACCATGGGGTATCAGAGCCAGACGAAACAGAGAAGAACAGCTTTATTACTCCGCTCAAGCTCTAGTCACAGCAGAAGCAGCATGAAGCTCTCTCTCTGCATGGCAACTCTGACACTGTACCATGAATTTTGTAATAGTCACTTGTCAGCGTGTGCTCCAAAAAGGGGGGAACGGAAATACCGAGGTTCCACTACAACTATTTCATGTACCAACAGCTGCCTGGCACTAGGAACTTCCTGGGAAGTTACAGCTCATAATGACTTTAGTATATAACAAAAATAGGGTGATTCCTTAAGGTATCTTTCTACGTCATATACAGTTTCATTCCAGCTTTTAATGTCAGATGAGCCAGCATTATTAATTTATTTTCAGTAATTTCATGGTACATCTCTATAACTTCCCCATTGGAAAACCAAAAAATTAACCAAAGAGTTTTTGAAACTTATTAGTCTATAGATATCATTCTGAATGATTACTTGTTTGGCTCTTTCTGAACAGATGTTTAGCAAGGTGTAAGTAAGGAAATGATCTAGTCTTGTTTGACTAATTTAAAGCAGGGAACTCCTATTTTATTACTACAGGGACTGTTGCACATAAACCATTTCCTTTCTGTATTAGCTACTAACCTTTTTTGGATATTCTCACCTATCTGATTTTGTGATTAAGAGACACCAGCTTCCCTCTGAGGCTTAAAAAATGTACCTTCCTCTTACAGAATATTAGAGACTTCAGATTAAGGACAAATAGGATTAATAATTTCACATGTGTGTCTCAAACACATGCCACAGCTGTCACTGCTGATTATGTAGATACTTATATACATGGTGTTCAGGTATGTGTGTGCGTAAGTCTAGAAATAAAAAGCAAAGAAAGGGTGGTAGGAGAAAATCCTGGTGTTCCATCAAATCACTAGGGATATTTTATTTATTTAGCTAAATGTACTCAATATTCCTCTCTGCCATAATGTTATTCCTTTTGAAGCTACTACTTGTGGTTTAAAGCAACTCAAAACTACAGCAAGAGGAAAAAGTTACTTTGCTTTAATGGAAAATTTGTAGACAATTTGCTACAAGATGGAAAATTTAATATCAATTTTTTTAATTTATCCTTTTTTTTTTTTACCTTCTTCATCTCAGATACTTATAAAAATCAAAAGCAATTTTTAATTTAAAAAAATCACCCCACAAGGCTTTTGTTGACTGCATCAAATACCTTTGAGGACACATGGCACCAATATTCATTTAGGGATAGATAGATTCCTAGTCATAAAAAATGAATGAGTAACTCAAATGTTCATAAAAGTAACAGCACTTACAATGATATCATTAAGAAATTTTGAAGTCCTTTTATAGTCCCAGGCCATCAAATCAGGCCTTAAAACACACTGATAGCATATCACTGAAATTAATGAAAGGACTCTTAAGCATTTGGCTGATTCAGATGCAGATATTGTAAAAAAACAGCACCAGAACTTTTCAGCTCTCTCTCTCCATATTCTTACAAGGAAGAAACAAGTCATGCTGTGAAGTTGAAGTCACAAAGTTCCAGCAGGAACTTAGAAGCCAGCAGAAGCCATAATGGATGCATATAAAAGGCTTTCTGTCCCACATCTCCAACCTGACGGAGGTCCTTTAGAGAACATGGGGAAATTAATGATCATGTTGATCTATCAGTAAAGCCATGTCAAAGTTCTATTAAACAACAGCTTTTGACTTAACTAAAAAATAAACGTACTCGACTTGGAATTCTCAATGTTACTAAAACAAAGCAAGCAAACAAAGACTTTTTGTCTTCACTACAACTCTTGCTTTTATCACGGCAAATCTCAGTAGAAGCACATTCAGTTAACAAGAAACTTTAATTTCAAGGCCTAATGCACGTGATGAAGTCTCAGGCAATAAAATGTATCACAGCTTGAATGTGTGATTCTTCCCTTTCAACACATAAAAAGATGTTTGCTCCTCAGCTCAGACACACGAACCCCCATGGGTTAGAAGAAACAGTTAATTGCAACTGTAGGCATTTATTCTATTAAAGAATTTCTAAAATGTTGGAAAGACTTTTCTCAAAGTTAATAATGTGATGAAAGACCACATATTGGGCGAGTGGAATCAGTTTTGGTGCTGAAGTTGAAACACAAACAACATTAGGAAAAAGATAATAAATCCTCAAAACATTTCTACTCACTACTAAAAGCAGAAATGGAGTCTTTGATGTAGAAATCAGTATTTACAATTAAAATAATTATCTTACTTTCCCTAATTCAATCCTTTTGACTTTGTTCTGAAAGAAAAATAACAACACAGTGTATCTGAACTACTAGTGAAAGGCATGATTATCCCCTTTTAAGTTTGCTTTAGTTGCTGCTTAATGTTCATTAATTATCTTCATGCTTAAAAGACTTTTTCTCCCCTATAATGCTAGAACTTAATTCCCAGATAAACTGCAGCTCCCAGAAAGGAAACCTGACACGCCAATTTTATCTTAGTGTTGGTGCTTCTGTTGTTACAGCTCCATGGGAGAAAATCTCAGCTGGCATACGTGGCTACGGTTAACTGGACAACCTGCACTGAGGGTTTGATATTGGATTATGAGAATTGGCAAAACTCTGTTCTGTTGTGACTTACAGAGTCCAGTTCAGAAGAGAGCATTGACTACTTCTAGCTGCTTTCCTCTAAGCTGTTAATCGATGACTAATTAGTCATTTAGATTTACCTCAAAATAAATCGTGCTTGAAGAGTATTTTCCCTAACCTCATAGCAGTCTCAGCCTCCAACAAAGATTTTCACTGAAAGTGAGGCAGTTCCTAGAAATATCTCAGAAAAAATCCCA
>WAAE01009710.1:111541-139728 GCA_013400495.1 Nicator chloris | reverse complement strand
GGGGCACTGGCACACGCCCTCCTGCTGCCCTGGGGTGCGGGCACACACCCTGGGGCACTGGCACACACCCTGCATGACTGGCACACACCCTGGGGCACTGGCACACACCCTGCATGACTGGCACACACCCTGGGGCACTGGCACACACCTGCTGCTGCCCTGCAGCACTGGCACACACCCTGCAGCACTGGCACACACCCTGCAGCACTGGCACACACCCTGGGGCACTGGCACACACCTTGCTGCTGCCCTGGGGTGCTGGCACACACCCTGCAGCACTGGCACACACCCTGCAGCACTGGCACACACCCTGGGACACTGGCACACACCTGCTGCTGCCCAGCACAGCTGGGGCACAGTGAGGAGCCCAGGGGCCGCCGTGTGCTGTCACTGCAGAACAAAGCTCTGCTCTGGAGTCAGGGGCTGCTTCAGCCCTTCCTGCTCTGTTCCTGCTTAGAAATCAAATTTATTCATGCTTCAAAAGGCTGGGGATTTTAATTAATTGTGCCCTCTAGCTGAGCTGTGAAACTTCTGAACGGTCTGCAGGTCTCAAACACTTTAAGTGGAGCTTTTTTGCTTTATTTCAATTTTGAGCGTGTCGAAACATCTCGAAACGAGTTCATTTAGATGCTTTGTAGTACATGAACTGTGGGGCAAGTAAAAGTAACATTTTATTGCTTTGCTCACTCTGTGCTGTGGGTAGGATCCTAAAATTCAAGTGTGCAAAAATAAATGGAGTTCTAGAGATGTTTATTTCTTGGGTTATTTGTTTGGTTTTCAATCTGAAATGACACACTTCTGAAAATAGGGTGACTATAGTTATGTCATCTTGCCTTGTCAAACTGCCTGGCACGTAGGGACGGGATGGAATCAGCCTTCTGCACCATCACTGGTACAAATCTGCTTGAGAAGACAGTGACCAACCATCTTTGTTCTTCAGTGAACCTTTTCTACATTACAAATGGAATCATGTTGGAATTTGATCCTAAGTGGTTTTGCTGGAAAAAAAAATAAAGGACAGTTACATTTTTTATTGTAGGTTTATTGTTTGTGCCTGAAATCAGTCTGATGGCTGAAGCTCTCAAGCAGGGATTTCCCCTGTACTGTGCATAAAGGAACTGAATTCCTATTACATTTGAAACAGACACTATTATATCTGGATGCCTTCACACAGCTGAGTGTGCTCTGTTATGAGAGTGCAGTGGAGGGTCTCGTACCCAGATGTTTGAAATGTTTCCCTTGGTTTTTTGGTGTGTCTGTAACAGGGCTTTAGTCCCTCTTCCCCCACCCCTAGAGAAAACCATTTCTCAGCCACAGTCCTTTATTTTCCTCTTGCTACTCTGGGATGCAAAGTAGTATTTTGTGGGGGTTAGGAATTTTTAATTTAAAACATGAATATGTGTAGAGCTTTGAAAAGGATCTTGCAGAATCTCTATTGATTCTTTTAGAAAAACCCAACATGCTATTTTGAAATATCTCATTTAGCAGTTGGTATTATTAAAAAAAAGAAAAGGAGAAAACAAAGCCTTGATTATATGAAATATTTCAAAATTCTGCAAATGAAAACCTGGAGTTAAAAAATTATATCATATTTAACATAACTAAAACTCTAAAATTGTTCCAGCAGATCACCACTGGAATTTTAAAATACAGTTTTTCCAAAGCTTTTCTGTGTAATGTGTGCATCTTTGCCTTTTCCTTATTTGCTCCCATTCAACCTTTCCTGTTACTGACTTGGGTTTGTCTTTTTTCCCTTTAGAGAGTTTTGAGGTGACAGTCACCAAAGAAGGTGATAAAGGGTTCTTTCTATCCCTTTTATGAATATTAACCTACTAACTTTGATTATGAAATGGGGAATCAGCACTGAAACAGAAGATCCTGTCATGCTCTTTTGTCCCATTTATTCTCCCAGTTTTTTTCTATTTTAAAATATATTGATAAAAAGTGTTATGTAACCAAACCCTTGGTTAGAAATATCTGTAAATCAGACATCCATTTGAACCATTTGGGGTTATTGTATGTTGTGTGGACACTGAAGAAGTTGTTTGGGGAAAATTAGCATTTTCTGATATTTTCACTTGTAGATCACGTCTTTGGGACAGCTGAAGTTTTCCACATGCTTTGTGAAGTAACCTTGAAGTGCTGAAGCATTACAGCACCTTCCCTGCAGCACACACTCTTCAGGACTGGCTTCAGTGGTTTAAAATATGAATCAACCCCCCTTTTTTGAATACCTCTAGACATGTTTTCATTAGGAGTGTGTTGTTGGTACTAAGAAACCACTGCAACTATAATAGCAAATGAGTGGGGTTTGTTGGTGTAAGAAAATCCCCATCAAAATATAACAAGTTGCAGAGGTAAAAACACAGGGTAGGTGGTCAAACAGTTTGAGTGGCTTTTGTTGTGTGCTGGGCTTACCCAGCTGTGCCAGCTGGATCTTGTAGTGCAGCCTGAGGCCTAGATGTGTTTGAAAAGGATGTGCTGGGGACGTCTCTTCCAAGTTTGTAGGGTGAAGAGTTTGAACAGAAGGAAAGCCTTCTCAATCATTCCAAGAGTTTCCTTGACTAACATTTGGCCTGTGTTAGTAGATAGCTGTTGAAATGGATGCCTGAGAAGTTGGTATTTCTACCTTTCTCATTCAGTAGTTTATTTTGATTCCCTGATTTTAGCCAGGTACATTGCACAGGAAGACTTTGTCCTTTGATCTGTTGACAGAATTTCTGTAATCATGGTGCTGAACCTGAACTTGAAGCCTTTTCATCCCTTGACTTGTAACTGTGCATTTTAACCTCTTGCTCTGGTCAAAGTAAACCAGCTGCCCAGCTATTGCCAGTAGCTTGGCATAGAAGATATTACCAGTGGCCTTGGCTGTATGCTCACATAAGATCTACTCTTGCCCTAGAGCTGTCTCAAGTACTCCTGTGAAATGCCTGTCTACATTTCTCTTTTTCTCTTCTGTACTCCTGCATGAATGGATGCAAAGTAAACAAGTTGCTTGGAAGGCAGACATTTGTTTCTTTTTACTAAAGTTCCCAGAATTCACCCATTTTAAAGCACAGTGCTCTTGCTTTGTCCACAGACCCTCACAAACCCCTGGCTGCAAAATATTTGGTCATTTATTTAAAAAATGTATCATCATGTTGTCCAGTTCTAACCTGTCTTTAACTCTGTAGGTGAGATTTGTGGGTTTAAAATCCACGGGCAAAATGTTCCCTTTGAAGCAGTGGTAGTGGATAAATCCACTGGTGAGGGAATAATACGCTCTAAGGAAAAGCTTGACTGTGAGCTGCAGAAGGACTACACGTTCACCATCCAGGCCTACGACTGTGGGAAGGGACCAGATGGAGCAAATGCAAAAAAATCCCACAAGTAAGTCAGTCTGGGGTGGGCTGAGGGGAAGTTTGGCTCCCAGGGGGCTCCTGCTTGTGGGGATTTATGATCTTTGTATTGAGAGTAAATGTGAACCAAATGTTCGTGCTGGAAGGCTTTTCATGGAACCACAGAAAGGGTCAGCTTGGAAGGGACCACACTGGGTCATCTGGTCCAGCCTCCCTGCTCAGGGCAATAACAGTAATAAAAGAGCAGCCAAATGGACATGAACTGCTTAGACATGCCCTCATTTGTATTTTAGGTGGTACTGCTTTATCCCTTGGTGTCTCTGAATTTACATTAGAAAGCCAGGTAGGGATAGAAGCAGGGAAACTGGTGATACACTTAAAATCTGTCTTGGGTTGGTAGAGTTTTCATGGGATACCAGGCATGGACATTGTTTTAGAATTCAGTTTCTAAATCCAAAAAACTGGTTCAAGAAGTCAGTCTCTGTTAAGCTTAACAAAATGCCAAAGCATTCATCTTTCTATCATTTCCAGCCAGCCCCAGCAGAGAACCCAAGATCAATAGCATGGGACTCATCTCTGCTTACATTAAAGAATGGGAACAAAGCAGTCTTTAGCTTATCTTTATCTAAGGAAAAACCACAATATAAAACAGTCTCTAGAAGGCCCACTTGAGAGTAACTGTTTGACACTGGTGTAAACATCTGCAGAGCATGTGGGAGATGAGCAGTTGTGTGAAGCAAAGAGAGGGGCATAAATAAGATGAGGAATAGAGTAGCAGAGGTCAGCTTGGTGACAAAACCTTGCTGTTGTATGGCCTTACAAGTGTTTGAGTTTTGTTTGCAAATAACCAGTGATAGTAAACAAAAGCTGGAACGACACTGAATTACATAGCAATACACTGGAGAAACACCCGCTGCTTTCCTAGTTAGGGTTGTTGAGATGGCTGGGTTTATTAGTCATTGGTCACTTCTTTCTGGGAGCTGGAATGCCGAAGGATGGTTTCATGTGGAAGAGAAGAAGCTGATTTGGCAGAATCTGTAATACCCTAAAAGCATTGCTTTGAACAGGAGAAAAGTGACAGTCATTCCGAACCAGGTACAAATATTCCTGTTAATCAAACCTCAAACCTTCACATTCAGGGAGGTAAGTGGGCTGGAAGAAAAAAAGGCGATGTAAAATACAATTTTTTCCTTGTTTAAAGTACCCAGGAAACAGACCTTCAAAAGAAGTTTTCCTTTCTTATTCCTCAGGTAGAGCTAACTGTGTAATTCCTGCAGCAGATGTTCTCTGGTGGTATAAATGCCATTTACCTTCCTGTCAGTGGAGTATTAGATGGTGTGGGAAGACTGGGTGGAGGTTAGTTGGAGGGAGGCCATCTGGAACACGTTGCACAGGAGCAGTGCAGTTGGGAGCTGTCAGGTTGAGAGGCTGCCTGGCTCTGGTGGCAGAGGGAGCTGCTGTGTGCCAGTGTCACAGGAGCAGGGTGTGCAGTCCCTGGGAGCCCCTGTGTGTCATTGCAGGGCCACCGTCCATATCCAGGTGAACGACGTGAACGAGTACGCCCCGGTGTTCAAGGAGAAGTCCTACAAGGCCACGGTCATCGAGGGCAAGAGGTACGACAATGTGCTCAGGGTGGAGGCCGTGGATGCAGACTGCTCCCCCCAGTTCAGCCAGATCTGCAGCTACGAGATCGTGACCCCGGACGTGCCCTTCGCCATCGACAAGGACGGTAAGGGACGGGGTGGCCCTGACCCTGGGCCCCCAGGGAACAGCCACCCTGCTCAGACCCTCTGGGCCTCCAGCCTGCCGCTCAGCAGTCAGACACTGCAGGGGAACTCGCTTGCAGATGAGTTTATTCCAGTCTGTATGAAGTACATAGCCGGTACCTGGACGCATTTTGCAGCGCTGACCCTGAAGAATTGTATTGATGTCTGACAATTGCCTTTTTTCTGTGTCAGGTTATATAAAAAACACAGAAAAGTTAAGCTATGGTAAAGAACACCAGTATAAACTGACAGTAACAGCCTATGACTGTGGGAAGAAGAGAGCTGCTGAGGATGTGTTGGTTAAAATTAGCATTAAGCCTACGTGCAAGCCTGGCTGGCAAGGTTAGTTTGCTCTCTTTCCTCTCTGCGTTTAGCATTTGCTGGTACCTTCAGTTAAACACGAGAGATCTTTAATATTGTTTCTTTGGATAAATATTCAGGTTGGAGCAAAAGAATAGAGTATGAGCCTGGCACTGGTTCTCTGGCTCTGTTCCCTGGGATGCATTTGGAGACATGTGATGAGCCAATCACCTCAGTTGAAGCAACAGTGGAACTGGAAACCAACCATATTGGTAAAGGCTGTGATAGAGACACCTACTCTGAGAAATCCATCCACAGGCTCTGTGGTAAGAAAGCTTTTGTAAAACAAAAGTGGTCTCTCTTGCTTACTAGTTTTACTTTTGAATTTTATGTTAGACCAGAAATAAATGAGTAGATCTGGTCTTCATTTGCACATAGTTTCCTTCAACTCATTTTCTCACTGGCAGCAAAAGGCATGAAATTGCCTGAAGGTGACTTCTACAATAATTCTCATATGTGGTAAAGAGTCTCTTTCTTCTGCCTCTCTGCTGTCTAACGTAGACTAATAATGTCCCTTGCATGAGATTCATCTTTAAGAGCTGAAAGAATTTGTGTGGAAGGGTACAGCCATTAAAGCCTCTCTGTTTTTCTGAGCATGATGGATGTAATGACTGCAATCTGAGAAATGCATGATGAAAAACTAGAGAAAACCAAGAAAGAGTGGTTTGGAAAAAAAACAGCTTGGATCAGATAAATTTATCCTTGTCTTGCCCTAGGAATAAAGGCCCTTGGCATCCACTTCTGCTGCAGTTAAAGGTCTTACAAAAAGTCAGTGAGTCCTTTGTAGCCATATGGAAGAATTGAGATTACAGGATAAATTATCACTCACAATTTGTGTCTTCAAGCTCAGTTGAAAGTAATTGCAAGTCTGAATAGCATGTAACCCCAGAGAGCCAGGCAATTCCTGATTGAGGTCAGTGTGACGTTAAAGGTACCTGCTGCTGCCTGCTGTGAGCAGGCAGTGAGCTGGGGGGTGCTTGTGCCCCCTCTCCAGCTGCATCAGTTCTGGGCTCACAGCTGAGTGCAGTGTCTAGAGAAAGGCATCGTGCTCATGGCTCTGAGGGACAAGTGGTGTTAATGAAGCATTCCTGAGTAAAGGCAAAATAAGATTCTACAGCTGTGGAGATTGAAACTGTTTTCCTTATTATGAGATTAGTTGTCTACCCAGAAGTCAAATTTGGGGAAGTTACCATGGTGTTAGATGCCTGTAATTAGTGCCACATTATTTAAAAGGAGAATTGCTTGATAGGTGATGGTGGTGCATAATCCTGACAGTTGGTGCTGGGATAAACAGTTGAATTTGAAACCAGTGGTGGTCTTTTAAATTTCTGTTTTCATTTGAGCATTTGTGTTGTAGGTGCTGCTTCTGGCACAGCTGAGCTGCTCCCCGCTCCAAGCAGTGCTGCTAACTGGACCGTGGGGCTGCCCACAGACAATGGCCATGACAGCGACCAGGTCTTCGAGTTCAATGGCACACAGGCTGTGAGGATTCCAGATGGGGTAGTCACAGTCAGCCTGAAAGAGCCCTTCATGATTTCAGTATGGATGAGGCACGGGCCTGGAACCAAGGAGAAAGAGACAATTCTGTGCAATTCAGACAAGACAGGTTTGTCAATACTTTAATTACAAACAGTCTTTTTGGTTGGTTGGTGTTTTATGTGCTCTGGCAGCACATGTGACAGTGTTTTCTCTACCTTAAGGTTTTCTTGGAATTGAGATGAAGCTGACTTTAGAAATCACTGTTGTGCTTATGTTTAGGCTCAGCCTTAGATTATGTAGCTTCAGATTGGGCAGACTTGTTTTTCTAATTCTATTTCAGTTTACATTATGCACTCCTTTTGCTGTGGTAGATTACTTATTCTGGCACTGCAGCCTCGAGTTTGCGTCTCCAAAGATAGCCTTGTTCTTGATGCTGCCTAAAAACATTAAGACACACATATCAGGTCTAGTGACAGCATTTACTGCTGTATATTTTTTTTCCTTAGGAGGATATAATTTTCTTTCTCCAGAGAAGATTTTTTTTTTTTATTCTGTGCATGATTTCACTGTCTGCTTATGACACAGAAACAATAAGTTAGAAAATGCCATTAATAAGAAGGAAATGTGATATCCCTGTTTCCATAATTGCCATTTGTAACAAAAAAAGCTCTTCTGTTTGCAAATAGGGCTCTTTTTCTCCTGCTGACAGGTTTATCTCTGGCTCTTGAGTGCTGTCCTGTGGTTTAGGTTGGGTTTGGATAGAGACATGTCTGTCTGTTCTGCAGCCTCATGGGCTCTTCAGGAGTGTTTGCCCTCACTACTGCTGCAGATGTTTTACATTCCTCTTACCATGCCTGATTTACGTCTGCGTTGATCACTGCCTGTCAGTGACTCTGATATTTAAGTGTGAGGTTGCAGAAGAGGGGGATTTGGTTGGTAAGGTGTGCAGAAAATAACGCTGTGAATTCCGCCTGCGCAGACATGAGCCGGCACCACTACAGCCTGTACGTGCACAACTGCCGCCTGGTGTTCCTGTTCCGCCAGGAGCCCTCCCAGGGAAAGACCTACAGACCTGCTGAGTTCCACTGGAAGCTAAATCAGGTCAGCCTGGAAGGCTCTGTGCTAGAGTGCTGCAGTGAAAGCCACCGACGACTGCCCAGTACACCCTGGTAGTGTACTCAGGAATAAATACTTTCTGCCACTCCAAGCTCCTGACAGCCTGTTCTGTAGAACCCAACAGTGCTTGTTTTACTTGGGATCAAGTGGCAGGTTTGGCTTCACCTTCTCACCTTGAATATAAAGTAGAAAATACAGCATCAGTCTTACAGCTGTGACATCAGTGGTCTTCACTAACTGCACTCTAAGGTGGAGTGCATGAGAAAACAGGAGGTATTTATTCCAGGTTGTTTATAGCATTCAAGTTCTTCTGAGCATGTGACATTTTCTCAGCCCCCTGGATCTGTGATAAATAGTTGTGTTTTTTTAACAGTTGCTCTCAGCAGGTACCTGTCCTTTGTCAAGTAAGGTTGCCTTACAACAGTATTTCAGGATGTACATGCATATAGATACATATTTTTAGATTGAAATATGCTGTTATTTAACATAAAAATTAAAAGAAAGGAAGTATATTCAGCTTCCTGTATTGGCAACAGAATAAAGAAACTTTTTATTAATGTTTGGCAGTCAGTTTGCTTTTCAGATGTGTGCCATGTGTGTGAAAGATCAGCTGTGTACAGGCTTGTGTTGTAGGTCATTGGTGCATCTGCATGTATGTTTATGTAAAACATGGCACCAGATCAGTTACTGAACTGTAATGGGGAAAAAATGACAGCAGAATTTTTAAACCTCCCTCCACTCAGGTGTGTGACAAGGAGTGGCACCACTACGTGGTCAACGTTGAATTTCCCACCGTGTCTCTCTACGTGGATGGTGTTTCCTATGATCCTTTCCCAGTCACTGAGGATTACCCCCTCCACCCTTCCAAGATAGAAACACAGCTGGTGGTTGGAGCATGTTGGCAAGGTAACTATTTACAGTTGTTAATACTTCTAATTAACTTTTTCTAATGAAATCTTTGTGGCTATTTATAAGTACCCAGCAGATCTTTGTAAACTGTTTTGCCTCTTGCAGATGGGTTTTGCTCCAAGCTGGTATCACATACTTCCTCTGAGCCATTTTTTCCATGAGTGTTTGTTTTCTCCTTGGCCACAGGTGTGTGAAATACAAGGCTGCTCACCAGCCTGTATTCCATCAACATGGTTTTTGTGGTGGCCAGGGGAACACTGAGAGCTTATTTTTAATAATAGTTGTAACAATACCTCATATACTTCAGATTACCAAGCAGAGCACTTCATTTCAGGTAGGTTGAGAAGCATCTTGTAGGAAAAGTGTTCTCATCGATGGAAGCCTGTCCAGCAGACAGCTCTGCAGAGCAACACAACAGTGCTGTCTCCTGGGTATTTTACCATTTCTGCTTATGAAAATAGACATCTGCTTTATTGTCTGCTCTATTCAGGCTGCTCTAAGTTACATATACAGCTCCTCTCCAAGGAGAGAGAGATTTTATCCTTTTGAAGAAGTTCCTTTAACATTTCTTTTAAAATTTTAAAAGCCGATTTTCACTTTTGGTGCTTCCATCTGATAAATTGACTGCTTAATTATATGTGATTTTATTATTGATTAAGAAATCTGTGTTGATAATGGCTTCTTTTGATCAGCTTTCAATACCTTTTGGTGATTTGCTGTATCTGGGTCTCACTGTAATTTCCCCTCAAATGGAGCCAGTTGTTAGACTTGTCATCTTACTGACGGTGGTTTGTGTGAGGTTTCCTCTCTTGGTGCAGTGTTCTGCAGCTCTTGTGTCACTGCTGCTTGTGTGAGGGGCTCTTTGGGCTGTGGTGCCGAGACTGTTCTTGTAACCACAGTGATGTGTCTTCCCTGCACTGCAGCTCTTCATGTTTCCACGAACTCAGAATCCTCCAGGAGCTGGGTCTGATACGAGCAAACTTTGGGGGTTGTGCTGCTTTGTATTTTCTGGGATTAGAGAGTTCGCCAAATTGTAACTACTTGGTCCTTTCCCTATTGTCCTATTCTTTGTCTTGCTTTTCTACAGAATATACAGGAAATGAAAATGACAATGAAACTGTGCCCGAGACCTCTGCAGGTTGCTGGAGTTTTATTCCTACTGTTTTATTTGGTTCTTAAGCCAAGACATTGCTTCATCTCGCACACAGCATGAAATGCAGGCATTGCATTCGGGCCATTGACCTTCACATAATCCTCTCCTAGGCTTGTGTCTTCATTGTGCTTCTATTTGCAGAGCATCATCAGCTGACTTCTGCTTGGTTTGGGGTTTTTTGGTTTGTTTTGGGAATTTTTTGGTTGCATCCAAATTACCTCCATATACAAATCTGCAACGGTTGTGATTGCAGTGAAGTGGTGAAAAAAAGTTGCTGATGTAAGATATCAGCTATAATCTCTTTCATCCAGTTTTGTTAAAGCATAAACACACGTCATCCTGTATAAGTGTATGTATTTATGCATGTAGGTATGTGTCTTTATTACAGAATTTATTCAGTGCATTGGGAAGGACCTCTGGAACTCAGGTACATCTGCTTCTCTCTCAGAACAAGACTGATTTTGTATTCAGATCAGGCTGCTCATAAAGACAGACCTGTAATTTAGGGATACTCTCTTGGTCAGATATTTATGTAAAATTCTAATTGCAATGAATGGGCTAAAAAGCTTTGGCTACTAGGTGTTTCAGATTGGCTACAGGGTTATTTCCTCATAACAAATTTAGTGCCAGTTTGGTGGGTTTTGTGTCTAGAGTTGTGATACTTTAAATTAGTGTATATGTTTAAAAGTGAATTCAAGATATGTACCCTTGCTGTAAAGTTCAAGAATTGCTGGAATAGTAACTAGCAAGAGGTTTCTAGCTGTGCATCACATTTTAATTTGGCAGGGAGGGAGCAGTATCCAGGGGCTTCAGAAGCTGAAGCTATATGAAAATTGTAAAATTTGTAACAGGACATTTCACCACTGAATGTTTGAGTTGTACCAAGGATCTTTTATCACTTAGAACTTTCAAAACAAGCTTAGACATTTTTCTAAAATGAAGTTGCTTAGTAAATAATGTAAGTAAGTAGAGAAAATGAAATAGATGTTTCCAGGTGGTGTTTTGTGGCCGCAGGATTTAGCAAGATGGACTAGGTGATCATTGTGACATCATCTTCATAAACACGAAGGAATAAAGGGCTTACTAGGTTACCCTTACCAGACTTAACTCAGATATCTGAAAATGAGTTAGCTGGGTTTAAACTGCTCAGAGAAGATGGCACCTTTAGAGGGGGCAGGTAGCTCTTGGACACCTCTGTCAGAATGAGCTGAACGACTTTACCAAGTTCCTTTCTACCCTTGGAGTGTAGGGAGAACCTGTAGTGCTGGTTTAGGTGGTTTTGTGTAATGTATATGAAATATAATAATCCCTCACACCTGGAGGGATGCTGTCCTGTGTCCTGAGCAGAAGGAGGTGTTACCCAGCCAGGAGGGTTCAGGTTTCATGGTTCATCCCATTGGTTCTGTGTTTGATTTCTGAGCACCACCTCGCTGTATGGGGCTTCTTTTGAAATGTTTGTCATGGAACAGTCAGTTCAGGGTGGCCACAGCGGTCTGAGGGCCACGTGCATGGTGAACTGTTGAACTCTCTCTTTATGCCTGACCATAATCACAAGGTTAACACCCAGAGTGGATGGAAACTAACCCGCATGTGTGTAATACTGTGTGTATCAGCTGGCATACTTGTTGTTCTACAAAAGAAAAAGCAAAAAGAATCAAAACAAGTAAAGATGTTTGCTGCCTCGTTTCTTGAAGGTGGTGACCTGCGCATGGCTCAGTTTTTCCGAGGCAATCTGGCAGGGTTGATGATTCGTTCTGGTAAACTGGAGAACAAGAAGGTGATTGATTGCCTCTACACCTGCAAAGAGGGGCTGGATTTGCAGATGCCTGATGGTGTTGGCAAAGGTGTGAAGGTAAATTTGCATGTAGACAAAGGGCAACATGTATATTCCTTCCCTGATAAAAGTTACAAGGTGTCTCAAATATAACAAACTCATCTCTTGTGGCATTTTACATTAATATTACATAAAACTAGGAAATTTTTCTTCTATAAACATGGTCTTAGGAATGAAAGCTGCTCTGCTGTCCTTTAAGAGAAACTCCATATTTGTAAGCCTCTGTTTTACTAGCTGTGCAGATTGTCTAATAAGAGATCTTTAACGAGCAGCTTCATAAAACGAGATTATGTGGCTTTTTCAGTAGCAAGGTTGTGTGAACAGAGCTAAATTTCTCCTTTATGTTAGCTGTCTTTCTTCTGCATTACTAGAACCAGAATTATGATATGTGCTGAGATATTTTCTTAAAGAATGAAACACCAAATACATTCTATTGGGATCAGGCAGTGAGAAGGGAGTTTAGACTGTGTGCCACAAGGGAAACAATGAGCCTGTTGCTTTGAACATGGGTGTAATTAGCCTGCACTTAGCAGTGCTGAACTCCAGTTTGAATTGCCAGATGATGTCACTGGGCTGGGTGTTGTCTGATGGTTTCCTTCCTTTTCTCAGCTCCACGTGAACCCCAGCCAGTCGACGCTGAGCATCGAGGGGGATGACATTGACAGGGTTGACAAGGCCATGCAGCACATCTCCTACCTGAACTCCCGCCAGTTCCCAACACCTGGCATTCGGAGGCTGAAGATCACCAGCACTGCCAGGTATGTCCTGGTGCTGACCTGCAGCATCCCTGTGCAGTGGTGGTGGAGCCTGGTGTTCATGGAGCTCGAGAGAGAAACAAAGCAGTCCTGAGCTATACAGCCACCACACATTTCAATACAGCAAATGTTTTCCACAGCAGCACTCTGCTTTCTGCCTGAGAATGGAGTAGGGAGTGTGTAAGATGGGGAGGAAAGTACTGCCAGAGTGCTGCCACAGCTTCATTAAAGGGGTTACCTGTGGCTCCAAGTCAAAATGTAGAAATGAGGCCAAATGGTAACTGTAAGTAAAAATTAATTGTAAGGTTGCTCCCTTGGTGGCCATCTCATACTTTCCAGGGCAGCTGATGAATTTATCTAAGACTCTTGGGTCTGAGACAGCTTTTCAAAAATTTATAAAGCAATTACTGTGTGTAATTGTGCTTCCCTCTGAAATAACCACGTTGACTGCAAAACTGCTTGTGTCTCTCAGGTGTTTCAATGAAGAGGCCTGTGTCTCCATCCCCTCTGTGGAGGGATATGTCATGGTCTTGCAGCCAGAGGAACCGAAGATCAGCCTGAGTGGCATCAACCACTTTGCCCGCTCAGCCTCGGAGTTTGAGAGCTCGGAGGGCGTGTCCCTGTTCCCGGAGCTCCGCATCATCAGCACCATCAGCCGGGAGGTGGAGCCCGAGGGGGACGGCGACGAGGATCCCACAGGTAACAGGGGATCCCACAGGTAACAGGGGATCCCACAGGTAACAGCCGCTGCTGCCCGCCCTCACCTGCTCTGCTCCTGGGGGAGGATCCTCCTCCTGCACAGAGCTCTGCAGTTCCCTTCTAATACAGAACCCAGTAAGGGGAAAAAAGGAGTAGATCCTCTGGTCTGGGCTAACAGAAACTTACCTGGAAATGATAGTAAGTCCAGGCCATTATCCTCATGTAAATAGCCTTTGTTTGTATTTCGTAATTTATTTTTTAAATCATTATTTTGTGAATACTTGTTAGCCTCAGGCCTAGATTTTAATATTTGTTCTGGTGTTTCTGCTTAAATCTTTGGCTTTTTCTCTGCTTTTTAGTCCAAGAGTCTTTGGTATCTGAAGAGATCATGCACAACCTGGATATGTGTGAGGTGACAGTGCTGGGAGAGGAACTAAATCAGGAACAAGAGAGCCTGGAGATTGACATGACACGATTGCAGCAGAAAGGCATTGAGATGAGCAGTTCCAACCTGGGCATGATAATCACAGGTGGGAGTTCCTGCTGCCCCCCTTGGGAGGGTCTGAAGGGCCTGCAAAGGGAGCAGTTCTGGAGAGGTGGTTTGTAACACCTTACTTCAAATACTTTATTTTTTTTAAGAATTTCAAGCTTGGAATAACTTTAGAATTCCAAGCAATGCTGTGGAAAGCTGTGATTCTAGAAAAGACAACATTCTAGAGCCTTCCTTCTGTTCTTCTCTCTGTTCCAAATAGCAGGTGACCTGTTGCACTGTGGAGCTGCAGTTAGACTGTGCCCCAGAAAAGGCTTGTTCCTTCCACAGATAGTCCAGTGCCCAGGAGCATGCATCATTCCTTTGTTATGTTACAGTATTCCATAGAAAAGCTCCCAGAATCCCTTCGAAGACTTGCTGGGTTTAGGATTTTGTCACAAACCCAGTCCACAGGGTTTCAGTGGAGCCACACGTGTGTCAGGGGTGTTACCCTTTCCCTACCTGAAAATCTGTTGGCCAAGGCGGCCGAGGTGAAGAAAGGGAGTAACGTGTGTGGGGTTGTGCAGTTGGGCAGGGCAGGTGCTCAGCTGTGTGTGCCCACAGGGGTGGACACCATGGCTAACTACGAGGAGGTTCTGCACCTGATCCGCTACCGGAACTGGCGCGCGGCGTCGCTGTTCGACAGGAAGTTCAAACTGCTCTGCTCCGAGCTCAACGGCCGCTACGTCAGCAACGAGTTCCACGTGGAGGTGTGTCCTGTCCCTGCCCCAGCTGAGAGAGAACTGCTCCCTCACTGATTTCCAGCTGGCCATGGGAATTACTATTGGGAAACATGAGCATTTCAGGCAATACTTTATATATCAATGTAGTTTTAGTCCTGTATTCCAGCTTGAAATGAAATTGTTGTTTGTGGAAGAAATAGTGTGGCTAGTGGAGGTGTGAAGGTGAAAAGGTTGCACTGCAAGCACAGATTATTAATTTAAGCAGATGGAGGGAGAGTGGTGCTACCAGAGGGCTGAGTGGCCTTTGTGTGTCACTTCTGGGATGCCACAGATGGACATGCTGGGCCCTTCACTGTTTTGCTTGATGTGTAAATTTCTGATACTAAGGGATTATGTTAAAGCACAGAGAGGCTAAAATTGCATTTTCCCTGCAGCAGGGTATAGGTTAATTATTTAGTATGCTTACATCAAATATATGGAAGTACAGCAGAAAATGGCATTAAAGGCACTAAAATTTAGGGGGTTTTTTCTTTATTTTTATCTCTTCAGAATTAAACTATTGGGTTTCTGGAGTTTAACACTTTCTGTTTGTCTCCAGGTGAATGTTATCCACACAGCCAGCCCAGTGGAGCATGCCAATCACATTGCTGCACAGCCACAGTTCATTCACCCAGTGCATCATTCCTTTGTTGATCTCTCTGGTCACAACCTGGCGAACCCTCATCCCTTTTCAGGTCAGGATTCTCAGCCACTGAAGTTGAGCTGGTTTTTTGTGGTGCAGAGTTCTTTTCCCAGAGATTAAACTGGTGTGTTGGACTAACAAACCAGGCAGCTGCTCAGTCCTGCACTGCTGTTGCCCAGGCATGAGGAGTGAGTTTTCAGAACCCTGTGAAATTCCCTTTCCTGCCAGCAGAGCTTTCTGCTGGTGTGTGTTGGAAAAGGGAAGGAGCCTGCCAGACCTCCAGAAAGTGAGGAACTGGGACAGAATTTCTTCTGGATGGCAGGAGGAAAGAATTGTAGTGCTATTCCTTTGATGAGTCATGGTATCTGCCCTTTCTGTTTTAATTACATTAATTTGGCATGGGTGTAGGATGCGAGAGGAAGAAAAATAGGCAATTCAGAACGGAGTGTGTAGAATGTGCTTTCCTTGTGTTTTCAGTCCTTCAGATTGATGTAATTCTATTTAAGGAACTGAGGTCTAGTCCTTACTTTCCTTCTGACTTTTTAAGCGGCTGTAGACGAAGTGCCTTTGTGCGATATAAATGAAATATAATAATATACATGAAATACGTGTAAAGCTCTGTGCCCTGGCAGGCGCTGGGAGGGGCAGCGGTTGTTAGCACAATGCCAGAGTTGCCACTGTTGTGTTTGGTGGTTGCAGTTGTCCCCAGCACAGCCACCGTGGTGATCGTGGTGTGTGTCAGCTTCCTGGTGTTCATGATCATCCTGGGCGTGTTCCGCATCCGCGCCGCGCACCAGAGATCCGTGCGCGACCAGGACTCGGGCAAGGAGAACGAGATGGACTGGGATGACTCTGCCCTGACCATCACTGTGAACCCCATGGAGGTAACCCCGCGGGCTGGGGCGAGCAGAGCCAGCCTGGGCACGGGCCAGAGACACCAGCTGGGAATTTAGAACAAATCTGCCAGATCCCAGGAGCAGTGGTTTGGGGCCTTGCAGGGCTTAGAGTTTCATGACGGAGAGTGGGATTTTACAGGCCAGTGTCCAGCACTAGTGTTCACCATGTGCACAGTGCTTTAAACACAGCCTGCTTTTGTCTAAAATCACAGGAATTTATTGTCAAAACATCTGTGTTTATGATGTTTCGTTCTCCTGTGGCTGACATCTGAATTTTTAGAAAATTGGGAACAAGAAAGATATGTGACCTTCATGCTTCATGTCCCATTGTAAGATCCTTTTCCAGTAGAATTTGCAGTACTGGATCACCCTTCAGAGCGCCTTTGTCACTTTGCATTGACAGCAGTGTCACAGAACTCTTTTACAAAGTGCTGCTTCCTTTGTCGTTTCTGGTTTCTGCCTAATTCCTGCTGAACTTCTAAATCCAGCAAGGAATCTGCAATAGCTCTTCTTCAGTATACTCCCTTGAATAAAGAACAAAAAGAATTTTGGCCAGTGTGGTAATGACAGCTAATTTTTGTCTGAACAGACTTACGAGGATCAACACAGCAGTGAAGAGGAGGAGGAGGAGGAGGAAGAAGAAAGTGAAGACGGAGAAGAAGATGACATCACTAGTGCAGAGTCTGAAAGCAGTGAGGAGGAAGAGGGAGAGCAGGAGGAGGACCAACAGAATGTTAACAGACAGCAGCAGCTGGAATGGGATGACTCTACCCTCAGTTATTGATTCTAGCTGCTCCCTTTGTCTTTATGTTCCCACTCTAGAAGACTCCACTGTAACACACTCCATTGGTACCAAGGATTCATGGTGTTTAAAACAAAAAAATTCATTCTGGCCAGTAGATTGAACCCCCACACGAGCCGTGTTTGTGTTCTGTCAGCTAGTTCCTGATGTTTAGGGTTGTAGTTAGCACCTCTTCCTTCAGCCATGCCTCAGTGACTGGATTTTTTTTACACTCTGTGAGGAACCACCTTGCACTTTTTCTCTTCATGTCATCTCAGCTAAGTGACTCTACAGCTCTGTAGCCATTGCACATGAATTTCTGAACTTTTTTTGCTCAGTGAAACAAACTTGGCTTTGTTCCTTTTTCTAAAAGATGCAAAGATTGCTTGTTGACAAAGGGTAAAGCTGCTCATTTCAGCCTCTTTCTTTTAATTTTTTTTCCCCGAATTAGTGCATGTGTAAAGTGGCAGAATGAGGTTAATATGTAGGAGATTAACAAGACTTTTTAATATTTTGTAAATATATTGGAATTATGTAATTATGTCATTTGTGGTAGTGAAAACAGGGATTGGGGTTTAAAACATGCTAAAGTGAAAAATGATGCAGCATGAACTATTGCAAGTCTCATCCTACTGCAGCAGGAGCACGGGCACAGTTCTTAGTGTAGATGTTCAGTAACTCTGTCTTGCCTTGACTGCGATGTGCTCATGCCCCGCTCTCCTTCAACTTCCTTTTCTTTCATCTCCTTTTTTTTTGCAGAGGGAACAGACAAGCTTGTGAGAAGTTGTAAAGGCTTTAGGAGCCTCTGCTGAGGTTCAGCTCCCCTGTGCACTACAGTTCGGTTTTAATTTTATTTTTTTCTCCAATTAAGGCTTGCCATAAAGGCTTTTAAGTTATTTGGGAAAGAACACTACGTGTATGGTGGGCAGATCTGTGGGCTGTGGCTGTGGCCACAGCTCCTGGTAGTTCAGGGAGGGTGCCTGGAGTCCAGTGTGGGCTGTGCACACTGCAGACAGGTTTGGGTGTAGGGAGGGCTGAGGCCTGGGTACCTGAGCACCTGGGCTGCCAGTCTGCATGGACAGGGATTTGGGGCCTTTCTGTTGTTCATTTTTTCTCATTTGGAAGTGGGAGGGTTTGGCATGTAGCTGGTACCACTGGACACTCCTGCTCCTCCCCTGCAGCCCCTTGTACAGTAATTCAGATTGTCAGTGTTTGAAGCCTTTGTTTACACTTAGTAATTGTGTTTTCCTGCTGGTGAAAAACTGTAGCATAAATTATCCAACCAGAAAACCTTGGGAATCATGTTAATTCATGTGATTTGGGTTGTTTCTGATCCCAGTTCCAGTTTGGGATTGCAGAGGGCAGTAGCTGGAAGGTATAACTGTGGGAGGGAGCTGGTTTTTCTGTCAGGCAGGGTCGTTTAACTTTATTTGGTCTGATGCAGAGTTGTGAATAATGAATTTCTGCTTGATCTCTGTGGAGGTGGATTAAAGAGTAACTTGTTCTGCCTGTAGAGGAGCCTGGGACTGCACTCCCTCCTGAGCACGGTAAGCCAAGGGGGTGGGTGCAGAGCCCAGCGTGCCAGGGCAGGGCAGGGGCACTGGGGAAGGGCCAGAGAGGGGACACAAAGGGTCCTGAGCAGCAGAGGGATGAAAGGTCAGGGTTGAGCCACGTGTTTGTCCAGCTGGATTTCCAGAGCAGCCCTGCTCTCCCCTCCAGGATTGCTGGGCTTGGCTCGGGGGGAACCTGACTGAGGAGTGCCTTTACAATAGAGATGGACCTGGCAGCAGGCAAAGAACCCACACCAGAGCTTACTGTTTTTTGGGGTTGTTTTGGTTCTTTTTTTAATGTAAAATTTTAGATTTCTAAAATGGGAAAATGGTTTTGACTACTTACGTGGTAATTAACTGCTAGTTTTAAGTAAACTGGGAAACTTTTAACTTATGTCTGACAGTTGTCCTGTGTTAATGTGTAGAAGACTTATCCTTCCATATACTGTTGCTGTAGCTGCTGTATTTTAGACCAAAACTGATCATGACTTAATGGTAATACTGAGGGGTTGTAATGTCCTGATGCAGTTTGTAGCCACTGTGGGTATAACTTTTCAGATGTGTATATTGGTAACAGGTCAGTTTGGAAAGTCTATAAGCTACAATAAATTTCTGGTTCTAAAGGTTGTTTGCATTTTTTATTTTACTGAGTGAAGCAAAGTAGATTCCAGTTATATAAACTAAATTTGCCTCTGCTGGGGGAGTAGGAAGGTTTTGTGGTCATTGCTCTCAAGCACAGAGGGACTTGGCAGCATTTGTGTACAATTTGTCAATATCTTTTATTCCTTATTTACAAAACATGTACCTAAAGCAAATTAAAAGCTAAACATGTAAACATTCTCTTCTTGCAGAACCACGGTTTGGCTTAAAAAAATACTTCTTTTTTCAAAGGCAACAGAATAAGCACAATCAGTTTGTACAGAGTTAAAAAAAATAATGACAGAAACATCTCTAAATAAATAGAAATTGGTCTATCATTCTGAGCATATTTATAAAAACGAGAAGCCACTTGTAATGAAATGGAACATTTTTGACAATGATAAAAGTTTCAATCTTTAGTACAGTTCAGCTTGCTGAAAACCATCAGGTGAGCTGCTGCTTTGTCAATTTGGAGTCAAAGGGTCTTTGCTGACCCAACAGAGCTGTCAGAGATTTATCCAAGAGACTCTCCCAGGGTGTACAAGGAAGAAGCTCCACACGGTGCCTCACTGAATTTTTACTCCTTGTAGGTAAGTCAAGTTTTCCAGCCTAAGTAACCTCTGTAAAACTGTGCTCAGTTCTTGCAGTTGCTACCTTTGTGTTATTGCACTTCTCCAAGTGACAGACAGGACAGGAGCCACTGCTCTGCAATCTGTGAGGGCCTGACCTTGCTGCTGTGAGACCTGGGAGGGACTGAGGAGGGCAGGCTCCCAGTGCTGCAGCACCCTGCAACCAGGCTCTGGCACTGCAAGAGAATTGCTTTTCCAGCTCTGGAACTGTAGTGTCTTCCCTTCCACAAGAACCTGAGTGGGGCTGTGGTTTCAGTGCATCTCACACCTTGCACAGGGCCCAAGATTTTTTTCATACTTTTTGCTCTGCAAATTAGTTTAATAAGCAAGGAAATAGCAATATTTACTCTGACACAGAGCAGAGGCACAGGACTGTGTCTCATGCTCAGCCTGCACAGAGCTCTAAACCCCGCAGTGTTTCCCTCTAGCACCAAAGCAGCTGTTGGAGCCTGAGTGCTTCACTCACAGTATCATCTGAAGGGGCAGGAAAAGGGGCTCTCCCAGGGTTAAATTAAAATGTCTTCTTTGCCAGAACTGCTGCTTCTGCCAGCAGGTGCTTGAGAGGCAGCAGGGTTTGTATGAATAGATCCAAACCAGAACAGACCTCACAGCTTAACATCTTTTATGAAAAGAAGCAGTAAGTACTTTAATTTGAAAATGCAATCTTAGCGTTTTCAGGTTTGAAACCAAAAGAAATGGCAGAAATGCAGGAATTACTTGAGGCTCAACTAAAGCCTAACTTTGGAAAGCAAAGTACCTGATGCAGTGGCCACCCCTGGATGCTGCTCTTGTGCCATCAGTTCTGGCCAGCAGGAGCTGAGTTCCAGCTCAGTTTCAGAACACTTTGGCCTCTGCAGCAGACAGAAAGCAATATGACAGCGTGGATGTTTTTATCCAGTCTCAAGGCACAGTAAAACCATTTGTCCAAGTCAGCTTTGGTGTGCTTTGAGCTGACCCACCTCAGTGGACACTGACACGGAGCAGGGAGTGACCACATGCTGAAGTTAATGTTTCCAAGCTGTAATAGTGGTGACCTAGAAGATGGGCTACAGGCATAGGGATCTCTGCTCAGCTAAATTCTCAAGAAAATAGAAATACAGACAGTAGCACACTGGAGGGATGTTAAAACTGCCTCAACTCTTCCACTGAATCATGTATTTGAAGCTCAAGTTGTTCTCAGGGGTACAGTACCTCTACCTACCTTCATGTATGCAGTAGTTTTATTGCCTCACGTCTCTCCCTTGTCCCCCAAAGATCTACAGCAGCCACGGTGGTGTGGCTGAGGACAGGCCAGCAGTTCTTCAGGCATGCAGCAGTGTCTGATCTGTGGGAACGGGGTGGGGATGTTCCACACTGCACCAGTCTTCAGTCTTTAGGAGCCTGTCTGTCAGTGCTGGGCTCGGGGCTGGCCCTGCTCTCTACTGCCTGTTGTCTTTGGAGACGTTGTGTGCCAGCCAGTTCACTTTGGTTTTCCAGCTCTCCCGCAGGGCTTCATTAAACTTCAGTCTGAAGTGCTTCAGTGCCTCCTCATCGCTTTTCCCAAGGGCCAGGGAGTCCTGGAGGCAAGAGGCACAATCAGTGCACAACTGAACAAGTCACTGCCCAAACAGTGACACGTTTATGCACAAGAAATTACTCCATTGAAAGGAGGAATGGAGTAGCCATCAATTGTTTTTAATCGTTCCTGTAGCTGCAGGAGGTTTTTTCTCTGATAAACACTTGCACCCTCTGCTTCTCTTGCTGCAGGGAAAGAGCAGATTCTGTATTGCTCTTGTCCAAAGTGTTCTGCAGCTGCCAGGGATGGGTGGTTATGACTCAGGAGGCAAACTAGGAAATGAGAGCCAAGGGCTTTGCCTCCTTCCCTGCAAGCTGGCACCTGCTGCCTTCGTGGTGAAGAACCTGAAGAGATTTCTGAGCACCAGGACCTGGCATTTCTGATGTCCTGCACATGGACATCCCCTCTCTGTTCCTGGAGCTCATCTGGCCTCACCCTCTGAACTCCTCCTCACCCAGCCACAAAAATAGTGTTCAGTTTTAACCCCTTACCTGGGCTCTGCCTCTTACCTTTAGGTACTGGATGTCTTTGGAGCAGCTGAGCTCTGGCAGCCCAGCAGCTTTCATCAGTGCAAAGAGGTGCAGGAAGAGGAGCCCGTGGCGCCGCAGGATCATGTAGGCCCTTTCACAGTAACCCCTGAACCTGTGCAGGAGCAAACAGCAGCCAGGGAATGAGGACTGCAAACTCGACCATGTTCTAGAGCAAAGCTATGTTCCAGTTAATCATTTATTTACTTTCACGTGCACAGGCAGCTATAGGCTGCATATTGGTGGAATAATACTCAAAATTTAGAGCTTTGAAAGCTGAAGTCAAGTTTAACTCCCAGCACTTACCTTTCAAACTTCTCGTTGTTGTTAGTTTTTCCTTGCTGGATGACATGCACAAAGTCATACGTTAAGATGAAAGGGACTCGTTCTCTATTAATACCAAATTTAGTCTTGAAGTTCCCCAAAAAGTGACCAAAATCAATATGGAACAGCTGCAAATTAAACAAAAAAACTACTTTCAGAACATGATCTGTTTTAGGTGATGGGTGTTGAGCTGTCCTCAGTCCCTGTGCTCTGCCCCAGGCCCTCGGGCAGGGGCAGTGCTCTCAGCCCAGGGAGCAGGGGCAGTGCTCTGCTCAGCCCAGGGAGCTCAGCTCACCTGCCCGCTCTCCCGGACCATGATGTTGTCGCTGTGCCGGTCCCCAATGCCCAGCACGTAGGTGGCCACGCAGTACCCGGCACAGGACAGCGTGAACTCCTCGATGGCTTGGTCCAAGGCATCTCTAGGGAGGGGCAGAAAGAGGGAGAGAGAATTTTACTTTGGACTCCAGCTCTGCCCCATGGGGAGAGCTGTTTCCAGCTGCAGGAGAAGGGAGGGAAGCTCGTTTGGATTCTGCAGGACTCCCACCCCTGCCTTACAAAAATGAGCTGCAATAACTCTGTGGCTGAAGGGGTCTCAATAAGGTTGTGTCCACAGGGGAAACGAGGCAGGGGAGCAGCCACAGCCCGGAGCTGTGCAGAGCTGCAGGAAAAGGAGCAAGGCAGGCAGCAGGGAGGGAGAGGGGAGCCCCTCACCCCGGGTTCTTGGACTTGAGCCAGTTGAGCAGTGCGTCCTTGTTGAAGGCAGCCGTGGCCACCATGTTGCTCTTGTTGAGCTGGATGTTGGCGATGGTGTCCGAGTGCATGACCACCTCAATCAGCCCCGTCTTGTCTCCTGTGGAGAGGCAGCCATAAGGGGTCATCCTGCAGAGATGAAAGAAACCCTTCCACTGAAATCCTGCCCACAGGTGGCTGCTGTTGACTTGTAAGCTTTCCCTTGCCTGCCCTGTCTCCTCCCTTTCTGCTCTGCACCTCTATTCCCCAGCCCCACAGAACCTGCCCAGCTGCTCCCAGAACACCCGACAGAGCTGCTGGGGGCAAAATGAGCTGGCAGAGAAAACAGCCTCAGCACCCCTGATGTATCAGTGCAGGGGGACAAGTGTGTGCACACTGCTCACCTCAGGTCCAGGCCCTCCTGCTTCCACAGGATGTCCATCAGCTGGATCATCTGCAGAGTCAGCATGTCCTGGCGCAGATCTGGGCAGCAGTACAGAGGAAAATATCATTTTACTGTTCAAAGGCATCCAATTACCACTGCACTAAAATCTTCATGGAAGAGAGAAGCAGGCGAAATATAGAGGGGAGTTAATATGTGTTTTCAGATTACTACCAAAAAACTCACCCAAAAACACTGAAGGCCCTCATCTACACAACATCTTAATGGTCTAGATTTAGGCCCACTCACCCCAGTAAATACTTGAGACTAAAAGATGTATTTTCACAGGCATAAGAAAGACTTACCATCTCCATTTTTAAAAATGATACCCACTCCACCTCCACCTGTCTCTTCATTATTAAACACAATCCACAAAGGTTTCATTTTGGAGTCCATGAAGGTGCACTGATCCACACTAGAGGAAATAAAAATTTTCATCGTCAGTTTCCATCTATTAAAATATCAGCCATCCACGCTGCCAGTCCTCCAGCAGCTGCACCCACCGAGGGAAGGAACCTTGGATAACCCAAAGCCTGGCTCCAGTGTGAAACAAAGCACCAAATTCACACAAATTCAGAGGTGCAGATCTCTCCCTTACCAAACTTCAGCGAGGATAATGTTGGGGTTCAGGGGGGACTGGAGGTGGGAAAGGGCTTCCCTGTAGGTTTCCTGCTTCATGCACATGTGCATCATCTCCTTGGTTTGAGGCTTGGTGGCCTTCTGAGAACTCACTTTAACAAAGTCATTCAGAGCTTTCATCTTGTTCAGTGCTTCTCCCTAAAAAAAGGGACGGATGAGACAGGGTCAACACATAGGAGATTCCTGGAGAAAGCTTAAAAAACATTAAAATCTCCTGTGAAATGTAAATTTTGGTTCCATCTCTTATTTCCCCTTCAATTTGTAGCAATTCACACATTGCAACAAAACAAATTTATTATCTGCTTAGTATCTACTTGAGGAAGATCCGTAATTAATTGTGGATACTCTGCTGGGCACAAATGCATTGCAAGGTAATGAGTGCAGCAGGAATAAAGCACATTACCATGCACCAAAGGAAGAGGTGGCTGGAAATGTGAGGATGGGAGCCCAGCCTGCCCTTCAGTGCTTTTGGGGAGTTCTGGTTGTGGAACAGTGCTGCTGCTCATCTTGAACAGCAGCAGCACTGCCTTGTGGGCACATCTTGGATACAACTTTGTCTAGGATGAGCCCCTCGCTTCTGATTTTGGTACAGTGGCCCTTGACAGGCAAGAGAGGTTTCAGAGTGGGCAAACACCTGAACAGCAACTGAAGGGGAGTGCAGTGCTCTGAACCAGGCAGCTGTGACCAGCTCCCCCTGAAGAGCTCCTCACCCAGCTGATGTAGTAACAGCAGTGCCCTGACCATTTCAGGCCATTCCAGACACAGACTGCAGCCTGTGTGGGTGAGTAAGGGATGAGCAAAGGCACACGTGCTGGGGATCTCAGGACACACCAAAACCAACAGCCCTCAGGAGGCTTTTCTTGTGTTACTGGTAACATTAATTTGGGAGAGCCAACAGCTGAGGAGCCCCAAGGGAGAGGGAAGGCAACCTTCTGGCCCAAAGCAATCTGTACCTGCTTCATCAGCACCTTCATGTGGTGGGTGCTGCCCCGGCAGTAGGCTTCCAGGATCAGGCCAAACCTCAGGGAAACAGCAGGAACGTGCATCTCTGACCTGGCAGGGCAGCAGGGAGGTGAGAGCAGAGCTGACTCACTGCACTGACTCATTCTCCCATTCACACCAGCAAGGGGGAACAACACCACAGTATCTGGCTGCTGTTTAGACTCTGTGTAATGGGGAGGAAAAAATGCCCCCACCCCAGAAGGTGATGGAGGAAAATCATTGCTTGAGGTGAGGAAACATCTTTCTGAGTGACTCAATCACCAACCCCTCCTCTGAGAACATGGGGAGCAAGAATAGTTCAGAGCTTATGGCTCAGAGCTGGCACGTGGCCATGGAAGCCCAAAGCAAATTCCAGCTCAGAGGCATGTGTGTATATAGTCACAAATATATATAAATTCTGAAAGCAGAACCAAACCCAAAGACCACCACTGCAGTGACAAAAGACAAAAATAAATGAACAGAAAAATGATATTGCGTCCTCTTGAAATAATTCTCATCGAGTCACCTGAGTTCCCACTCTACAGAGCAATGAAGCACTCAGTAAATGCTGGTTTCACTTGATTACTGAGAAAACCCCTGAAACATTTGCTCTTCACCTCAGATGCCAGAAGAGGAAGTGGCCGATCTTGCGGTTGGACAATGCCCTTTCCAGCAGGAACTTGGTTAATTCACAGTCTAGGTAGGATTCATACTTGAGCACCTGGACAAGCTGCAGCAGGTACTGGAACACATCATCATCCCTGTGGACAGAAAGGAAACATGAAACACAGCCTTGTCTAACCTGCCATGAGTGTTTCTGTAAGAGCCACGAAGACGAGGCTGTCACTGCTGGTCACAGCCCCTGAGCAGCCCTGAGCAGCAGCAGAAAGGGCTCTGCCTCTCCCCTGGGGACAACACTTACGTCAGCTTCTTCAGGGAGTTGATGGCAAAGGACCCCACATAACGGTCAGGAAAGCTGAAATCCAGCAGCTCCAAGGCATTCAGGACAGGCAACTCTGGCCACGTCTGAAGCAGGGAAATCATCTGTAATCACCAAAAAGAAAATAGCAAAAAAAAAAAAGGAACAAGGTTTTTATGACAATGGGTATAAACCTGAAATTCTACTGATGGCAGAGCAGCTCCTTATGGGGGGGTCACTATTTATAGATGCCTCACAGCAAGTTTGCAGATACCAGATCAAAAACGGATCCCTTGAGGTGGCTTGTGCTGATCTCTTATTACCATTTAAGAATATTCAATTCAGATCTCTTTTTTCCCCACGAATGAAACAGATTTTTTTTTTTGGCTCCAGTTTCTTGAAGGATAAACAAGACCTTGCTGGCCAGTAACAAATCTGGGACAGCCCACAGAACCAAACAGAGCCCACCCAGAAGAGCCAGACCTCAGCTGGCACCAGCTGGGAACTTCCCTGAGAAAACCCTGAAACATCCCTGCTCAGCTGGGCTCCCAAACACAGCACAGCAATGTAGACACAAAGATGGATCAAAAAGGGAGCCCTGGCTGCCAGCCCCACCATCCTCACCTGGGCAACATCCTCGTGCTTGTTCCATTTGGTGATGATGAGCAACTTGGCCAGAGCCCACGGGTGCTGGTCGCGGATGTCGTACCTCATCTTCCACACCAGGTCCTTCTCGTGCTCGTACAGCTCCGTGTGGCTCCTGCGCTCCAGGATCTCCTTCAGCTGCAGCTTCTGCTCACAGCAGGGACAGCAAAGAGCACACACAACCCTCAGGCTCAACACACAGCTTGCTCAGCTCAGAGAGACCCTGCAGGACTGGGGCACGACCCACTTTGGTCAAAAATGCTGGGGTGGGGGGTAAGGTGGAAACAAGCAGTCTGTGAAACCAGGCTTGTGGGCAGCTAAAACTGATGCCAGGAGACTCACCTCCTCAGAATCTTCTGGTGCAGCTCGGGGTTGTTCTCCATTCCTTCCCAACTCCAGCAGCTGGGACACAAATAAAGAGAGTGAGAAAGGCTCCTCGGTTCCTCTGTAATGGCGGTCACCATCACTTCAGGCATTTATGCTGCACTGGAGATCAGTCACCTGCCACCCCTGCCCAGGCTCCCCTTCCTCCCTGCCCCAGCCTCTGAGCCAGAGCCTGCCTCATGGGGAGCACAGACCTCCTTCCTCCCCTGGAACAGGCACATTTCTTCTTCCACTTGCCTGGCCAGTTGCAGTGACAGATGGAAAATCTCCACCTCACACAGGCCTGTTATCACTCTGCTGAAAGGGAGGGAGCTGTCTACTTCCACTCATTTCCCCTTTATTCCTCTTCCTTCCTACAGAGCCTAGTGCAGTTTGAAGGCAGCTCAGTTAAACCCATTTTTTAAACACATGCTCATCTATGAGAACAGCTTTACCTCAGTAATTCATAGGAATTTGGAAAAGTATTCATTCAAAGGTCCATTAGTTAAGAGCTAACAGTGAAATTTTCAGTTAACAATATCTATTCACCAAGTTTGCTTGCACCCAGTCCCTGTCAATGGCTGCCCCAGAGGTTCCCCACTGCAAGGACAGTGAGGGAATTCCTGGGCCTCCCAGAAAAGTGTCCCTGTGGCCCACCTGCTCAAAGGATGGGTAGTACACAGGATGTGCTGCCACGCTGGGGAAGCAGATGACCAAGGCTGCTGCACTCTCTGTGTTGGGGTTGCACTGCACTGTGCCCATGGGGTTCAGAAGTTCCCCTTTCTCATCTGAAAAACAAAGTACATAAAACCCATGAGCCCAAATCTTGTGAAGCTTTGGTGCAGAAAGCAGAGCAGAGACTGTCCCTGGGCACTGCCTGGCCACGAGCACTTCACCCTCCTGAGCCCTCCCCAGTGAGGGGCAGGTGACACCCTCGGGTGAGCAGCCACCTCTCAGGTCACACCTGCAAAGCCAAGCTCAACTAAGCCTGGCCTTGGCAGGGCTCCAGCTGCCGTCACAGCACAGAGCAGTGGCCACTCCTGGGGGAGACTGAGGATGCCAAAGAGCAGCTCCCCCTCCTGCCATACCTGGGAAGGAGGACCACATGTGCAGGCAGCACTCCCCTGTTTTCAGCTGGTCCTTGTAGTCGAAGAGCATCACGTTGACCCAGGCAATGGGACAGTCCTGCGGAGACAGCGCTGCTGGGGGCTGCCCTGCCACGCCCTGCCCCGCCCTGCCCCACCCTGCCCTGCCACGCCCTGCCC
>WAAE01009710.1:99769-111456 GCA_013400495.1 Nicator chloris | reverse complement strand
CTGCCCTGCCCCGCCCTGCCCCACCCCGCCCTGCCCCGCCCTGCCCTGCTGCAGAGGGCACTACAATCACAGTACAGGGTGGCACCGGGCACTGCCCAAAACCCGGGGTCTTTTCTGTGGTGCTGAACGGCACCAAACACTCCCCACGAATGTGTCTAAAACCTCCCCAGCTGATATTTGGCATAGCTGAAGAATCTCCAGTTTTCCAATAAGGCCTTGCTACTCTACACTCAATATTTGAGGGAACTGTTTCATATATTTCACAATTTGAGTAGGCACGATTTTGGAAAACGAGACAAAGGATACTAGAAATAGCTCAGAATAGGGAAAAAAGGCTTGGCTTCTTTGTACAATAATAAACACTATCTATAGAAATCAAACTCCATGCTGCCAATCCCTCGCCACACCCCCAAAATAAACACCATAAATCCAACCCAGTCTGGTTTTGGAGGAGGGAGTCCAGCAAGTAAAGTGACTGGGACGTGGCCAAGACAAAGAACCCGTGCCCTGCCCTCAGCCAGCTCCCAGCCCCAGAGCAGACACATTCCACGAGTGAGCTCAGCTTTCCTGCAGTCAGGTTCCCCAGATGGAACACTTTACCTCATGCAGCAGCACTCAGAGCTCAGATCACACCACGGCTCAAGCACAGAAAGTGCAAAAGGGGTCACGTGGCAGAAATTGTGCATCGAGACCCACAGGCAGTGACACGTTTGAAGGAACCACAGGGACACTTCTGGCTCCACTGGGACATTCCAGACAATGCAGCAGCCCTACCCCCAGAACACCCAAGCACTTGGTGGAGGTAACAGAGCCCCCATTTTCCTCTCACGTGACAAAATGAGTCACTTCCAAGCGGCCTCTCACAAACCTTGGAGCTGAATTGATTACTCCAAATATCTTCAGCAAAATCTCATTTGAGACATCAGCTTCCAGATCACAGGGAAAAGCCAAACAAAACAGCACCACCAGCAATAACCTTTTCTAACAGAGTACATGACATCTAGCCACAGCTCAGAGCCTGCCAAAGCACAAGGCAAGATTTCTGGTGGATAAGGTCCAGCAAAACAAGGATCCAGCATTCTAAAGACAGACATCTCCTGCATGATTTAGAGAAACACTGAAAGCCAACCCTCTGGGTGACATTAACCTTCTGACTCATCCAGCCAGCCTGCAAACATGCCTGGTTTTGTGGTAGTAAATTATTTAGTCCCACCTATCTGCTCTGGACAGTCTGCATATAAACAACATGCAAGGAGTTAACCTCTGAGTAAGGGGAAAAAATAACCAAAACAAACAAACAAACCAACCAGGGCACTCTGTAACCTGCCCTTACCAATCATTTGAAATTATTTCTGGGCACTTCACTCAGAGCTGTAGCTCACCATGGGGAAAAATTCCTTTTTGCAGCGCTCAGCTGGAGTGAATGTTGTGATTTTATATTAGAAGCTCATCAGAATGCACCCAGTTTTCCCCAGCACCAGAACACACATGAATAAGATCCTCTTAATAACTCAGCTAAACAGACTGGTGGTGTTTTGTCAATCAGAACAGCAAGATTTCCTTCTGACTGCTTCAAAACTGAAAATTATTCCAGTGTGACCACAAACATCCAGCCTGTGGATGAATCACATCTTCTGTCCAACAAAAGCCTCCAGCAGGAGCTGGGGTTCTGCTATTCTCAAATAAAAAAGAAACCCAACAATAAAACTGTTAATCCTGCTCCTGGCCTCAAAATGTTTCCAGTCTGAAGCCTTCAATCCAGAAAATGGTCCCCAGAAGCAGGATTCATGAGCTGGCTGTTGCTCCCAGACATGACTGCACAGTGACACTGAGAACCCCACTGATGTCAGCACAACAAAGCCCAGTGAACCTCCCAGCAGTGAGGAGGAGTGAGCAGAACTGAAATCTTCTGTATCACACTCACCAGTGCCTCATTCCTCTGCACTCTAGCACAGATGGCATGAGCAGCCCTCTCCTTAAGGCACGAGAACAGTGTCTTTGTGCTCACAGAAACAATAACTTGCAGAGGCACAAATGCATTCACTGCTCATAAAGAAAACTCTCACATGCAAAGAGCTTGAGGCTTACATTACAACTCTGGGAATCAGCAATGCAATTACAGGCTGCAGTTGGATCTCCTTTTAGCTACTAAATCTTTAATGGGCTAGAAGTTTTGGAAAGTGAGAAATATCACTACCTCTGATTAAGATGCTCCAATCAAGAGCTTCCAAAGTGATTTACCACTTTCTGTGGTCAGTTTGCAACACCTGAACAGTAACCTTGAAGAACCTGCACTTTAATTTTACCTTGCCTGATGCTTTGCCATAACCAATGTTTACATTCCTCAGTTTATTCTCCCTCCCTAGCTGGTAATTTGCTCCACTGGGGATTTGCAGGAAAGACCTTGTTAGAAAGAAAACGCAACAGAGATGATGGTTTAACCTCAGCTACAAAAGAAGGAAGTTGCGGAACAGCGGAACAGGGACACCAACGTCAGTGATTCCTCTTTAGGTCCAGTCAGATGCTGGGTATGTTTCTTAGCAGCCTTTCTAGAGAAGGTGTTACATATAAACAGCCTTTCTTACAAATAGCCACTTCTCAGCTTCCTGTTCCTGCTGAAGCAGTTATTGGCCACTACTCTGCAAGCTGTGTCATTAACATGAAGTTTTCTGAAAGCAAAGGGCACTCGGTGCAGAACCGCCCTGGCCAGCCCGGCTCAGGCCCAGGCTGCTTCACTCACAGCTTTCTTGGACTTCTTCTTGGTGGAGCGAGCCTTCTTGGCCTTCTCGATGACGGCGTAGAGGGCGAGGCAGAGCCGGGCCATGCGCGGCAGGTCGCAGACGCTGATGTCGAAGTCCAGGCGCTGCCTCCACACGGGCTCCGAGCACACGCTCACCTCCGAGCTGCACACGGTCTTGCACAGCATCTCGTGGCCGTGGAACAGCCCTGCCTGCACCACCAGCTGAGGGCAGCACAAAGCACAGGGCACGCTCAACCCGCGGGCACTGGCCCTGCTTGCTGAGGAACGGCACAGGGCAGCCCCTCCCCGGAGCAGGGTGTGCTGCTCCTGTCCCCTTCCCAGCTCAGTGAGACACTCAGTTCTGAGGTCTGTCCCTTTACTCAGCTTCGGAAAGGGCACTGTTACCTTCTCCCTTGTGCAGACTTGCATATTGATTAATGTGACACACTGGTGCCCAGTTTCCTTCCTTTCCCAAAGGGCAGCTGTTCCCCTTCTCCTCATTTTCCTGCTCCCCCTTCATGGCAAACACCCCACGTATCCCCGGCCTCTGCTGCCTCCCCTTTGCCAGTCACCACCTCTCCCATCACTCTCTTCTCAGAGCTGGGTTTCCCCTGCTGCTGTTGCAGCTTCCCTGCCCAGCACTGTACAGTGCCATTACCTCAGGGCAGCAGCTTTTCTAACGCTGAGCTGCTGTCTGGCCCCTTCACTACCCACTCCTGCTGTGCTGCAGTTCAGAAACTCTCCAAAGGCTGGAGGAAGCCCCACAGAGCAGGTGAGATCACACTGCCACTGCCCCCCACACAAACCAGAGGGATGTGACTGGGCAAGCACACAAACCCCAGCGTGAGTCAGTACCCACCTTCATCCTCTCATCTGCGTTCACCTTGCTGCCTTGCACCAGCTCGATGTAGAAAGGCTGCTCTAAGGACCAGAGAGAGCCGTAGTTTGGCTGGAAAGAGAAAAGGGTTCTGATCAGAAACAGATGCAGCAAAGGCCTCCCAAGTCAGCACCAGAACTCATCTCCCATTCCATGCTTTTGGGCCCCACAGAAAAGAGCAAGAAGCCTGGGACAACCAGGGAAGCTGTGGAGGGGCTGGAAGGCTGGCTGGAAATTCCCCTCTCAGACCCCAGCCAGGAACCTGTCCTGACAAGGGCAGGGAGAACCAACCCACTGCTGTTCCCAGCCAAGAGCAGCGTGCCCACAGGAGCCCAGGGTGACCCCAGGGGCCACTGGCCCCTTTTACCTTTTTCTTGGGCAGCGGGGGGGGCTTGGCGGCCGCCTTTGGGGGGCTGGTGATGCAGTTGCTCTGCTCGTCCCTCATGGCAATGATGGCAGAGGAGTGCACCATGGTCAGGTGGGGGGTCCGGCCCCTCTGCAGGCAGCTGCGGATGTGCTGAGAGGGGACAGGGTCAGCCAGGGCTGGAGACAACCAGCACCAGCCCAGCAGGAACCCCTGCAGGGGCTCAGGGCAGGACACAGCAACAATCCAATTCCAGCTCTCAGTTATCTCCTCCTGCGTTATAAACCTGCAACTCGCTGGCCTCATGTTGCCAGAACTGAGAATATGAAGTGCCTTTTATAGCTGGCATTTCATCAATGGACTCAAATGGCTGCATTAAGGGAAAGCACTGAGGAGGATTCAGCACTCCCAGCAGCACACTGCCCTGCCAGAGGAGCACATGATTCAAGATTACCTGCCCAACTTTCAACAGAACCTTCATCCCATCATACAAGCAAGCAGATATTTCCAGAACCACAGTCCCTAAATGTATTTACACAGCACTTGGCACCCAGGGACAGGCTTAGACCACTGGCCCCCCAAAAATAAGGATTTGTTAGGTTGCCAGAAGTACCCCTTGCCCTAAGTAGCATCCTGCCACTGATGTGCTGCCCTCCTGTAGGCAGCACTGTCTCCTTGCCAGTGTGTCCCACCCACGCCCCCAGCAAGAGAGGGCCCTGTGGGAACAGTCACTGATAAAGCAAGACACGAGGCTCACCTGGAACTGGTACAGGGGGTAGTTCCCATAGAGATATTCACATTTCCCATTCACCTGCAGGGTGTAGTCCTCTGGCTTCTGCACGGTCTCGTGGCGGAACACAGTGGCCTGTTTCTTAATAGCATAGCTCATTAGGGTGATGGGGAACTCCCAGGGGGAGATCTGGAACGTGAAGCTCTCCTGCAATCCCAACAACGCAGCAGACTGTCAGACACCAGCACAGACAGGGAACAACATTCCTGCTGCTGGCAGTGAGGAGTGGGATGGGAAGGTACAATCACACACTCATCAGCCAGTGATAAGTAGGCATGTCTGCCAAACTGGGCAGGAGCAAGTTTCAGCAGTGTAAGTACAAGGCTGGAAATCAGGAACTTCAATTTTAAGCAGAATCACCAGTTCACATGGTTGCCAGTCATTAAAAACCTTCCCACAGTCCTTCCAGCAGCAGGGCAGAGGCTGGAAGGGTCCCCAGCTCAAACACACTGCTCTGAAGTGTGTCACAACACGCAGAACACGAACCAAGGGCAGCAGGCAGGAACAGGGGCCCATGGGCAGCACACACCAGTGCCTGCAGCAGCATTTGCTGAGCATGAGCTGAGCAGGCTCTTGAGCTTCCAAAGGAAAGTCAAGTATTGGATTCTGTGCTCCTTTCCTACCCAAACCCAAAAGGTTTCCAGCCCATGTACATGCAGTAACTTCAGCTTCCAGCTGACCAGTGCACCCAGTGCACGTTCAGCAGGGAGAACAGCCCCCTCCCAACCACCTCCACAGGCAAAGGAATCTGGAGAACGAAGATGGACTCTGAACACACAGAAACACTGTCCAGGCACACATTATTCTGTCTCCACACACACAGAGGTTTCCAAAGGAAAAGCACAAACCATCAAACAGAAAAGCTCGTGCTTTACCCCGCCAGACTGGAACTTGACGTTGACAAAAATGTTCTTGGTGGGGATTTGCAGAGAGCCAGTCCCGAGGCCCTTGGCCATGGGCTCCAGCTGCAGGGGGAAGTTGTACTCCATCCAGGCTGCCCAGCTGAGCTGCTGCCGCTTTGCTGCCTTCTCCTCGCAGAACTGGCACATTTTGGTGCGGAAATCGCTCACCTCTGGGTCCTGCACAGAGTCAAACTCGTGCAGACCTGCGTGGAAAGTGAGAGAGGAAGGCAAAGTAAGCATCTGCAGCCCATGGGGGAAATGAGTCTTTTCCTCAAATGTCCCTGAAAGTCTCCCTGAACACGTTCAGCACGCGGCCAAAGGCAGAGTCAGCCAGGCTGCCAGCAGTCACTCATTGGTGCTGCACAGTCACACTGACTGCACTCCCCAGCGCTCTGCCAGCAGGAACACCACCCTCCCGGGGTCTGCACGGACACTGCTCCCTCTCTGCGTGCCCCGGGGGTGAAACCTGCTGCTGTCCCGGGGCACGAGCAGGGCTGCGGCACGGTCCCGCAGGCAGCCAGGCTGTCTGGGCCGGCAGCCCGGCGGAGCTGACCTTTGCCAATGAGCAGGCTGATCTGGGAGTTGATGACCTTCTTGGCCCTGTCGCCCTCGCGCGCCACGAGGCGCAGCACGGGCAGGAAGGGCTGGATGTCGCAGAGGCGGCGCTGCTCGTCCTCCAGCTCCTGCTGCTCGGCCGTCTGGTTGATGCAGGTGAACACGTAGGCCTCGGGGTCGCTGAGCATGTGGAACAGCGGCTCATACTGCGCGTGCTTCCAGAGCACCTGCGGGGCAGGCACGGCGTCACCCGCGCGTCACCTGCCTGCCACCCTGCCAGGCCACCCTGCACAGTGTCACCCGCGCGCCACCCTGCCCGGGCACCCTGCCAGGTCACCCTGCACAGTGTCACCCGCGCGCCACCCTGCCCGGGCACCCTGCCAGGTCACCCTGCACAGTGTCACCCGCGCGCCACCCTGCCCGGGCACCCTGCCAGGTCACCCTGCACAGTGTCACCCGCGCGCCACCCTGCCCGGGCACCCTGCCAGGTCACCCTGCACAGTGTCACCCGCGCGCCACCCTGCCCGGGCACCCTGCCAGGTCACCCTGCACAGTGTCACCCGCGCGCCACCCTGCCCGGGCACCCTGCCAGGTCACCCTGCACAGTGTCACCCGCGCGCCACCCTGCCCGGGCACCCTGCCAGGTCACCCTGCACAGTGTCACCCGCGCGCCACCCTGCCCGGGCACCCTGCCAGGTCACCCTGCACAGTGTCACCCGCGCGCCACCCTGCCCGGGCACCCTGCCAGGTCACCCTGCACAGTGTCACCCGCGCGCCACCCTGCCCGGGCACCCTGCCAGGTCACCCTGCACAGTGTCACCCGCGCGCCACCCTGCCCGGGCACCCTGCCAGGTCACCCTGCACAGCATCACCCACATGTCACCCGCATGTCACCCGTGTGTCACCTGCCGTGTCACCCTGCAGAGCGTCACCTGCCACGTCACCTACTGCTGCTACCCCGCTGTGTCACCCTGCACAGCATCACCTGCTGCTGTCACCCCACTGTGTCACCTGCCGTGTCACCCTGCACACCTCACCCTGCTATGTCACCCAGCTGTGTCACCCTGTGACTGTCACCCTGCTGTGTACCCTGCTATACCTCACCCTGCTATGTCACCCAGCTGTGTCACCCTGTGACTGTCACCCTGCTGTGTCACCTGCCAGGTCCCCCTGCACAGCGTCACCTGCGTGTCACCCTGCTGTGTCACCCTGTGACTGTTACCCTGCTGTGTCACCCTGCTATGTCACCCTGCACACCTCACCCTGCTATGTCACGCTGTCACTGTCACCCACCACCTGTCCCTCAGCACACACTGTCACCCTGCACACTGCCACAGGTGCCCCCAGGGCCTGTCCCAACCCTCACCCTGCTGTGTCACCCTGCTGCTGTCACCCAGCACCGCTGCCCAGCACACACTGTCACCCACCAGCTGCCCCTCAGCACACAGCTAAGGCAGAGCACAGCCCAAGCTCCTCACAGCACCCCTGACCTGCAATCCCAGGCTGCTCCTCAGCCAAGTCTGGTGGCTCCAGCTCGTGCTGAACTGCTGGGTAGTTTTATTTGCAGGTGCCCTTAACTGACTTCCTTTTTTCATGCTTGCCTTTTGTTTTGGGCAATGTTAATCCCTCACCCGAGCATTTAAATAACCTCCACCTGAATATCACAGTGAGCACCTGCTGACTCTGGTCCTGTGAAACAGAGCAATTACTCACACTGCAAACAAAACTGGGCTGAGTAACTTGCCTCCAGTAACATGAAATCTGTGACAGGAGCCAAGAGCTTCTCAAGTCTTGTCAACACTATCCAGTTCCCAAAGATCCTTCTCTCCCTGTGGATAGCACTCCCACATCACTTCATACTCCTTTTTTTACTCTCATCCTAGGTGCCTGCCATTGGAGGCAAAACTCTGGAGCAGATGGGCCCCTGGTTGTAACACAGACCTGTCACCTAACAGCTGCTACAAGGCTCTTACCTGCTTGATGGTGCCCAGGCTGGCATTGCAGGGCACAGAGAGGTTTAAGTATATGCCTGTGGGCAGCAAAAAGTCCACCTGGATGTTTTGGTTTTCCCCCTTGGACCAGAATTCCGTAGGGCAGTAAATGCCTGGGGGCATCCTGCTCACTGCTCAGCTACCACCTGCAAGAAAAGGGAAAAAAATCTGTTGCTGTTGACTACACATTATTTGCTCAGTTCTGTGCTGGGCTCTGTAGAAAATGAATGTGCAGAAGAACCTAAAGAAAGGAAGGTCAGCACAGCCTTAAAGCTCAGGAATACATGGCCCTTAGTAAAAACTCCACTTCAGTGCCTTTGAGCCACATAACTGTAGTATTTGCTTCTATTTTAATGCAACCCTCTCTTAATCCTTTCTAGGCCAGGATTAACATCTACATCTGCATTTGACAAAGAAATAAGAGAATTCTCTTCTCTGGAGAACAGACACTTGTCCCAATAGCTCATCTGTGACCAAGCAGCCAAGAGAAACAGTAAGTTCCTACCCCTGGCTGTGTAAGGCAATCCTCAGGCCACATGCTCCAAACTCCACTTTGTTTTTCCAGAGCTCAGTTCCAGTCTGCAAGAGGGAGAAAGAGTTGTTGCTGGTTCCAAGTATGCATGCATTTTTGTACACACAAACAAATAATACTCTGCTGTACATCCCGCCTCTACAAGTATAGAAAAATGAAGTTGAAGGGTGAGACAACCAGAACAAGTTTGATTCCACCTGCAGCCTGTCCCTTGGCAGGATGCTACAACTTATTTTCAGTACATCCAAGGAATGCAAAGAAGAGACAAGAATCTGAACGCTGTCAGGTACAAACTGCTGTTTTCAAACACAGGATAAAACAAAAGGCATTCTCCAGCAGCCTGTCAGACATTTCCTTTCTCAGAGACATGTAATAAAGTCTCCATCCATTTGCCCACGAGCAGAACACTACATCAATAAAACCTCCAGTTTCCTGCACAGACGACAAGTGTCAGAGAGTGGTGTCCCCACGTGCTGGGAGACTCTGGAACTGCTGGCATTGGCTCCCAGCAAGAGACAGGGAAGTGGCTCTAACTAATTCTCTCCAGCCACCCCAGCAGAGAAACCAGCTCCCCTCAATCCCCTCTCACCAGTTTTTCTGTCAGGTCAGCAGAGGAACATCCCCGTGGTAGAGCCTGGAAGGTGCTCCCACAGCCACGGCTCCAAACTCAGCCCTGAGCAAGCCTGTGTCCCTTCTCCTCAGCCCATGAAACCAGCACAAAATTTCCCCATTCACAACTTCAAATACAGCTTTGCAGCTGTGGGTGTAGAGACTTTGAAAGAAGCTGAGCAAAGTGCTGCTGCTTCCCAAACCACAAAGTCCTGCTGGCAGCTCCTCAGGAGCCAGCCCTGGGCTTCAGCACAAGGAGCCCAGCATCTTATCTGCCAGCTCCTGGGAACACACCACTTCCCTGTCAGCAGTGAGGTCAGGATTCCCAGAAATATGAGCTGTGTTTTATCTGTCCTGCTTCCTCAGCACAGAGGCTGCATCACCCAGCGACCGGATAGAGAGACCACAAACCACCCTGGGCCTTACAGGGAGGGGAGCAAAGGGGGAGGAGGCAAGGTTTACAACTTTGAATAAAGCAAAACAAGCTGGCCTTGTTTGCTGCTCATCAACAATAAAAACAGCGTGTTTCTGGTGTATCTGCTACCTCAGCCTAAATCAGCAAACTACCACAGCTCTACTGACCAGCAGAGACACTGCAATGGCTGAGCTGCTTCCTTCTGCTGAGGATTTCTATCTGGCACCACATCCCAGAGAATATGAAGTACCTGTCTGAGCCACGAGCACTACAATGGCAGTTTAAGCTCAACACCTTCTCTTTCCAAATCCCCTGATTTAGAGGATGCAGGATTTTTTCAACAGAACCTGGCACGAATATACCAAAGGAAGCATAACTCTGGACTTTCATCGTCTCCAACACATCATTTACCAAGTCTCTCCCCTTCCCATTGCTAAATTCAGAATGTTCTACTTGTTGGAGCTCAGATGTGATGCAGTGTGACAGTTCTTACATGAGGCAAGCTCTGCATAGATGGGTACTCCTGCACCACCTGACTCCCCTCCTCCCCTTTGCCTTGGGAAACTGAACAGAGTTCTCCAGGTTTTTTCCCACCTTCCATGGCAGTGTGCTGGTTGTGTGGAAACTACAAGGATCAAGCTTTGAACAACCACTGGGGCTAAAGCATCCCTTGGCTTGGGCCCTTCCCTTAATGAAATAGACTCCTTTGAGCTCCTAAATTGTTCAATGCCCACTTCACACACACACACACACACACACACTCCCACAAACCAGGCTCACAGGGAAAAGTAATGGAAGCAGAGCTACACTAATGGGATCTGAACTGGGGATAACCTTGTTTGTGTGCAGGGCTGATGATGAAAGGGGTTGTGAGCAAGAGAAGAGATAGGAAAGCAGAATGTACGTGTGGTGATAAAAACAGGCTGCAGTTTTTGGGGCTCCCAGCTCCAGAAGAGCATCACAGCAACAGACCATCAATTCAAGCTCAGCAGAACCTTAGCTCCAACCAGAATCAACAGCCAGAGGGAGGGAAAGAGGAGTTCAGGCAAAGCAACTTAAAGGAAAAAGATTTGTAAAGCCATTCCTCATTCTGAGAGTAAAACACTATCACCAGAGAGAGAGGCAGAGAGACATCAGAGAGTGAGAAAAGCATCTGATGGGAGACTCAAGAACCTGTCTCTGGTGGGAACTTCAGCTTTTAGGCAAGTTCAGCGTATAGCCTGAGGAACTACCTGGTGGGAAACTGTCTATTCACTGGTTAAAGCAAAAGCTTGAAAACCAGCACTGTGCAAAGCTCCATTCCCAAACCTGACAATTGTTTGCTACACAACATCAAACAACAAACCCCTCCGTGCTTCAGCTGTCTCACATGCACAAGTACAGTCTGTAACTCATGAGGGATGTTGTAACTCCTAAAAGCTGGCAAAATGATGTGAGATCCTTGCACCCTTGCTATTACTGCTAACACAGGCAGAGCCTGGCAGTTGGAGGAAGTTGTGATAAACGAAAGCTTCCAGCTGAAGAAGTTGCTGAAATTAGGCTTTTTCCACTGTTCCCAACGGCTCCACATTACCAGAAACCCGAGTCCATCTTGTCGATGAAAACAAAAAACAAGTCACACATTTCTAATGACTTCTATCATAACATCCAACTTTGAGGTTCCCATCTCAGGCACATACAGCGTGCCATGTTCAAAACTCTCTTCTGAGAGCTCTTAAGAGACTCCCTCCTGCCCTGCCAAAAACATGAGCCAAAGCCAACCCACAGCAGAAACACACCTGGCTGTGAACAGCTGAGCCAGGCAGCACGAGTCCGACACCAGGCAAGGTCTGGGTGACCAGACGTTGCCACTCCCCAAGCCCGGGAGTGACAACTGTAGCGACAACACGCCATGTGCCAAACCCGCCGTAAA
>WAAE01009710.1:27128-99579 GCA_013400495.1 Nicator chloris | reverse complement strand
CGCTGCGGCCCCGCCTGCAAAGGGGCGGCGGGCCCGGGCGGCGGAGGGTCCGCGCCCCGCCCGCCGTGTCCGCCCCGGTACCAGCCCCGCTCGGGCCGGCCGAGCAGCGCGGGTCCCGCCCCGGTACCGGTACCGGCCCCGCAGGCAGCGGCCGCTCCGGGAGATGCCGGCACGGAAGGCAGATCGGCGCGGGCAGCCGGGCGCACCGAGTGTCCGGAGCGTGACGTGGCCGCCACCCTCTGCCGCACTGGCGGCGGCCCCGAGGCGCGCACGGCGCGCTCCGACCCGCGGGGACGAACAGCAGCACAACACCGAGCGCAGGGCCCGCATCCGCGTCCGTGTGTGAAACTGCCCGCAGAGGGGATGTGAAATGGCTCGGGATTCGCTGCTTTCCTGGAAAGCGCTCCTTTGATAACCTCAGTCATACAACTGTTCTTTCTTCATCTGAAAAACTGTGGAAACCCTAGAAATTGGCTGACACCGAGTCTGGGGAGAAGAAGGGCATTTAAAGGGAAAAGACATGGACTGTAGGAGTGAAGGAGAGAGCTCCAAAGAGAAGGGGAGAGACCCTGGTGGCACTTGCAGAGTGCTGTCAATGGGCAGCAGTGCAATAAGGACAGGGAATACCCCAAACCCCAAAGCAGAGCCAAGCGGATTGGCGGATGAGGAGAAGCACCTCCAAGGCAGGCACGGTGGATACAAAGTAGGAGCAGGGCAGGTTGTAACAGGCCTGGTGTTCCACTTCCACCTGCTAATCATGGGGACGGGACCCAGCATTCCTTCAAATGCCAGATACCAAGAACACACAGGGTTATGCACCCGCTTTTTTTCTCTCCCCAGCCCGTTGTACAGGTCCGTGGACACAGGGGAAGCCCACCCAGGCACTAAACCACTGTGCAGTCTCATCCCACCAGTTCCCCAAGGCTCAGCCACTTCTCACACCCCTCGGGGCTGCCGTCACCCTTTGCTCAGTGCAGCTCTCCCAACTGTCGGGGAAAATTAGTGGTTCCAAAGCAGCAGCAGATGGAGACAAGAAATGCTTCCAGTGTTCAAAGACAATCATTCCTCTCTGTCTCATTAATTTTTCAGCAGCAATTAGATACTCAAAGACCATGTGCTCATCTGAAAAGTCTCTCTCTTTTCACACATCTCCTCTGAAATGCCCGCTGTACTTTGGGTCACAAATGAGAAAATATTGGGAATGTGGATTTGTGATTTTAATTATTTCACTGCCGCACATGGAAACAAACAAACCTGGTAGAGTGCAGGGTTTATGCCACTGCATCACCTCAACTGGTCCTGCAGTTTTATGACTCCCCAAATCACCATTTTTCCTAAAGCTTTTGGTACCAGAGATATGCGATTGAAGCATAAATTCCTTTTCTTCTCCCTCTGTTGTGGTCTGTTTTGCAGTTGTTCTGTTTGTTCTGTTGACCCTCACTGTAATGCCTTCNCACACACACACACACACTCCCACAAACCAGGCTCACAGGGAAAAGTAATGGAAGCAGAGCTACACTAATGGGATCTGAACTGGGGATAACCTTGTTTGTGTGCAGGGCTGATGATGAAAGGGGTTGTGAGCAAGAGAAGAGATAGGAAAGCAGAATGTACGTGTGGTGATAAAAACAGGCTGCAGTTTTTGGGGCTCCCAGCTCCAGAAGAGCATCACAGCAACAGACCATCAATTCAAGCTCAGCAGAACCTTAGCTCCAACCAGAATCAACAGCCAGAGGGAGGGAAAGAGGAGTTCAGGCAAAGCAACTTAAAGGAAAAAGATTTGTAAAGCCATTCCTCATTCTGAGAGTAAAACACTATCACCAGAGAGAGAGGCAGAGAGACATCAGAGAGTGAGAAAAGCATCTGATGGGAGACTCAAGAACCTGTCTCTGGTGGGAACTTCAGCTTTTAGGCAAGTTCAGCGTATAGCCTGAGGAACTACCTGGTGGGAAACTGTCTATTCACTGGTTAAAGCAAAAGCTTGAAAACCAGCACTGTGCAAAGCTCCATTCCCAAACCTGACAATTGTTTGCTACACAACATCAAACAACAAACCCCTCCGTGCTTCAGCTGTCTCACATGCACAAGTACAGTCTGTAACTCATGAGGGATGTTGTAACTCCTAAAAGCTGGCAAAATGATGTGAGATCCTTGCACCCTTGCTATTACTGCTAACACAGGCAGAGCCTGGCAGTTGGAGGAAGTTGTGATAAACGAAAGCTTCCAGCTGAAGAAGTTGCTGAAATTAGGCTTTTTCCACTGTTCCCAACGGCTCCACATTACCAGAAACCCGAGTCCATCTTGTCGATGAAAACAAAAAACAAGTCACACATTTCTAATGACTTCTATCATAACATCCAACTTTGAGGTTCCCATCTCAGGCACATACAGCGTGCCATGTTCAAAACTCTCTTCTGAGAGCTCTTAAGAGACTCCCTCCTGCCCTGCCAAAAACATGAGCCAAAGCCAACCCACAGCAGAAACACACCTGGCTGTGAACAGCTGAGCCAGGCAGCACGAGTCCGACACCAGGCAAGGTCTGGGTGACCAGACGTTGCCACTCCCCAAGCCCGGGAGTGACAACTGTAGCGACAACACGCCATGTGCCAAACCCGCCGTAAAGGCGCGGCAGACCCCAGCAGCACCTGAGATCACCGGCACCCCGTGCGGCGGGCCGGCAGCTGAGGAGGGGTTAATGGCCAGAACAGCAGCCCGCTGCCTGCCATCCATCCATCCATCCATCCATCCATCCATCCATCCATCCATCCATCCATCCATCCATCCATCCATCCATCCATCCATCCCTCCCTCCCTCCATCCCTCCCAGCGCTGCCACCAGCACGGNGGAAACTGAACAGAGTTCTCCAGGTTTTTTCCCACCTTCCATGGCAGTGTGCTGGTTGTGTGGAAACTACAAGGATCAAGCTTTGAACAACCACTGGGGCTAAAGCATCCCTTGGCTTGGGCCCTTCCCTTAATGAAATAGACTCCTTTGAGCTCCTAAATTGTTCAATGCCCACTTCACACACACACACACACACACACTCCCACAAACCAGGCTCACAGGGAAAAGTAATGGAAGCAGAGCTACACTAATGGGATCTGAACTGGGGATAACCTTGTTTGTGTGCAGGGCTGATGATGAAAGGGGTTGTGAGCAAGAGAAGAGATAGGAAAGCAGAATGTACGTGTGGTGATAAAAACAGGCTGCAGTTTTTGGGGCTCCCAGCTCCAGAAGAGCATCACAGCAACAGACCATCAATTCAAGCTCAGCAGAACCTTAGCTCCAACCAGAATCAACAGCCAGAGGGAGGGAAAGAGGAGTTCAGGCAAAGCAACTTAAAGGAAAAAGATTTGTAAAGCCATTCCTCATTCTGAGAGTAAAACACTATCACCAGAGAGAGAGGCAGAGAGACATCAGAGAGTGAGAAAAGCATCTGATGGGAGACTCGAGAACCTGTCTCTGGTGGGAACTTCAGCTTTTAGGCAAGTTCAGCGTATAGCCTGAGGAACTACCTGGTGGGAAACTGTCTATTCACTGGTTAAAGCAAAAGCTTGAAAACCAGCACTGTGCAAAGCTCCATTCCCAAACCTGACAATTGTTTGCTACACAACATCAAACAACAAACCCCTCCGTGCTTCAGCTGTCTCACATGCACAAGTACAGTCTGTAACTCATGAGGGATGTTGTAACTCCTAAAAGCTGGCAAAATGATGTGAGATCCTTGCACCCTTGCTATTACTGCTAACACAGGCAGAGCCTGGCAGTTGGAGGAAGTTGTGATAAACGAAAGCTTCCAGCTGAAGAAGTTGCTGAAATTAGGCTTTTTCCACTGTTCCCAACGGCTCCACATTACCAGAAACCCGAGTCCATCTTGTCGATGAAAACAAAAAACAAGTCACACATTTCTAATGACTTCTATCATAACATCCAACTTTGAGGTTCCCATCTCAGGCACATACAGCGTGCCATGTTCAAAACTCTCTTCTGAGAGCTCTTAAGAGACTCCCTCCTGCCCTGCCAAAAACATGAGCCAAAGCCAACCCACAGCAGAAACACACCTGGCTGTGAACAGCTGAGCCAGGCAGCACGAGTCCGACACCAGGCAAGGTCTGGGTGACCAGACGTTGCCACTCCCCAAGCCCGGGAGTGACAACTGTAGCGACAACACGCCATGTGCCAAACCCGCCGTAAAGGCGCGGCAGACCCCAGCAGCACCTGAGATCACCGGCACCCCGTGCGGCGGGCCGGCAGCTGAGGAGGGGTTAATGGCCAGAACAGCAGCCCGCTGCCTGCCATCCATCCATCCATCCATCCATCCATCCATCCATCCATCCATCCATCCATCCATCCATCCATCCATCCATCCATCCATCCCTCCCTCCCTCCATCCCTCCCAGCGCTGCCACCAGCACGGGGTACAGAGCGCCCAGGGCGGCCCCCGAGCAGCTCCAGCCGCGCACCCCGCAGGTCAGCGGCTCTGCAGAGCCCCGCTCCCCGTAACGCAGCAGCGCTTTTCCCGAGGAGCAGCGCTGTTGGCCGCAGGAACCCGAGCAGAGCCGGCGTTTGCCGCAGACGGCCCCGGACGCTCCCGGGCGAGCCCCGCAGCGCCGGCCGCGCACCCCGGAGCCCCCGGCCCCGCTCCNAGGGCCCGCATCCGCGTCCGTGTGTGAAACTGCCCGCAGAGGGGATGTGAAATGGCTCGGGATTCGCTGCTTTCCTGGAAAGCGCTCCTTTGATAACCTCAGTCATACAACTGTTCTTTCTTCATCTGAAAAACTGTGGAAACCCTAGAAATTGGCTGACACCGAGTCTGGGGAGAAGAAGGGCATTTAAAGGGAAAAGACATGGACTGTAGGAGTGAAGGAGAGAGCTCCAAAGAGAAGGGGAGAGACCCTGGTGGCACTTGCAGAGTGCTGTCAATGGGCAGCAGTGCAATAAGGACAGGGAATACCCCAAACCCCAAAGCAGAGCCAAGCGGATTGGCGGATGAGGAGAAGCACCTCCAAGGCAGGCACGGTGGATACAAAGTAGGAGCAGGGCAGGTTGTAACAGGCCTGGTGTTCCACTTCCACCTGCTAATCATGGGGACGGGACCCAGCGTTCCTTCAAATGCCAGATACCAAGAACACACAGGGTTATGCACCCGCTTTTTTTTCTCTCCCCAGCCTGTTGTACAGGTCCGTGGACACAGGGGAAGCCCACCCAGGCACTAAACCACTGTGCAGTCTCATCCCACCAGTTCCCCAAGGCTCAGCCACTTCTCACACCCCTCGGGGCTGCCGTCACCCTTTGCTCAGTGCAGCTCTCCCAACTGTCGGGGAAAATTAGTGGTTCCAAAGCAGCAGCAGATGGAGACAAGAAATGCTTCCAGTGTTCAAAGACAATCATTCCTCTCTGTCTCATTAATTTTTCAGCAGCAATTAGATACTCAAAGACCATGTGCTCATCTGAAAAGTCTCTCTCTTTTCACACATCTCCTCTGAAATGCCCGCTGTACTTTGGGTCACAAATGAGAAAATATTGGGAATGTGGATTTGTGATTTTAATTATTTCACTGCCGCACATGGAAACAAACAAACCTGGTAGAGCGCAGGGTTTGTGCCACTGCATCACCTCAACTGGTCCTGCAGTTTTATGACTCCCCAAATCACCATTTTTCCTAAAGCTTTTGGTACCAGAGATATGCGATTGAAGCATAAATTCCTTTTCTTCTCCCTCTGTTGTGGTCTGTTTTGCAGTTGTTCTGTTTGTTCTGTTGACCCTCACTGTAATGCCTTCACCCCATGTTAGTACCCTCCTCCCAGTTGTCACTCTCCCTCAACTCGTCCCTTCTTTCCCGAGAGTTCTGTGTCAATCCCCTAAGTGCCTCCCTCATGCCCTGTCAATCCCCAAGTTTGCCTTCCCCTGGTTCTGGAAGCTTCCCCAAGACCCATCGAGTGATTGGTGAGGGATCGGTGGATCCTCCCTCGAAATTCCCCCATTCATTCCCAAGGTTGTTTGTTATTCCTTGTTATTCCCTGCCATGTTTTCCCTGTTGGCTGTTGGTTTGTTCCCTCCCATGGATCCTCCCCTCAGTACAATCCCAGTGGGATGCTCTGGTCCTCATCCTGGGATGCTGGCCCTCCTGGGAGAATAAAGCCTTGGATCTTACGACTCCGTGGGCCCTTCCCTCATTCCTTTGCCTCCTCCAGACCACAGTGGTCCTTCTGTGCAGGAATGAAAGCTCCTGGCTGCTGTCCTGCTCTCCCCAGTCCTGGGGGTGTCCCCAGCAGACACAGAGCTGTGTCTGAGCATGGCCAGGAAAGGAGTAGTGAAGGCACTGCGTCACCCCTCTATGCTATCACCCAAGAAAAGCTCATTATTCTTGCAAACTGACTCTTTTTTTTTTTCCCCTGAACATTACTAGCTGGCAACACCAATATCTTGCCAACAGTACAAGATGTGACTGTTGAAACATTCCTTGTTCAACTCAATTTGAATCTAGTATCGTGTCTCCATGTGACCTTTTAACACTCAGAAATTGTCTATTTTAAATCATCGGGCCTGACATGTGTTGAGGATATTTTTAACAGACTGTTTACAGGAATTCTGGTTTCTGTTCTGTTTTTTTTTTTTTTCTCCTTTTCAACAGCTTTTCTATTCATCATATCCAAGTTTCACATGTACAGCTGTTCTGAACACCAACAGGGCAATTGCCCACATGGCCTGTGAGAAATTGGACATCAGAAACTGTAGGGAAGGGAAACAGGAACTCAGAAAAAATAGCTGCAACCTGCCAAGTTTAAGATCTGAGACCTTAGAAAAGAAGGGAGGGTTACTTAGCTGTTTTTCTTCTCTGTTATTGAGAACCAAACAGGGCTGATGCATTTGAAGAGAACACTGCTAAGAAGGGCAAATGGCATTATTCCAGATGCACCCGGCATGAGGGACATGCAAGGCATGCCAGCTCACAACGACCATCCCCACTCCATGCCAGTCTGCTTTACATGTACCCAGATTGTTCATAAAACTCTGAAAGGTTAATTTTGTGTTCTCAGCTCCCGAGCTCTCCTGCCGCCTGCGGGCATGTGCTCTGTGTCACTTAATCTGGTGAATCTGCAGAATCACACAATTCCAGGCTGCTGCTGAGTCAGGGGCTGCCTGGTCCTGCCTGGGGAACGATGCAGACCCCAGCCTAACACTCACCACTGTGCCACTCTCAGGAAATTCAGCCGCTGTTTGCAGATGAGACAAGGCCAGCTTTTACAGGAGAAACAGCAGGAGGGAGGATGAAACCAGCCACGTAACCACAACACCTTGGTATTTACAGGATCACCCAGCAAGAATGCTTCCACCCAGAGAGACAAACACCCTGACTGCCCTCCTGGCTCCCAAGCCACAGAGATGCTAGCAGATGTAGTGGACAGTAACACTCCTGCTGTGTATTCCCTGCCTCCAGATGGGGCCAGGAGAGTCTGCCTCATACTTCACCTGCATGGGCCAAACAAACAAACAAGCCCAAGCCGCTGCATTTCACTGCACACCAGGCAAACAGGAAGCCCGAGCAGTCTGAGGAGAGCTGAAGCTCTCTGCTCCATGTGGTTAGCACTGCTCAAGGCTAACCCTGCTCGGGGAAACCGCGCCTGGCTGCAGCGCTGCTGCCAGCACGGCTGGGAACTCGCATGCAAAACTCAAAATGGGGGCTTGTTTGCCCTTTTTTTTTGTTGTTTTTGGCAATGAGCTCTGAAATAGGATCACAGCCACCCCGAAGTGTGCAGCACTGATGCACGCTGGCTGTCAGTGGTGAGCAGTGGGGCTGGCCTGCCTGAGCACAGCCACGGCCTGCGCCGACAAAATCCTCTGGCCAAGCCAAACTGCCTCAGCATCTGAAAGGCACTGTTTCTTTTGGCATGTTACACTCTGTGCTATAGGATAATACTATACTGCTACAGGCTTTGGAGATTTATTTCAACACACACACATACATATATATATATACACACATATATATATGTATATTTGGGGCACCCGGGCCCTCTTGCAAATAAGCAACATGCATGCCAAGGGACATTAGGAGAATTAGGATAAGCTGCACTAAGTATTGTAACTGCACCTCACAGAGCACAGGAACAGGGTCAAGGGCCTCCCCGAGCCCCCAGCCCTGCTCCCTGGACTGACCAGTCCACACACCCCTAATGTGCCACATCCTGGCACACAGACATCCTTCACCCACCTCAAACCAGTGCTGCTCCCTCTCTTCTCCACCTACAGCAACCTGCTCAGGAGGACATTGCCCCGAAGACAAACGTGACAGCTCAGTCTTTGGGACAGCTGAGGACACCGTGGTTATAACATGAGTTTTGTTTCAGGACCAAGGCCACAGTTTACTTGTTGATGTTGCCACAAGAGAGATTTCAGAGATTAAAACCACAACAAAGCTTCAGCATGTTTTTCTCTTTGATGACCGTGCACTCAAACAAAAATGCCACTAAGCAAAAGCCTTTCATAAGCTGTAAGGAGCTGATGGTGAAGTATTAGGGGGTGGGATTCAAACACCTGAGCGGTTTATTTCTTTGAAAAGCTTCTGAAATGGCGTCAGTCCTGCAACCCCAAAATGACAGAGAGAAGGGAGAATGATGACAAAGATACTCAGGCCTCTTGCTGAAGGCTGAAGTGGCCTAATTTGTTGTCCTTGCCCAGATAAAAACGCCATTTTATTTGTGTGACTATGTATTTAAATGAAGGACACTGCAGACTTGAGAACAACGTGCTCCTCTCTGGTTCCCCCACAAATGTTTGCGGAGCAAAAATGTAACAAGACATGACCTGAGTCAGCTGAGAGGCAGCCGAGATTGCCGTCCTGACCACCGGCAGCTCCACAGGGCTGACAGGAGAACGATCCCTGCAGGCAGCTCTGCTGCAGAGCTACCAGCATGGAGCAGAGGGGTTTGCCTGGTGCCTCCGTGTTGTTTCTTCATCAGAATTTCTGAGTTACGATCTCTGCCCATGCCAAAGCTCAGTGTTGAGGAGAAAGGCAGGTTGTGTGGATTGTGGGCGTTGCAAGCAGCACATCATCCCGAGAACAGAGTGGAATGACAGAATTATTATTATGGAATTATCACCCAAAGGTGAGACAGGAGGAGATGCTCCTGACCAGCCCTGCAAGGAGCGTGAGGCGACAGCTCTGTCAGGGATGCTCCGAGTTACTGACTGCAGAAATGCAAGACAAAACTGTTTGGGGAAAAACCCCACAAATAAACAAAAATGCCCAGCAAAATGACACAGGCTGCTGTGGAAACCCAAGGCTTTCCAGGACGGGTGAGGGGCTCGTGTTCTGCCCACACGGGTGCCAATGTCACAGCTTTGACTGCGTCGTGTTTCCCTGCATGCAGAGCACTGGGAGCGTTCCCCCCAGAGGGCATTTTGGGAGGCTCTGCTCTTTGTACAGCTCGTCTGAGGTCTTCAGCTGGTGGTGCTGCACAAGTTCAGAGCATCAATGTGGCGACACCCCACGTTTTATCACTTCAGAGCATGACTGCACTGCAAACACAGCATTTCCCCCCTCTCAGGGAATGCCACTCAAGCTCACTTCTGTTGAAGATGGAGTTTTGATACAAAACCAAAAGATGTCAAGCACAGATGGCCAGAAGCTCCATCCCTCTTCTGACTACCCATTCTTCGGTGGGGACAAACAACTTTCCTTTCTCTTCTTGGTTTTTTTTTTTGTTTTTTTTTTTTTTTTGCAATACAAGTGAGTGATCTTTAAAGCCACAAATTTCCATTATGAGTTGTAACTGCCTATTTAACTAAACCACACTATTTATTCTTGAAATTACTGTTAGGGGATTCTGAATCCTTTTCTTTGCTACCAGAAGGAAAGCAGCACCCAGTCTTCCCACACTCAGAAGCACAGCTCAAGTTCACAAAACTAGACCTCAGTGACAAAGTCACAGTGCTAAAAAGAAAGCCCTTCATCCCGTTCGGGAATTTTGGGGGTCTTTTTTAATCATTTCCAGTCAGACCGGATCTTGCAGGCTCATGTGTGGGTGGCTGCATGCTGAAAGATGCAGGTGCCTGCCTGTGCTAAATATTTTGCACAAGCCCAAGAGCTTGTTGTATTTCAGTGGTTTTTGTTTGTTTAGCTTTATTTGACATCTAAAATGTGTGTTCCAAACCAGGCAACATTCAGAACCCAAACAAGTACACTCTCTGCATAAAAATCAGAATATATGTATCACGTTACTAAGTGAGGCAGATGCCAGTGACAAATGCTTTAAGAATTTTTCAGCAGCCACCTGAAAAATCACTTAAGAGTCAGAAATAAGCAGCAAAGGCCATTGCATGAGTCATCAGTGACAACAAGGAGAAAAGGAATGTGAATGGAATTTTTCTTTTTAATAAATTAGAGATGGCTCTGGCTAAAAGAAAATTATTTTTACTGTTACCAGAAGAAAATTTCCATTTGCATACGGGGGAATTTCCACCTGAGACATATTGATGAAGACTCATTTACATAGCTGGAGGTAACAATTTTTACCCTGGGAACAGTGATGAAGGAAAAACAAATTCTTTTCAGTACCGGGAAAGTGCAAAATTTTTGTCCTCAAATTTTGGTCTAGAAATAGATAGTTTGTTTTCATTAAGTCTTTAAAAATATTTACAAAGAAGAGAAGATGTATTTCACAGAAGGGAACAATCCAGCCAGCCTGAACAGAACCAGGACTGTGTGCAGGATGAGTACAGGCCATGTTAAACACTTGGATTATGTGCTACAAGAGCGAGTGTGGCTCAAAAAATGAAGTCAAAAGCTGCACTGTTCATTATGAGAGTGTAATCATTTAAAACAGGCAGCAGCCAGGTCTGAGCGGGGTGGGTCTCCCCTCTGAAGTCCAGCTTTTACCCTGACACAACGAGGAATAAACCATCAGACAAAAGCAGCCACAAAGCACCTGCAGCCTGTGGTGCTGGGGGGCTCAGCAAGATGACAACTTTGCATTGAAGTTCCTATTTTATTTCCTTGCTACCTGCAACAGGAAAAAACCTCTCACTTCCTTCCTCCTACCCACGTTCCGCTTGGCGTTTTGGGTGGCTGGTGCAAAGTAGCTGCAGTCAGGAGCCAGATTTGCAGTTTGCTCTGCTTTAAAGGCCGTGGGTAGGGACACAGAGCAGAGTCTGCTGGCTGAAATGACAGCAGGACAGGGGTGAGGAGAGGGCAGGAACAGGCACAGGGCTCACAGGCACAGGGGCAATGATGTTTGCAAGCTGACAGAGCAGAACCGGGTGCATGGCACTGTCAGAAAGGAGAGCATTGAGCACGACTTTGGCTTTCTGAATTAGTCTTGGAAATTTAATGGAAAAACGTAATGAAATCTTTGCATCCTCTTTCCATAAGCACCTGCTCCACAGGTATGTGCTGTTCTGGACAGCACAGTAATGCTGCCAAGCCACACTTGGTGACTTTGGGAATGGAATGACCACACACCACCCACGCTTTGGGGTGCTCTGGGGAGCTGAGGTACTCACCCAACCCTAGAGAGAAGAGTTTGCCAAGAGTTTGCCTTGAAAGACATTCCTCTCCACCCTCAGAAGCCCCCAGCAAAAACACAGCTACTGAATACACACGTGATTCCTTGTGGGAGAAGCAAGGACATTTCAGAATCCCTCTGACACTAAAAATACATTCTTCCTCCTCCTCGGACTTCTCCTTTACCAGAAAGGTTTCTCCCTCTGTGCCATTTCCCAGTCTGTCACACTTGTCTCCCACCCTGGAGCCAGACAAATGCCCTCTCAGGGCACAGAGCTCCCCGTGGGCCATCCCTGCCCACACCACTTGCGGCCCATTCCCTGCTCACAGGTCATGCCCTGACGGTTCTCCCTGCACATGATTTGTGTCTGCTGCCTCTCCTCCTCCAGAGCTGTATTGATTGCTGCTGCTCAGCTGTTCCCTGCCCTGGGAGGCCACACGGGCAGCGAGGACAGACCCCAGTACCACTGGCTGCTCCTCGAGCACCACACAGTTCTGCCACTGAGGATCCCCAGAGCAAACCTGGGGATTCCAACAGATCCCTCATGTTATGAATGTTATTTATCACACCTCACATTTCCAAATTACAAAAACCCGACCAACAAACCCCTCCAAACCAACACCTCTTTTTTTTCACTGCTGAATCAGAGCCAGCAAAAGCCTGCAGGGATTTGAAACGTGCATCCCTCCTCTTGGCAAAATAAAAATACAGGCATCTGATCTCATTTACCAGCGTGGCTGAGCTCTTGTCCCCCACGGCTCTCATCCTTACTGAATCTTTGTCTTCCCTTATCTCTGACAATGGGCACGGCAGAATATTTGCTGATAGCAGATTTATCACAGGCACTGGGAATTGCTCAGTCCACAGCATCAGAGCATTTTCCCCTGCTCCTCTTCCTGAATCTCTTTTGTGGGGTTCCAGCTGACCACAGGAGGAAAGGCAGCCAAACATCTACTCAACTTACAAATGACAAAAAATAGCTCATGAAATCCTGTTAAGTTGCAAAAAAGTAAAGATGACAACACCCAAGGAACTTGCACAGGAGAGTTTTTGTTTCAGAGTCCCTTCAGTGCCCTTCAGCCACTTTGGACAGCAGTGACCAGCCAAAGCACAATCAGACCTGGGGTAATTTTTTATCACCTTCCTGCTGCTCGGTGTTTGCAGCTCATCACCAGATGGTTGTGCCCGTTACCTTGGCTGCACTTTGGAGACCTTGTGGGTACAAGCTGCCCTGGTAAACACACGTCCTGCCCTCATGGGAATTAGCAAAGGCAGTCCCTTCAGTGCAAACTGGCCCGGGGAAAAGTGGCCTTCTCCCACTGGCAGCCTCAGGAGATGGTGAATTGTCCAGCAGGGCTGCCCACTCATTGCCTTGGGATCAGGCTTACAGCAGAAAATTAAAACCAGTCACACTGCTTCTCTTAGGTCACAAAAAATAGAGGAAGGGAACATAAAAAAACCCCAGCCAGCAGCATAACTGATTCTGAATACAATGTTTTTCTCTGCTCTGAATGAGAAGTCAGTTGCTCTGATTGCATGAGTGCAAATTCCCCCAAAATTTCCCTCAAACCTTCCATTACAGAGAGGCAACTGAACTCTAGTATTAATCTTAACTGAGGTAAATAAACAAGTATTAGCCTAAACTTATCTGTTAGATCTTATCATGGGTGAGTGAATCACCCTCTACTACAGAGGTGCAGCTGGCTCTCCCCTCTCCCCGAGGACAGGAGCACAGCAGCAGCTCTACAGATTGCAAATGCTCTCTGAAAGGGGCTTCCCCCAACACTGCCTTTCCCTCCCCTTTTTGGCTGGTTGCCTTCACTGAAGAAAAATTTCTGGTGGGAGGACTCAGAACAGCCAAGTGACAGGCTGTTTCCTCTAACATACAAGACAGTTGTAGCTTCTGTGCTGTCTGTGTGCATCATAGGTTTACAAAACCCAAAAAGATTTGCTTAGGTAACGCAGAAAAATCTCTCTGCAAGAGCTTACAGAGCAAGGAGGGGATTCCTGCTAAATTCTAAACAGAGGTGCTGAGAAGACTCAAAATGGGAAACAGAACAACCCTTGGAAATAATCTGGAAGACATGAATGAGTGTCACCATGAAATCACCAATGACCAAGTGACATTTAGCACACAGTAGAGACTCACTGTCAAATCTTATTAACTGCATCCTTGTATCACAGCAGACAGCTCTGCCCACAGATCAGAGACCACAGCATTACAGTGCAAAAATCATTCATGAGCCTGCTGGTGGCTCTGGAAGGAACTGTAGAATGCATGAGAAGAAGGAATCCTAATGGAAATTTATTCCCATCATTTAGAAGCCTGGACTAACCAACATTCTGTCCAGTTCCCTTACAGCCCTGGCACCAATTCCTGCATGGAAAAGTCAGGCAACTCTTCTTGACAACGTTTTCACAAGCTGTGCTCAGCTCTCTGTGCATCACTGCTCATACCTGCTACCACTGGTAACTGTTGAAAAGCCACAAAAATGGCACTCAATCTGCAGGAGCCTCTGCTGGAAGCAGCTTCAGTGAGGGGATGCCCCCTCCCTCCTGGTCCTGCTCTAATGTGCATGCAGAGCTCATTCTTCTAAAAATTCATTATTTTTCATTCATTTCATTCTTCATTCATTCTAAAAATTCATTATTTTTCATCTCTCCCCAGCCACTGATTAGAGGGGCATCTTAGCCAATTCCCAGTCCTTTCCCATCCCCAGTGAAGTCCTGTCTTTCTCTGCTTTGGCAGCTGCTTTTCCTTCTCCTCCCAGCCCATTTGCCTGCTGTTGTCTGGCTAATCGTTGTTACAAGGCTCAATAATGGATGCAATCTTCCCCATTTTCCATCCCCTTCCTGCAGCAGTGTTTGGCGAGCAGGGAACCCCTGCAGCAGCTGTGCTCCGTGTGCTGCCCACCCACCTCCTGCCCAGAGCAGGAGTGCCAGAACCAGACCCTGCAACCCAGTCCTCTATTTACCCTCCCCAGGGCTCAGCGAGCATCGTCCAGGGGAGCAGCTTTGGAAGTCACTTAGCAACGTGCCAGCAAACCAGAGCTCTGATGTCACCAACAGAAACAGCATCTCAGAAACACCCACCTGTCTCATGCCCTGAACCAAAGCATCCGGGGCCATGGAGCTCCACTCCTCAAAAATTGCTGCTTCTGGAACATTTATCTTTGACTCGCTGGCAGATGAGGCAGCAACACAGTGGCTTCAGATTAAAAATAACCTCCCATTCCTCAGTAATCACCCTGACTGGAGCACAGGGCTCCTGCTGCCTCTCTCACGTGTAGCATTGAACGAGAGCACAGATCAGATACTCAAGTGACACAGGCTTTTGTGGTAGAGCTGCTCCCTCAACCCTTCCAGCTATTCACTTATGAAGATGAATTACAGATTTTTAAACAGCTTTCTTCACATTTTGCCATTTACTTATGGTCAAACAGGCCATTTCCTCTCTCTCAAAACAGGAGGGAGAAAACACGGCAGTAAATACAGAAATTACACTGACAGCACAGTTCCTAATGCAACTTGTTGGGTTTTCTAGAATGTTGTCAGGCCCCTAAAAACAGAAGTCACAGCTCTTGAGAATTTTCAGTTCTTTGTGAATTTTTAGACAATAATTGACCCTGGCTCTCAGTTTGGGAACCACTTCTCTGAGAGTTGACTCTTGTCCAGCTGTGCAAGCTGCCCAGGGTCATGGAAAGGGAGGGCAGCTCCTCACTGGTGCACTTCAAACCAGATCCTTCCTCATTTCACACACTTGAGCAAACCTAGACTGCATGGTGGCTTTCAAAGCATAAAGTCCCAGATTCTGCAGGAATCAGCACTGGTGATTCAGCATTCAGCATTATTCTGACACTGAGTACCTCTGACTGATTATCACAAGACTCCTAAGAACAGGACAAATTCTAGATTTGTCCATTCAGGAGCAGCTGAGAAAAAGAAGAAATGGAGGAAAGAGGAAAAGGAATGGACAGTTCTGCTGCTGCACAGCACTGAGCAGGGCAGCTGTGGGGAGCACACAGACACCACAGCACCCCCTCCTCAGAGAGCCACCTCTGGGGACAGGATCACACCTGGGGAACACACAAACACACACTGCCTTCTCCAGAGCCTGCACCCAGACCTTTTGCAGGTGTTTCCAGGGGTCTCTTCCAGGCGACCAACCGCCAGCCCTGTCCTGCTCTCTTGCAGCTTGTTGTTTCTAAGAGCAGTGGTGTGAAAAAACAGGAAGCCTTGCAGAGAAGGGAGAGAATACAGATTGAGGCACGAAACTGCAGTAGCCCCAGCTCCCCCAGCAGTCACCCCACCCCCTCTTCCCTTCCCACCCCCTCACCACAGGCCACAGTCTCGATGAGAAATGCTCAACTTGCTCTTGACAGGAAACTGGGTACGGAGCTGGAGAGCCTCGGCGGGAGGGGAAATCCAGCAGCACCGAGGGAAGTGCAGCTCCCTGGGCTCTGATGGCCACAGAGTGCCAGGAACAGCTCAAATCAGACTCTGCTCCACAGGTGGACCCATTTTAGGCTTCAAGGAAGAGTCTGTCACTCCCTTGTCCTCCAAAGTTCAGATTTGCTGTTTCAAAGATCTGCTGAGGACCATTCTGCAGGCTGTTTGAGCTTTATCTAGGATTTGCTGCAATCCAAACAGGTGTTTGCACCATTCTGTGCCCATGCAATTGCTAAGGAATAAGGATTCCAAGTCACATCTCTCTATTGAAGAAAGCCACCAGATCCTCATGTCTACAGCTCTCTGAATTCACAGCTCCCCCAACTCACCCCACACTGGCAAATTGTGACACAAACTTTTGATTTGCAGGACTCTTCATTGCTCACACCTTTATCTCTTCAGTCTCCAACACAAGGCTGAGAGATTGAAAGGGTGGAGATGAAGAAACAACAGCTGGGGCAAAAGCACTGGCAGCGGACAGAAAGGCCAAGCAAACCACCAAAAACACACCAGCACCCTGGCTTCCAAGGCTGAGAAAAGACTCCCAGCCTCACTCAGTACATAACCACAGCTGCACCTATGTCAACCAACTAGCTGGATAAAAGAGGAAGTGTCTTGGCACTCCTGGTGTTGCTGAAAGCCAGGACTGAGCCAAACACCACGCAGAGGTTGGCCAGTGCTTCTGGAGACCAGCACTCCAAAATCAAAGTGAATACAGGGGGGATGAGCGTGCACAGCCTGAGCCACAGAGGGTGACAGTGCACAAGGTGGAGGCACAAGTGACCTGGCACATCCCAGAGCCAGTGACAGCCCAGGATGAGTTGTAGGCATTAACACATGGAGAGATCAGCCCAGCACCTCCCTACACCGTGCTTGGCTTTGGTCAATCCAAAGTCTTTTACACCTGTACTACGGCAGCACCATGCACGGATAAATTGTGCTGCTTGCCTACTGTTAGTAACACACAAAACCACTGCTAATCACTAAAACCAACGGCGGCGTAAGGACAGATACGAGGGCACACAAAAGAATTAATGAGTCTGATATCTACTGGTGGGAAAGGGGAATGCTGAATTTCCTTCGTCCTGCCCAAAGCCTCTGTACTGTTCACAAGGGGATGTGCTGGGCTGGGGTTTATTTATAAAACCTATAAGAATGTTGACCTAAGGCTATAACTTGGAGAAAAATAAGCAGAGGTCAGGTTTTCTAAATGCAGTCACAACCCCCAGAGAGAAGCTTACCAGCAAGACCCTCGGCTTTCAGAGGGAAGCAGAACTCAGGAGAGGCCCCAGCACTTCTGAGCTGCCAAGGAAACCGTGCAAACCATGAGCCATCCCCTGGTCTGAGTGCAGCCCATGCTGCAGCTTTCTGTTCCAGCCACAGGAGCAAGGCAGGGTCTGCGGGGAGCTTGAGGGTGTCTGAATGAGCCTGAGGGGCTTCCCAGCACCTCTCTCTGCTGGCAGAGGCAGCCAGCCTTCCCAGGCTCAGATTTTTTTGTCTTTTAAAATCACTGATGAAGAAAGATGCTCCTACAGTGATGATTCAGAGCAGGGCCTTTATCTAAATGCTCTGAATCATTCTTTGTAAGAGACCATCCCTGCTGACAATAGAAGGAGCCTCCGGAGAAGGCAGACAGATAGAAGTGGTGATTAACTCCTGTGTGGCATTTGCATCAGAACACCCCTGAAAGAGACGGAGCTGTCTGCTCCTGTGGCTGCGGGTCATCATCCAAACCTGCTCAAACAAAAAGCCAAGGCCGGCGCAGTTGGAGGAGGAAGAGCACGCAGTCTGCAATCCAAACGTCTGACCCACAAATAACTCAGCCACGGCCACCCTACTGTTCTTATTAGGAATACCACGAAGTCCTCCTCACCTCAAGGAAAATGATCCGCGATGGGGATGCTGCGGGAGGGGCTGAGCAGGAGGAAGGCCCGCAGGTGCAGACGGCGCTTGCACATTCCCACCCAGCGCGCAGACTTTCAGAATCTCTCCTGGGCGCAGCTCCAGCGCTTCTTTATCGCTTCATTTTGCAGGGGGGCGCCGGTATTTCACACGGAGCCCCTTCCGGCCCCACGAGCACCCATCCCTGGTGGCCGTGGCACCAACGCCCCATCTAGTGGCAACCACAACGGGGAAAGCTCCGGGGCCCAGAAAGCGCCAGACAAGGCACAGCAAAGCGCTCGTGTAGCGGCAAATTGCTGTAAATGGCCGCAAATATCTGAAAAAAAAGCGCTTTATTTATCTGTGTGTTCCGCCTGTCTGGGCTGGGCCCTGCAGCCCATCGCCGCTGCCACAACACAAAGCACCGAGGGACGGCAAATTCCTCGCTCTGAACCCACAAAAGCCAAAGCTGCCCGAGTGCCCGCGGCCGCGGGCACAGAGCCCCTCAGGAAACACCCCGGGCTACGAAATTCACTTTACATACACCTTGTAACATCTTATTTTTAAGAGGAACAACCCTGGCAGGAGTGATCTCTATTAAGGGCACAGAAAAGCCGCTGTGTCCGTGCATTTGGTGGGACCACACCCCGCAGCTGAGGGCGCCAGGTCCCAAACGCAGCCCCTAGGGAAGAAAAGGTCGCCGCTCACCTCTGTCCTTCCCGGCCAGGTGGATGCTGAGCCGCCCCAGAAATAATCCCTGGTCAGGCACAGGGGCACAGGAGTCTGCGGGGTGCCCAGGGCAGGAGACCCTCCCGATCCCCCCAGTCCCGCCGGGGGCGGCGAGTCTGGGGCGAAGCGTCCGGGTCCCATTGACACAGAGGAGCCGGGGGTGTGAGGGAAAATGAGGGGTGTGAGGGGATATGAGGGAAAATGAGGGGTGTGAGGGGAGTCAGGGATATGAGGGATATGAGGGAAAATGAGGGGTGTGAGAGGAGTCAGGGATATGAGGGGTGTGAGGGGAGTCGGGGATATGAGGGGCATGAGGGAAAACGAGGGGTGTGAGGGAGCAGGACCCACAGCCTCAGCTCACCTGGGCACAATTATTACCCGGCCCTTCGGAACTGGGCACAGCTGTTGCTCATCTACAGGAGAGGGTTTTCTTTTTTTAAAAAAACCAGCTAAAATAAACAAAAAACCACCAGACACCACCAAAAACCCCAGCGAAGCCCCCTTCAAAAGCCCCCTCTGGGGCCGGGTTTCAGCCTGCACTGGGCCCACCTCAGGCCTCCAAAGGAGGTTCCGTGCACTGGAAAATCGAACTGTATTTCCCGCACTGTTTTCATCACGCCGGTGGAATTTAAAGATGACGTTTAGAATAACTTTTTAAGTATAAAAGTTACAAAATAACAACTATAAAACTGAATTCCAGTTGTATCTTCTTTCAAGAAAAGCATCAAAATAATGTAAGCACTTTCTGAAGCCAAAACTCTTAGGAAATACTCTTTATTAATACAACATACAACAAGTGCTGCTCCTCACATAACAGTATTTGAACTCTTCTCTCTCATAAACCTAAAACATGGCTCCAGCTGGAAGCATATTTTGTCTCTGAACCTTTATTTTGAGAGATTAGCATAAAAACTGCTCCCCCTGAAATCAAAAGGGAAGAGATCCTTACACAGTAATTGCAGCACCGTTTATAACAACCACGTTAACAATGAACATATGCAAACATACATAACCAGCAACAATATAAAACAACCCGTACGGAAAATCCCTTATATATTCACGTTAAGTACAAACCCACAAGATTTCCAGTATTAATCCAAGTATCTTTGGGGTTCGTTGATTTGAGGTATTTTCTACCAAAAACAGACCTGCATTGCTCTTCCATAGACATTGAAAGAAAAGCTCCAGAATAAACGAAGGAGACTTGAAAAAAATAAGTTCCCTGCATGAGGCAAGGAGTGGCCTGCACAGGACTCCTCATGTGCTTTCAGCTCAGGCGACGCGCGGAACCGATTCGCTTGCTCGGTGCTGCAGCTCCCTCTCAGGCTGGAGGCTCCAACAACAAAATCACAAATCCCCCCGAAATGCAAACCGCTAGAGCAGTGGCGGAGCGCGGTCCGCTGCCCTCGGGGCAGGCAGGAGGGGGACGAGGGGCGCGTCTCAGCGCTGCAGCAGGCGCTTTCCACACCGCGCTGCCTGCGGCATCTCCGGGCGCTGTTCAGTGACTGTCTCAGGAACCCAGGATTGCAGCGGCGCCCCGAGCCGTGCCCGGAGCCGGGCACTCACCTGAAGGCGGGGGACAGCCTGGCCCCCAGGTCGCAGGTCACGGCCGTGTCCAGCTCGGCGGGGCGCAGCGCCCAGGCGGGGAGCGGCAGCGGCGGCCGCGGGGGTACGGGCGGGCTGCGGGCGGGCAGCTCCGGGTACCCGCGGGGCAGCACCAGCGCTGCCCAGGGCTCCTGCGGGCAGCCGGAGGGCACCGACGGGACCGCGCAGGGCGGCGGGGGCCACAGAGCGGCGAGGCCCGGGCGGGTCTCGGGGAGCAGCGGGGGACAGAGAGTGGCGGGGAGCGAGGCCATCCCGGAGGGCGGCGAGGCCCGGGGCGCGGCGGGGCGCGGGGGGATCCCGGAGGGCGGCGGGGGCGATGCGGAGGGGCGGCGGCAGCGGCAGCGGGGGCGGCGGCGGAGGTAATTCCCCTCCGGGAACATGTCCTGGAAAGCGGGATCCAGCTCCCAGTCGCCGGCGCGGCCGTGGCGCCGGGGCAGCCGTCGGAAGCAGGGGTTGAGGCTGAGGTTGTGGCGGACGCTGTTCTGCCAGTGGCGGCCGGGGCCGCGGTAGAAGGGGAAGCGCTCCGCGATGTAGGCGTAGATGCTGCTCAGGGGCAGCCGCTGCTCGGGGCTGGCCCGGATGGCCATGGTGATCAGCGCCACGTACGTGTACGGAGGTCTCTGCGGCCTCTCCGCCGTGCCCGGCTTGGTGCCCGGCTCGGTGATGCGCTCGGTGTTCCGCTCGGTGCCCGGCCCGGTATTCGGTCCGGTGTCTTGCTCTGTGCCCGGCTCAGTGCCTGGCCCGATGTCTCGCTCGGTGCCCGGCCCGGTGTCCCGCTCGGTGTGCCGCTCGGTGCCCGGCCCGGTGCCCGGCCCGGTGTGCCGCTCAGTGCNCGCTCGGTGCCCGGCCCGGTGCCCCGCTCGGTGCCCGCCGCCCGCCGCTCGCCGGGGTCTGTCTCGGCCATGGCCCCGCGCTCCGCCTGCCCCAGCCCCGCGGGCCCTTCTAAACGCTCTCCCCGCCACCCTCCCACGCCCCGGCCCGGCCCGGTCTGGTCAGTTCGGGGTCGCCGCCGGGTCAGGACGGCGCTTCGGCTTCGCAGCCCCGAGCTGCGGCGACAGGAGCGGGACGGGGCGGGCGGGGGCCGCGGGCGGCTCCGGGCACCGCTGGGGGCAAAGCTCAGCGCTGGGCAGGGCCGGGAGCAGGTCCCTGCCACCACACCCGGGGGAATCCCCAGGGTTTCTTACCCCCGGCGGGATCAGCTGCCCACCCGCCACGTCCAGGGGCAAACACAGCCGGTTGTGCCCCCAGCCATGGGCCCGGGGCCGCTCGCAGCTCCTGCAGGCACCGGGAGGACGACGGAGAAGCTGCTCCGCTGCAGCAACGTGGATTCTACCAGTATCCCGTCTGTGCAAGCACTGCAAGTCATTAAATCCTTCAAAATAGACCTGTATCTACAGAATTAGTAGTGAGCTGCTGCCAGTCATTTAATTAAAATACATCCTCCTCTAAAAAGTGTTGATTCGATCAGCTTATGGACCTGCCCCCTAATTTACAGTACAAAATAAAAACATAAAGACCAGACAATGAAATAAATACATAAACACCCTCAGTCATGATTTCACGAAGAAAAAAACCACTTAAGTGCCCAGTGAACACAGAGGTACGGTGTGCATATAACTGGACCACTCACACTAAGGTGAAAACTTATCTGGTTTTATTTTTTAAAGAAAAATATTCCTCTTTAAACACAAAGCATGAACTAAAAACCTCCGAGGAACAGCTTCTCCTTCCTTGGAGCATGTTTAACTAAACTGTACAGTGATAGAGCTCCCCAGAGAAGTACACACACATAACATACAGGCCTTCTTTCACAGGAAATAAGGTTCAGGACTTGAAATTGTCCTCCTCACCCTTTCTAGATACCCATTCAATCAAAAAATACTCTGTACCTTACTCCCACCCCAGAACACAGTGATGATAATTTCTGGATGCAACACACATTAAAGAAAAAAAAAACAAAACCCACAAAAAAACTATGGGCCAAATTGGCCCATTCTAGCCTTCTAACAAATGCCTGTGAGAGAGGTTAAGACCATTGTTATTTCCAGGAATGGTGCTTGGAAGAAAAGATATAGCAGCATCCACAGGCAACAGAAGCCCTTGAGTCCAGCTGCCCTGTTCCAAGGAACCCAGCCAGTTCAGCAGTGATTTACAGATGTTCCCAGCACCCAGGAACAGGGAGTGGGAATCAAACATTCACAGGCCTCATCTGTTGCTTGAACAAATAGCCTAAAATTCAGTGAATCTGAATTTTATGTGGCCTACATATGCCAGCAATGAGGTTTTTTCCCCCCAGTGACCAATTTAATGTCGAAGATTTTATGTAAAAAGGTATGATAAACTTCAGAAACCAGCCACTTGTTCTACCCACTCCCTCTATCCCATCAAATAGATATGTGCATAATATCTGTCACATCTGCCAAACTCCCCAGACTGCGGAACTGGAACCAGACTCCAAAATACAAATTCTTTCTACTTCAGAACAGCAAAATCATCTAAAGTATCTGCAAGGTCTAAGAACATGCCTAACAAGCCCATATCCAAAGAAGAAGTACCTGGACATTTTCAATGGAAGGTAGGAAAAGGAAAAGGTCTGGAAATAAAGCTCAGTTATACTCCAGCTGGTCATTAATTGTTGGTATTATTAAGTCATGTTCAAATCTTTACCAGGCCATTTTGTAAAGATTTTTTCCATTCCACACACTCCAACAGTTTTTACAGTAGGAAAAATATTAGAAAAATAAAATCTCCCCCTTGAACAACACTGTATGATCAATATCATCAGTCTCAGAGATTTTTACAGGGGGACCAGATAAACTTCTGCTTCCTCCAAACCAGCTTTGGACAGAAAGGAGCAGCAAGATAGACACAGTATCTACGAGCTAGATTAAGGCCAACAATGTAAAGACCAAACATGGGCTCAGATCTTCTGAAATGAAGAAACTTTCCAAATGTTTTTGTACATCTGCACGCACACCCACACACACACACACAAACACACGCTCGTGTATTCCTCAAGCAAAGGCTTCACAACCGTGAGAGCACCACGGGAGAGTTCTAGCACCAGAATGAAAAACTTCCCTCTTCAGTGACAAACCCCAAAGTCTCTCTATTGCTTTGGACAAGGTCACCAAAGCCCCTTGCAGGAAGAGTCAGAGTGAGCAGCCACAGCAGTGCAGTGACAGGTTACAGTGTTCCCGTTCTGGAATGCGGGTGGAAGGGGGGTGTGGGCACATGCTGCAGCTCCTGCCTTGCTGGAGAGGAGGAGAAGGTTGGAATTGCAATCTGCTCGAGTGTGGTGGTACAACTCAGCGCAGGCTGGGAGGTTTGCATACGTGGAGTCACAGTGCACATGTGCTGGGTGACAAAGACAAAGCCACAGCGTTTTCCGGCAGCTTGTCTGTCTCTGTAGGCCTCTAGGTAGGACAAGGATCCGTGAATGGGATGTCACACACTGCACCAGAACAGCATGAAGCCCAGAGAGCAGAGGTTTAAAGAGAAGCTTGGCAGTTGCTCTGCCATCATCCTGCCTGTACACATGCTCGGGTGAGCGTGCAAAGTCTATAAAAGGGACAAAAATCTCTTTACAACAAGGTTATGGGTCCGGTTTGGCTACAAGGAACAATTCATGCAAGTTACAAGAGAATTCATCATCAATCTGCAGCACATCTTTCTGCTGCAGGTCTCTCCTGGCTCTGGGCCTGTGTCCAGGAGGTTCTGGCCGTGCAGCCCTTCCCAGCCCTGCAGCAGCTCTCTCAGGAGGCCGGGGGAGATGCAGAGGCAGGAGAGACCTGTCCTCAGCCCCTCGGATCTGTGGAAAACACAGAGACACTCAGTTTTCCAGTGCTTGAACCAGGAGCTGTAAAGCCCCATTGAAGCTGTCACAGGCATGCTGACTGGAGTCTGGCCAGGGCTCCATGAGCTACCAAGTGAGGCTGGGGTAGGAACTCAGTTCAAACATGCAAGAAAAAAACCAAAGTGAAAGGAAGGGTGATCATCACTGCGAGGTGTGACTCTCAGGTTCAGAGCAGAGAACGGTCAGCAGCAGATACACTTTGTTCTGTGCACATGCAAGAGCACAAGAGAGGGAACAGCAGCAAACTGAAAGGGAGGGAAAGACACACTAAGCACCAATATAGGATGCAAACACAGGGCAGTGGCGTGGGGGAGTGAAATTTGAGGTAAAGGAGCCCAAAGGAAGAGACAACAGAAAAACTCTTAACAGATCCGAGTCCTGCTTCAGGAAATACACAGCTAATGCCAGTCAACTCTCTTCTCACCAGGTATTTTTGACACACTGGTAAAGGTTCTCTCTGCACTTGGTTTTTGGGAAGAAAACATCAAGATCAGGATTTTTTTTTTCCCTAAATGCTTCTGAGTGTTCAGCACAACACTCTCAATGGCCCCTGAATTCTAAGCAATGCTGAAGACCCACCCAAAAGCAGAAATACCCAAATTACAAACTGCTTTTGAAAATCTACTACGTTTCTTGGGCTAGCTCAGAAATCTATCCAGAAGGCTGAATTGTCCAGGAGCAGGTTTGGCATTTCTGTCTGAGAGCACCTGAGCATTTTACTAAGTAAGAAATACCTTAAATGAGTTACTTAGCAAATCCCAACATCAGACTGAGGTGTCAGGTTTCTGGATAGATGTTTACAATCAGACAGCTCCTCACCTACCTCTAACAGAAGAGATTTGTGCGATTTACAGCAAGAACAGGCTCTGCCACCCACTGCTTCAGTGAGAACTCCAGCAGAGCTGTGAGCTGAAGCCCTTTGACCACGGTGCAAATCACACCGGGGTCCTTTCTTCTTACCCACTTCAGAGTAACACAATTAATGCCTGCTGGGCAAAGCAGAGCATGGGCTCCCAGGTCTGGTGCAGCCAGCACAGGGTGTCTGTCTGGGGCTGTGCAGGCCTGCAGCCACAGAGCTGGCTGGACACAGGAACACACAGGGGGGCTGAGAACCAGCATGGCCACAATGCAACTGGTGAAAGCAGCCTCAGGGCCAGGTCCAGTTGGAAGCACAAGGACATCTAAATTGCAAGAACATGACAGAGCAGCCAAGGTCACCCATGTGCTTAGGCAAGCTTAAGGCAACTAAAGAAAGTTCACTGACAATTTAGAGGAGAATGTCAGAGAGGAGAGAAGAGGAATCACTGAGCAGAGGCTGGGGATGCTGTTACAGTAGCCAAAGCCCAGCACCAGCTACTAAACCATCCCTCTTCTTCAGCTCATTTGTTCTAATTCTCTCCATTTTACCAGCACCATCAGCACGAGGTCAATATGTCAGAAAGAAGAGCTGGGAGTAGGTTCCTAAAAACGCAGCTCACACATTTTCAGGCTTGTGTCTCAGGTCAGTTCTTTTGAAAGGAAGTGTCTGGGCCGTTGGACTGGCCTCCTGCTTTGAACTGGAGCTGGGAATTCTGCCTGCCATCTCCAGGGACAATCCTGGGCTATGTTCTACCTGGACGTGACGGCAGCAGCTGCCCAGGTTCCTTTTCATGTCAGTTGAGTGTCCAGTAGTTTTTCAAAAACAGCATGCACCGGTGGCCATTGGCCACGAAGCCATGGCTGAGTTGTCCCTGTGTGCCCAGGACCAGGTGGCAGCAGAGAGAAGGGCAGTGCTGGCACAGGTCAGCGCAGGCTCCTGTAGACATAGGCTGATGTGAAGACAGCATTGAGAGTCAGGCTCACGGCCAGCAGGCCCCGCAGAGCAGAGGCACCAAAGCGACCTGGGCACAACAGGAGAACACAGAGAAAAAAATGGAATAGCAGAAAGAGATACTAAAGAACTGATCAGTAAAAGTGAGCATATGTTGTGTTTCTCTCTGTCCAGTGTTTCAGCACAAGCAGAAATTGCTGAAGCACTTTTCCTGTCAGGAAGAACTCCACTGCTCTCTTTTGGCTCTATTTTAATCTCACCTCATTGACACCTTGACACCTGCATCCCCACCCCTCTTCTTCTGTCTCAGTTTACCACTTTGTCAGTGTTCTTCAGACAGTCCAAAGAACAGGAACAGCTTTGTTAAGATCTCAGAATAGTAGGCAGAAGGTCCATGTTGCAACTACTTATTTGTTTGATTTCCAGGAAAGATCTCAGTTACCCTCACAGAAATGCTCACACATGCATGAAGCAGTCACCAGACATGCACTCACCTCTCCAGCCTGCCAAATCTTCCCCTTTGGTAGTTGTGTCCACCACACAGGTGGATGAGTGTGATGAGTGATCCTCCTTTTTGATGGAATTATCACTGCAAATACTTCCCCCTTCCACAGCAGATCTCATATCTGCAAAGAGAAGAAGACAGGAACATTCACCACCCGGGTTTCTCCGGAAGGTTTCCCATCTCCCGTGGCCCGGACGTTGCAGGGCTGTGCTCACAAGCCACCCGCTCCCGCCGGTGCCTGCCGGGCGTGCCCAGCGCTGGGCGCGTACCGGGCACCGCCCGCCCCGCCAGGTCCTTGCCGGGAAAGGCGCGCAGCTCGGGGGCCAGCGCGGGGCTGTCGGAGCGGCTGAGCTCCTCGGAGCCGCTGGGGCTGAGCGGGGCCTCGCTCTGCGCCGGGAACAGCAGCAGCTTCTGTCCCTGCAGGTTGAGGCGGGCCGGGCTGATGAGCGGCCGGCGGAAGCGCAGCGAGCCCGAGGTCACCGAGGCCACCGAGCCCGAGGTCACCGAGCCGGCCACCGACGGCGCCGGGGATGGAATGCGGGACGGGACCCCGCTGCCGGACAGCACGGAGAAGGGATCTGCAAAGGACAAAAGCAGCGGGTTATCACCCCGCTACAGCAGGCACAGTTCTCTTTAACGGTACCACAACAAAAAGGAATGGGAGTTGCAAATGTCCATCAATGTGTCTTGTACTAAAATTCTTTATTGATTTGAGTCCCCACACTGCAAAACCCGGAGAAGTTCCACAAGTGCTTTAGTTCACTCAGGAATGAGTCAGGAATCGGGTTATCAGGAGCCTGCTGAGCTTTCTCTTTGCTCAGCTGTGTCCATCCACTTTGCAGGTGAATGAATGTCCTGGCAGTCCTGCAGAGCTGTTGAGGAAGGGCACTGGGATGCAGGAGCTTTGCATCGGCCCAGGGTGTGACTGCCTCTGCAGCTGCACCAACAGCCCAGGGACCCCTCTGGGCCACAAGGGCAACAGACAGGTCACGGAGGACAGGGGAGCAGCCAGGGCAGCCAAAAAAACAACTGCTGGGAAAGCTACAAGAGCTGCCCCGAAAACAGCTAAGTCTCCTGTCCCAGCAGGCTCAACTGGGCTCTAATCAGCAAAGGGCTCCTTGTTTTGTCTCACTGATGTCCCCGTGAGCTCTCTCAGGGAGAACATCCAACACACACAGCACCTGATTTTAATGCCATCCCACTTTTAGCTGGGACTCTCCCTGCAGCCTTTCTAGCAGCAAAATAAACATTTTCACTGGTATGTGAACAGAGGAAAGAATTCAACCAGACCACGTGTTTCAACCCACTCAGTGCAAATCCTGCAAAGACTGTTGCTCTGGAAGGCCTAGAGCAGTACCTGATGTGGGGGATTCCTTGGACTGGGATGACTGCGAGGCCGGCCGGCTTCCACTGAACAAGTAGCCAGAATCTAAAAGCAAAAATGGAACACTCTGAACCCAGCTGGCTCAGCTGCTGCCAGACCCCGAATCCTAACGCTGCACACTCCTCTGTGCCACAGGAGCAGCCATCTCTGAACTGGCCTGTAACGTGTGGATCCAGTGCCACTGCCCTGGGACAGCCCTGCACACTCAGCTGGAGCCCTGCCAGCCCATCTCCTCCTGCAGCAGTGCAGCAGTGCAGCAGTGCAGTGCCACTGCCCCGGGGACACACTCACCTGCGCGGGCCAGCGAGGGGATGGTGCCCAGTGACAGCGCCCTGTTGAGACGGCCGGGGAGAGAGGATGAGGAAGTTCTGCGTGGGGACCTGAAGAGCTGCTGGTTGGTCAGGTGGAGGATACTGGGCGGTGTTGGGACAAACAGAGACGTGGCAGGTGAAGGGAAGGCTGTGCCAGGGCCGCTGGGAAAGACAGTGATGGAGTCCCCAGAGAGGTACCTGCAGAGGACACGCATGACAGACACTTAGCAAGGAGAAACCCCAGCAGCTGCCTCTCTCGTTGTGCTTGCAGGAACATCCTTTTGTTACCAGCTTTGGACTGACTTTTCAGTGCAGGAGTGCTGAAGAGTTTATGGGAATGTTCCTACACTTTGGGAAAAGAACTACTCAACCTTACCTAAATTATTGTGCACCAACCTGTGCCACAATACAGGGAGGAAAAGAGGGTGGAACAGTTTAGGAATGCCAGTGAAAATACCTTGGATGAGAAAATTAGCCAGAGAATGCTTTATGAAGTCCAGATGTTAAAATATAGGAATTTTGTATTATTTTTAACAATTGAGTGAGAATACATGAAAGAAAGTCTAGAATATGAACCAGAATCTCTGAATGTTCTTCTGTAAGATTTTTTAGTTAGAAACAGATAATAGAACTGTCAACTAAATCATGATGAAGAACTGAGTATGAAGTGCCTATGTTTTTAAATGGAGATATCTGACTTTGCAGATACAATTTAGCAGATACAGTATTTGGAGGCTTAATCTCACTTCTGGTGGAAAAAGACAGATGAGAGCAGCAGCAACGTGGTTACATGGCTTTTCTTCTGTCAGAGGAAAGCCAGGAGTAAATCAGAGAGTGAAGAAAATCTCAGCCTTGAGCTGTGGGGTGATTTATGCACGTGTCATCCTACCCTGGAGATTAAAGAGGTGGTACAGCACTATTATGCCATGCTAACTCTAGAGTTGAGATTACAATTTAAAGTATCTTATAAAGCACTTATCTGCTAGTAGGAGGCAGCCATCAGCACTCCTGCCCAGCTCACTGAGGCTGAACACGTGAGCCAAGCAGGGGGCAGGTGCAGGACATGCCTCCCACAGCAGCCAGGGATGTGCTGGTCCTGCAGCCCCAAGAGCCCAACCTCTCCAGGCTGCTCAGGACCTGTGAAGGGGCTCCTGCTTTGCATCCACGGGGGTCCTTTAGGGCACCCCCACACACATCCACCCCACCACACACACAGAGGGATGTCCAGCTCAGCTCTGTAACGGGAAATGAATGGCAAAGGGAATTAGAAGTGCAGCTCAGGACTGATAGGAATCATAGGAGAAAGAGTGATACCTACCCCTCACTGTGCCATGGCTGTGGAGGGCCAAATCAGAGCAGCACCTGTGAGCAACATGGCTCTTTTGTCCTAACTTTGCACCTGCAGTGCCTTTGGGCTAAAGGATCCAACTTCACACAGCCCCTTGCTGCAGCAGAAAACAGCTTAACTGGTTTACTGGCTTTTGGAAGTCTTTCATTTAATGGGCTGGACGATATTATAGTCATTTATCACTCCTAAACACAGTCCTGGGACTCTAACTGTTTGGGATCAGGCTTCCCATCTGCTGCCCAAACTCACCAAGTTAGTGCAGCCAGATCCTCAGGGCACTGAAGAATCATTTGTCTTGAACCATCCAGAAAAGGAATTTTTCTGATTAGCAAAGAGGAGCTGAAGAATTTTAAGTATAGCTTATTAATGCCTTAGGACTGAATTCTGACCAAAGTATGTCTTAAACATTGATCTGTTCTGAACAAATTCTTGCTAAGTGTGCAAAATCCTGTTCCTGTTCTCTGCACTCTTTAGTGCTTGCCACTGCCATGTCCAGAGGGCTCGATGCTGCTAAAAGCTCTCATGGGCATGTGCTTCATGCTTGACAAAGGGCAGCTGAACTAAGACTTCTTCCAGAAGCAGATAAAAAAAGGTGAGGAGATCAAGAGGATCATAAGGCAGGAAGCAACCACCTCACAGCCCTGGGATGGAGCACTGCAGCTGTGTCTTTGCTCCAAGCCATTCGTCACGTGGTAACACTGGCTCTGGCAACAGTAAAAAAAGTAACATAAAAAAAAGGAAAAAAAAAGGCTCTGGAGTCAGATAGTTTGTGGAAATAGTCAAGGCCCGGGAGCCGTTTATTTCAGAACTTGATACTGTGAACATCAAAAATTGGGTATCTTAGTTAGTGTTTACAATGATCACAATGTCACTAGACAGCTGGGCACAACTCTGCTACACATATACTTTAAAAATCAATAAATAGAAGGTTAAAGAAGGGTATTACATGGTATGGGACTGTACACGGTCCTGAAGAAACACCTCCCCTCCTCTGTGCCAACAGCTCCCTGCTACCCACAGACACCACCATAGGTGTGTGCCTTGTTAATTCACATTTTACCAGAGATGGGCATCATCCCTGGGACAGAGAGAGACCTGGGAGGGCACGGGGCAGCCCAGGCTGCAGCTGGACCCACTCCTCCACCAGGTAATTCAGCCCATGAAGAGAGGAGGTGAGCTGCAGCCACAGGCAGGCAGTGTGGGACACGGGCCCAGGTTCATCTGCCCTGGGCAGGTGGGGAGCCATGTGCCAGCCAGGAGGTGAAATATTTCCTCTGCACTTCCTGTCCCCTCAGAACTGAGCCACCCATGTCCAGCAGGGTACCACTGTCCTGGGCAGGGGGTGCAGAGGTCCCTGTCACCCAGAACAGCCCACTGCAGCACACTGTGTGCCCTGACACTGCCCTGCTGCACCTCCCCACCCAGGGCCACAGCCTGCCCTCCTGTCAAACTCACAACCAGGAGCAAAGAGCAGTGCAGCAACAAAAACCAGGCACAGGAACAAGGGGGAGTAGTGCTAAAATGGGCACAGCTCTCAGACACATTAATATCTTGGTATATAGCTTAGAAAGCCAGAAACTTCAGCTGCCAAGAGCAAGAATGCTTGTCTCTTGCCTGTTGTCCTGCTTTGGATGAAACAGGAGGGTTGAATGAGAGCTGCCCTGTCCTGCACTCAGACCTTCTAGAGTACAGACACTGGGCACCAGTTGTGCCTTTGACCCCTAGCTGGTGGCACAAAGAGGGGAGCTGTGTGTGTATGCACATCCTATGCCTACACAAATCCAGACTGGCTGGATGCCAAAAATGTCCAGGGACCCTTCTCCTGCCTGTACCCTCAAGAGCTTTGGTCCCAAACCAGGCTTTACAGGGCATGACCCCAGCACTGAGCACTGTCCCTCTGCCTGGAGGGCACCTGCCATGGCTCCAAGAGCCAGGTGTACCTGCAGGTGACAGCACACCTGCAAGGACCTGGCAGGTTGTATGTGACAGCACACGATTTCAACAGCACCTCTGAGAACCAAAGCAAAGCCATACAGCACAGCTCCCTTCAACTTTCATGAGTGCAGTCAGTCTGGAACAATTATCTGGTTATTAATTATATTAATTTTTATAGGAGCATAAATACTTTGTCCACATTACATCAATACATACTTCCTATAGTATCTAAGCATGATTATTAGCTTCACATAATTTCAGCACACTTGAAAAATATTCATAAAGCCAAAATAATAAGCCACTACAGCATTTTTATATTCCCACATGTTCTCACCCTTTGACACACCCAAGCTCACCGGGGCATGCAAAGCACAGATGTAGGAAAGGAGGAGTTCAGGGAAAGGAAAGAGCTGGATATAAATACAGGGTATTCAGAATGGTAAAGGGCCACAAAGGCATCAGTTTGCATGCACTGATGTCACTGAGGGCCTCGGGAAGAAGAGAAGCAGCAGCAGCAGAGATGCTGACTTGGCTGCCACCTCTGGGTTCTCCCTGACCCCTGCAGAGTGTGCAGGGTTGCTCAGAAATGTCAGCCCAGGTGTCCTCCTCTGCCCTGCCACACTGGGGCTGGCACAGGAAGGACAGAAGTGCTGGCCTGGCAGACACACGGGCACTGCTGGCCCATGCTGCAGCCACGGCTCCACCAAGCAAAGCAACACAGTGTTGTCCCAAATCTTGTCCAGGGAAAGGCACTTAAGGAACCCACATTGGCCCCTTTATAAATCTGGCTCTGCTGGGCAGGGTGCAAGATGTTGAGTTGGCAGATCAGCCACAGCCACTGAGGGCCAGAGTCAGGCCTTGGGGATGGAGCAGGTTGGATTTGAAGTGACACAAACCCACTAACAACCCCTCAGCACCTCAGCTCTAGTCTGCTGCTACCATCCTCTGGTCCAGACACACGGTTAGTGTGAAAAAGCAGCACCTTGAATCAGGGGCTTTTGGGCTAAAGGCCTCTAATTTTGTTAAGATGTTTGCATGCTCTGGCCTGCATGGCTGAGAGAATCCTCAGGCACCAAAACTGCACCTGGAGAGCACAGGTACCATGTGTTCCCCTGTGGCCTGAAGTAAGAGCCCAGCTACAGGAAAACAAGAAGCTCAAAGCACTGCCCAAGTGGTTCTGGCTGATTTTTGTCAGTTGTGGTTGTTAGTTACCAAGCCTTTGTTAGCTCCTATCCTGCCCAGCAGAAGGAAATGTGTCCCACAAAACAGCACCTCAGCTGCACAGGACAGGAGCACTGTGCACCAAAACACACATCTCCTCCTGCTGCACCCACTGTGGGGCAAGCAATCATGCAGTCAGATGGTGCACCCCAGAAATCTACATCCAGATGACACAGATGATATATCTAACTGCTGAGGGAAAAATGCAAAGCACCATCCACACAGAACCTATGGCATGGCAGTGTCTAGAACAGCCTATTTGCCTTTGAAATCAGCTGTGGCAAGAACAGTCTCAGCAAAGGCAGTAGTGGTTTGACTACTTTTTTTTTCCACAGCCAACAGCAGAATACTGCTAACTTACAACTTATCTGCAGGGCTTGTTGTCTGAGACACAACTGGGACAGACTGAATGCTACAGTTTACAACTCAGAACACCTCTGGACAAAACCCACCCTTCTCCTTTCTTCCCTTACCCCAAAAGGTCCATCATCCTCCACCATCAGCAAAAGCATGTGAGACAAGGAGAAGGAAAGGAGGCTGTCAGCATCAGAGTCTCTAAAACACCAAAAATTCAATTGCAGGTTTGGTTTTGAGGCTCTGAGGTTTTTGTTGCTTTTAGAAGCAGCAGCACAGACATGCTGAGGCACAGAGAAGTGGGGAAAATAAGCTGACACCTGAGCAAAAAGAAAAGCTTCTTTGGCATTAAATGAGCCCCACTTCCATGTGTACTTTGTTATTCTGTTTCACCTTTGAAATGTTCCCAATTACAAGCACAGATGTTCTTCAATTGTAAATTGTGAACAAAGCACCACAGAGATCACTTGTACAGCTTAGCCATAAAACCAAGTAGCTTTCTGATGTTCTGACATATAAATTAGTGCAACTAGTAAACATACTTAATTTGTATTAATCTGCATAAAGCAAGGACAAACAGATGTCACTTGCAGTTAACACATCTCCCACATTAAAGGACTTTAAACTCGGTATAGATTTGCACTTGCTGTGCAAACAGAGCTAAAATATTCCTTAACAGGATTATTCAGGCTTCACAGTGTAAATCCTCTCCTTCCCACAGTTCTACCAACTGCCTGTTCCCAACATTTCGTGTGCATCCTCCACATCCCATCCCAGCACTGCACAGGGAAAAAGATAGTAAGAGAAAAGAACAGGCATGGTAAACCAAGGTAACATTTAAGAGCATAACATCACAAAAGGTGCCTGACCCCAGGGAGCTTGAGGATGAGTTGAGTTTAAACAGAAAGAAAAAAACCAAAGTCCTCCTAAAAAGGGAGGAAAACAGCTACTTAGAGGAGATAGGAGAGGATATGAAATGCGACAGTGAAGTTTAACACAGCCTGGACTTTCAGCTCCTGAAAATGAAACATATGAAGAGGCTGCCAGCCGTCTTCAGAAGCTGCCACTGAGAGTTTCCTTACTACTGGGCAAGAAAATTTGGACAGCTTCACTTCATTCTTATTAATAAAAGGATACTGCTGACAGAAATCAGGCATGACATCACCATGACCATTCCCACCAAGTTTGTCAGCTTCTCATACCCCTGCTTTGAGCCTTCTCAATACATTCTTCAAATATGAGATTCCTCCCATTCCTTGGACACATTTCACAGGAGAACAGCAGCAGGAACTTTCAATCCAAATTGTACAGGTGAGTGCAGAAGACAATCACAGATAAAAGTCTTTTCTTACATGTACTTTATGAGGAAAATTTGGAAGTCCTGAAGCAGGAAGAAGGGAGGAATTAAAAAAAAAAAGTCCAGATGCCTTATTTAACAATGGCCATAATAGCTCAAGGTTTCCTGTGCCTGTGAGCTGGAAGACAAATGTTTTGGGTCAGGACTCATAAGTGAAGGGAATGTGGAAGATGGACCCAGAGTTTGCAGGTGCTGGATTCCTCTTGGGGGTCAGTAAGTAAACAACCCTCAGCATCATCCACAAGCACCAGCCTGGAGCCAGGTTCTGTTAGCTTGGACATGGATTTTGCAGTTATCTGAAGGCACCAGGAAAAGATCCCAAAGGCGAGCCCAGGAGGGCAGCAGGTCTGTGTGGCCATTCCCTTGCTAAGTCACAGGCACACAGCCAGGAGCTGCACCTTCCCATGACTCAGCCTGGCTTATTGTTCATGAATTTCAGACCTTTTGGCAGTGCTACCTTTATGCTTTCACAAGGAACACCAGTTCGAGGAACAGTTAGTACGAACAGCTAAAAACCAGCTTTTGTTTCCTTTTAAAAAGCTCCTCTAATTTCACCAGCATCTGCAGCACCCAGTAGTGTCTGCATTTTTCAGCAGGAGTTGCAGATACTTCACAGTGAGAGCTCCATTCTGATTATTTTATAGTTTATGCACTGGAAGATCACTAGAGCCAATTAACTTCTATCAGACTCTTAGGGTGGTGACTTCCACTGTGCCATTCTGAACAGAACAGCAGAGTTTCTGTAAAAGTGCTATTTCCTCTTGAAAGATCACAATACACATGAGGAACTCAGGGGAGTGTCTTCCAAACAACTGTGCAGGACAATGAGACTGCTTATCCTAAGAGGCCCCAACAAGTTAATCCTAAAAACCCAAACAGCTGGAGGCTCCTTCCTCCCCACACAGCAATCCCCTGCCACCCCAGCTTTCAGCAGAGGAGTGCCAGGCTCTCAACTCCAGGTCACAATTTCCAGACCCTTTTTTCAGCAGTATTAGCACAGTGCCAGACTACAAAAAGAACCCTTGCAAGTAACCCAAGAACTCCATCTCTGTTGCCATGCAGTCCCACAGCAGAGCTCCCAGCCCTTCCTACAGCACACCCTTCCAATCTGTGTTCTCAGCAATGAACACTGGCCCAGTGGTGCTGTACAATGAGAGCTGACCAGATATCACAGCATGAGGTTGTCAGTCCCATAACTTCTCTTTCTAAGGCTATAGGAGTGGAGGAACATAGGCATTTTTATCCAGTTGTGCTTATACACAGATGTTGCTTGGGGAGCAGGTGGGTAAAAAACCCAAAGAAAGCTGGCATTGAAAGCAACAACCAGTGGTATATCTGAAAATTTAACCTCAAACAGCTGCATACTTTCAGGTATTAAGACACCCTGAGCTACTTGACTTTTGAAAGCACCTTTTTGAATAAATTACTGAAGTTTCAGTCAAAAGCACTTAAGGACACTTCTCCATTTAAAACAGGAGCCAGGAGAAGGGCAGAGCAAGAGATGATGCAGGTAAGTGATGCTACACAGTGGAAGGCAAGAAGAACCAGGTAATGGGCTCTGTGTGGTCCCCTCCTCGCGTGCCTGGGCACCACAGCCCGTGTTAACGAGGACTCCAAATCCAGAGGCAAGTTCCCATCAGTTCCAAATTAAAATGATCAGCACCATTAGGAAAGTGAAGGTGGCCCAGGCCCCATGGTGGATCAGGGCAGAGGGTTCCTCTGTGAGTGGCTAAGGATGGAGAAGCAGTGAGAAGAACCAGGAGGACAGGAGGAGCCAGAATCTCTTTGGCTGGAGGAGCAGAATGGGGAGGAGGCTGCATTTATGGAGCAGTTTGTGAGGCAGCTGCTGGAAGAACTGACTTTGGGGGAGCTGGATATTTGTACTGATGACGTAGGATGCAGGAGCAAGGGAGAATGGAGGCAGCAGGAGCAGCTTCCATGGCTAGCAGTGGGAATGCTCCGAGCAGCTGGCACAGTGGTAAGCAAGGATGGGGAAAAACTTAATATATATACACACACACACACACATACGTGTATATGTACATATATATATATACATAAAAAAAAAAAGGAAGAAGAGCTCTTCACTGCTTATCTAACTTTAAAAAAGAGAAACAGAGGAAGGGAAGGTAACAAGAGGAGAGAGAAGCACCAGTCGCAAAGAGTTCACAAGGGTTTTTGCTCCTTCCCCCAGCGTCACTGCTCTGGCTCTGACCTTCGGGGCCGGGGTCTCCGCTGGCCCGTTGCCTTGCGCGTGGCCACGGCGGCGGTGAAGCCCACCAGGCAGCACAGGGACGTGGTGCCAAACTTGGCCGTGTCCAGCCAGCTGGGCGTGTCTGTCTTCAGGTACCTCTCGGCCACGTGCAGGCTCATCACCACGAACCACAGCACCGAGGCAAAGGCATCGATGCGCCGGAGCCTGCGACGGGAACACAAACCAAACAAGGGTTCAAGCACAGCCAGCCACCCTGGTCCTGAGCAGGGACAGGGAACGTGGGGAGGGTGCCCGGGCTGAGCAGGGTCTGCGCTGCCTCTGACTACAGCACATCGTGTGCAGCCCTGCCCGCTGCTGGGCAAGTGTCTGAGCAGTTCAGTGCCATTTTCTACAGAGCTGCACAGGCAACTTTTCATTCCCAGTAACTCGAGCTTAAATGGAATGAATCAAGGCATGCAGTTCTACATGTGCCATTCTGGAAAACGTTTACCCCTGGACCACCGGGGCAACACAGGACTAGCCAGCTCCCACTAAAGCAGTCTGAAGGGAGACAGAAGCCGAGCACACCCACCTGATGCGCCCAGCCAGGAACATGGCCAGCAGGCAGGTGAAGAGCCCCAGCACAGCCACTGCCATCTGGTGATTCTTGCCGTGGGCCCACGCCGCGCTCAGGTTCTGCAGCAGGCGCTCCGGGAGCAGGCGGAGCAGCTCGCGCCAGCCCCGCCCCGGGTATATATACATACTGCCAGTGCCACTGCCAGTGCCCACATGGGGGCTTGCACCAGTCCTGTTCCACACAGACGTGGAGGGGCCAGGAGCAGGGCCAGCTGTGCTGAGGGAGAAGGGGTCGCCTGAGCCGTACAAGGCCATCAGAACCAGCAACGCACAGCTGAGGAAGGCCAGGAACCGCAGAAGTATCACCTGAGCTGGTGTGCTGATGGTGGAAGAGGAGGAGGAACACAAATTCTGCAGGGAAGGGAGAAACACCTTGTCAGAAGCTGAATGAACTGCAGCAAGGTTTTGAAACGGTGCTGTAAGAAACACTTCCAGACTGTATGGTTTACTGGACTGCTCTGCTCAAGTCCTTCTAAGTCCCTGTACAGGGCTGACACCACATGGGATTACTGTAGACTAGCAAGGAGCAACGGCAGAGACACGAGCAGAAGCCAAAGTCAGGCAGGGCAGTGAAACAAGGAGAAGGTCATAATTCAATTCCCATTGTTCTTTTTTTTCTTTTTTTTCCCTTGTACTCTGTAATTTCCTGCACTGCACTCATAAATTGGCTTCCCTACCTCCCCTGCTCTACCTGTCCCATTATTTTCCTTCCACTCTATCATTACACTAGTCTTACCTTCTGGCAACTGTGCTGAATGACACCAGCAAGAGGAAAACCTCAAACTAACATGAGAAACATCTGTGGCAACTCTCCTGTGCTCTTCTAAACTGTTGCCACGTGCCCAAGCTCCCAGGGCTAGAGAGCCGCAGGCTGGAGCGTCCCTTTCCCGGCTGCAGAGCCCGGGCAGGGGCTCTGTCCCCCTCTGCACCCCCGTGTCCCCACACACCTGGGCACAGCCCTTGTCCGTGTCCCGGCGCCTGAAGTGGTGGCTGAGCAGCAGCGCGCGCAGCTGCCGGTTCTGGTGTTTGATGTAATACTCCACTGCAGCCTGGCACGGCCGGCACAGCTTGTAGGTCTGCTCCAGGTGGTGCCTGTACACCTCAATCTCCTCATCGTACTTGCCCTGGTGAGAGAACATCGGGGAAAAGTAGGCGAGAAGTGCGGGTGCCTCAGCAGTTGGCACGTCTGCCACTGACAGGGGCAAAGCTGACTCCAGTGTCACAGGGACAGCTCCCTGAAACCAGGCCCGGACAGAGAGCAAGCTGCAGGCCAGGCATACAGCAGCCTCACACAGAGCTGACCCAGCCTCCATGTCCCACATGGGATGGCAAAAAAGAGCCTTGGAGAAGGCTGCTGTGGCCTAAGGTCAGGATGCTGCATTTCTGTGCTTGATTTTGCTGTCTTTGTTGAGATCTTATGAATTCCACATAGGTGAGACAAGTAACTAGAAGTGCTCTTACTCTCCTCAAACGAGGGGACACAAAATACCTGTTGCTCTTTCCCTCCAGGCTCACCCCTCCCTGGAACAGCCAGCCCTGCTGTGCCCCTGCTGTCACTGACACCTTATCCAAGCACGCTGGAAAACACAATCCCAGGTTTCTCAGCTGGCACAGGCACTGCAGCTCACTGAATGCCTAAAAAGGGGCCAAAGGCTGGCAGTACTGGAGCAACTGGATAGGTCTGGCAAGAGGCAGGGACTAGAAATAAAGCTGAGGAAAGGCCACTAGCCAAAGATATTCTCATTAAGCGTGATCAAATTTCCATCTGTTCTCTGGGAGTCATTCTGATTAAACTCATTATAATCACACAAAGCAGACTGGATTAGGCAAGCCAGAGGATGGACACATCACACTACAGCACAGTCTAACCCCAAGGCCTGACCACAGCTGCAGGCTAAGGAGTGCAGCACGAAATTCTCTGCACAAAACTTTAGGGAGCCATAAAACTGTGAAGGAGAAACCCCACTATCCCACCCTCCATGCAGATTAAGTAGTGGGAAGGCCAAGAAGCTGCTCAGCAGGAAATCCTGTTGCTGTAACTGCAAAATCCCTTTGCCCTCCTAGGCACAGATGCCTAACCAGGGAAATTGTATCACTGCATAGGAGCAGCACAGCCAGAGACTCATGAAAACAAACTCTATTAAGGTTTCACATTAATTAGTGGGCTGTTGTGCCTCTCAGGTCCCATAAACTCAGCCATGGGAAGTACTGGAGTTGTAAGATGACCTCAGAAATGTCTTGGGCTCCAGCTTCAATTTCCAGTGCTCATCTAGAACAGGGGAACATTCCAGCTTTCAAGTAGAATTAGGTAAATTTGCAACATTAATCACTGAACTTCTCTGCACTGGAGTGCCACACAGTGCTTCTGAAGGTTGTTGGACCATCATTGGACAGCACACTGAAAACTGCTCTCTCTCCTGCTTACTAGGCTGCAGCATGGAATAAACAGAGCAGGAACAGCAGACACATGGATGGGAATGCCTTGGACAAACACTCCCCAGTGATGGCAGCCCCTAACGAACACTTACCTCCTCCCTTGGTGAGAATGAAGCCAGCTGTTTGATTTTCATGGTTTGATGGTTGTTGCATTTCTTGCAGAGCAGAATTTGGCTGCTCACCCACTGCTGTGGTTTGGCAGGGTCACAGAAAGTCGGACTGCCCGACACAACGTGGTTAAGGTGTTCCATGTACTGGGCAGGGATGGGCTTGTTGTAGTCTCCATTCTGACAAAAGGCAGGGGGAAAAGGAAACATTCCATCATAAAATCAAAGCTAGGTTGACAGTAAGATTCCCTAAGCTCTATCAGCAGCTCTACATTTCATTAGCATTCACCTACATAACAAAATCAGTAAATAAAAAAGAGACAAAATGCTTCCAATCTTCCCCCCATCTCCAGTGGCCTGTACACCTATTGCATGCAGTTGGTGGTGCTGGATTTCAGCTTAACACAGGCTTTGCTATTCAACAGAAGACAAAATCAGAGAAGAATTGTTCCATGCAGTAAAAAAAGTATTCTTAAGAGATATGTCAAGGCCACTTTTGCCCTTTAAAGCAAGAGAGGAGAATTTGTTTTGATCTCTCCAGTCTTCTAGTCAGAGAATCCCCGTGCAGTGGATTCTTTCTCCAAGCGGAGGTGCTGAGCTCACGGGTGCCCAGCACAGAGCTGCCAGCTGCCCCAGCCCTGGCCGTGCCCTGCAGTGGCCCAGCTGCGGGCCAGGGCTGCCAGGCCCCCGGTACCTCCTGGAAGCCGTTGTACTGCTCGCAGTTGGGGCAGTCCCAGCAGTTGCGGTTCCCGTAGGGCACCACGGTGTCCTGATTGCAGAACCAGCAGTTCACCCTCACGTGCGTGGGCTTCTTCCTGTGGGGACAGGGAATGGCTCAGGCAGGGCACTCGGCTCGGCTGAGGGACAGCAAAGCAGCCAGTCTTCCCATTCCGTGTGCTTGATGATATGACTTGGAGTGGTCACTTTAGCAGTGACCACATGGAATGTTAGAGCAGAAATAAATTCTGCCTGACAATCATATCTCTGTTCTAGTGCCATGGACATGCCAGAATTTTAGTAACAACCTTGTGATTTACCCACTTCACTGTTCTTCAGGGGCAGACTTGGGGGTATGAGTCCTCTCCATAATCAGCAGTGCTATTCTATGAGAAGGTGCACTAGAACTGATGCTTAATACACAGGATTCCAGGAGAAGGAAGTCAGGATCCACAAGAGCTGCCTGGGATGGTGCTCAGAAACCCAGGAAACAGGCTCGTGGTCACAGCTCTGTCTGTCCTGTTTGGTAGAAAGTTTTTCAAGGACAAGGGCATATCACATTATCCTGAGTTCCAGCACTGTAAACAGCTGTTTCTTCACAACTTTAGTACTAAAGGAACTGAGGAATCAACATTTCATCCCCTGCCTTTATGTACTAGAACTGAAAGGATAAAGACTAATGACCTTGATCCACGAGCCTCTTGTTTTCTAGAGCAATCCTGTTACAACAACAGCCAATACAGACAAGCAGCTGTGACATGGCCCCACCACAACAGGTTGTGACAGATGCTTGAGCAAAGAACTGCAGCAGCCCGAGCCCGGAGCCTGCCTGCCAGAGAAGCTCTGCATTTGTCTCAAAACTCTGCAATCCCCAAGAGGAGCTTCCTGGCAGGTCAAGGCCCCATGGCCCAGCTGTCTGGGTTTATCAGAACCAGTCCCAGTCACACTTCCAAGGGAGGACAGCTGCTCAGGATTCAGCTATGCAGACAGCTGGACCCAGCTGCCACCAGCCCAGCTCCACCAGGGAATGAACCTGTGTGGCTCCCCTGCAGCAGCAGAGAGGGTGACAGAGCAGGGCAGCAACTAACAGCAGCCAAAGGGCTCCCAGCTGAGAGCAACTTCTCCCAGCTCTAGGAAATGTTCTCTGCTGCTGCAACATCTGATTGCTGCAGAAGTGTTGTCTGGCACCCTCAACCCAACAGCCAGGTGGGTCTTCCCTCTCAGCCATCACCTCTGTATCTGGATCGCCACAATTAACATTTTTCCCGCTTGCATTTCCAAAGACCATGCCTTGAAACTTGGTTCATAAGATATCAAACCCTCAAGCAATGTCTGAGCCTCCTGTTTAGGCACTAACAATGAGGATATGCTTGAAATGAAGTGCTGAAAAGTCAGAATGTACAGAGGATTCCCTGCCAGATGCTGAAAGAAAATGGCTGGAGCTACTAGGTTAACAGATTCTCATCTCAAAATAGATGCAAACACCCACACCCCTCTTAAAATGAATATTCCCTGCTCAACTTTCTTCACTGTCAAGGGGGCTCAACTGATCTGAGTTAAAAATATCACTGCTAAGACTAACAGGCAAAAAAACCCCCAAACCAGCCCAGAGTTTAAAGCAGACAAATCTAGGTCAATAATCTGAGTTATCCACGAGGTCCTGCTGTCCAAAAGCCAAGCACATGTCAAAACAGCCAGATGAAGGATGGACAGCAACACCTGTATTTGTCCAATCTCACCATCACAGGTGTAAAAGCTGTGCAAATGTAACATGTAGGCTTCAACCAGCAGCACACAAACCTGCAGCTCCTTGGGCCCAGCCTGAACTCCAGCCTCTGAAGGAGGTTATAGCCCAGGTCCCAGGTTCTGTAGAACCTGCCACAATCCCTCCCTCTCGGTAAACTCACTAATTTCAAGGATAACAGAAGTGGAAAGCACAGGCAAAGAAATGAATATAGCAGTCATGCTATAAAGCAAAACCCATCAGTGCCAAACCCTACCTGAGAAGGCACTAATATCAGAGACCAAATCCTCAGTATACTCGAGACCTTTCCATCTTTTTCCAAACAGGATTTCACTTCTCGCTCTTGAGGCGCAGGAAGTACCACCAAGGATTAAATAGCAGCACTTCATTCTGACAATACATGCAAAAGAAATGGCTAAGTCCTGGATTATTCAGGATAAAAGGCAATAATACTTCCTTCTGTGAACCTATAATCTGTTGCCATAGAAATAGGCACAAAAAATCCCCAATTGCCAATCTGGTGGATGCAAAAAGAACAAGGGGAGAAAAAGGTTGTTGAGGCAAGAACATGTAGGTAGGGTGCTAATTTTCTAGTAATTGGGCAGGACTGAAAAAACAAAAAACAAGTTCTGCATTTGGAAAGACTCTCAAATACAGATTTAACTACTCTGGAGCTATATTTACCTTGACTGAATTCAGGCAGCAGCTGAGGGCAGTGAGCTAAAGCACACACTGCTTCTAAAGTCAGATCCTGGCATGAGACTGACAACACAAAATCGAGCCTTTGCCAGGTGCTCAATCCCTTGCAGAACAACAGTCTACCTTGATAAGTGCTGCTAATAATAAACTGGAATTGTAAATATTTTTATTTACATCTATTCCCCGCCCTCTTTACTACTAAGTCAGAAGATGAAGATGTTTACTTTTCTGTAGTCTTGAAAGAGACCACTGGTGGATGTGCAGTTCTTCACTGGGTTACCAAGGATCAGAAGAAAAACCCAATTCTCCATTAAAAGTATTTAAAGCCAAAATCTTCATTCTGGCACAACTGGATTACAAAGCAATTATTCAAATGGCTATCCCAGCAAATCTGAACAAAAAGTACACAGGGAAGAGGAGCTGCTTTGCACAGATCAGTTTTGATCAAACCACATCTGGTGGCAGCTGGACAGAGCAAGTGCTGGCACAGCTCTGCTGGCACAGCCAGGTTAAGAGCTCAGCTCCCTGGCAGGGAAACTGCTGGGTGGCACAGAAAGCTGCCAAACTCCAGGCTGTGCCCATGCCCATCACCTGTCAGCACAGGGGTCTGTCAGTGCAGACCCAACGCTACACCCCATGTTCCAATGCAAGAGAAACACACCACAGCTGCCCAGAGTCCAGCAGGTGAACTGTAAGATAGATGCATTTGCTCAGAACTAGCAGCTATAGACAAGCCACAGCACAAGAGCAAATTTCTAGTTCAGTAATATAAGTTACAACGCAGCCTGTCCTCTCCCACGAGCCAGCCTTGGTGTCCTCTCAGGCAGGAAAAGGTGCCCAGAGGACTCAGGCAGGGACACACACCCAGGGAGAACCATCCCAGGTTCTGTTCGTATCTGGACAGCAAATCTTTTATCTCCCTGATAAACAAAAAGCAAAGGCAGCATCATATCTATGTCTGACATCATGTCTGTGTCCCTTATGAAGCTGTCCTCCTTGATGGTTATGGAAGATTCATTGAACTGAGGCAGAATAAGAAATTTGAATAGTACAGAATAGAAATTTGAATAGTACAGAATAGAAATTTGAATGCTATCAGAATAGAAATTTGAATGCTATCAGAATAGTACTGAGAAAACTGGTGCAGGCTCAAAGAATTATCAAGGTCACCTGAAAGAATTTACTAGCAGGACTTGGGAAGAAATGCTTTCCATACCAGAGACCTTTTGATGAACTTGAGCAAAACAAATCACATCTCCTCCCTCAAAAGGCATGCTAGCTTTAACTGGGTCAAAGAAATCTTGCCTGCTTCACTGGGATTGCTTCAGGCCACTTGGATTTCTTTTTTCTCTATGTCATATTTAGCCTAAATATGACATAGAAATGCCAAGTCTTGTATATGGGCTAATGTCCCATTGATCACTGATCCGGTTAAACAAACAGCAAATGCTTTAGAGCAAATCTCAGGCATCATATTGAGGATGTAGGAATATTCTTCTCTTGCAAAGCATAAACTTGAAGTGAACCTTACCACAGAGCCCTTGGGACTGGCTTGTCTCCAATAGAAGCACTTAATAGATGAGCAGACTGCAAAGTCTGCTGCTGCTACAAAGACTGAAGTGCCTTATATTCCACACATCCCTACATTCCTTTCATGCTATGCTAGATTAGAATCTGTCAAATTAAGCTTTTCTCCTTTCATGAGATCTGAATCATGACATCTCTCCTGATGCTTTTCAAACCTGAGTTTTCAATTGTTCTGTATTTAAATTGTTCCAAGGTCACGAACGTTCTGTGCAATTAAGAAACAGGTAACCAAGGAATTCTGGCCCCTAAACAACAATTTTGACTCGTATAGAATCTCCCCAAGTTTTAGCACTGTGCTATCAGCGTTGTCATTTTACAGACCTGTTCCCCAGCAGTCCTTCCTTCACCCCACACAACCAGCCGAAGGAGCAGGATCTTCTCTTCGCCTGGCTCAAAGACGTCAGGAAACAAGCGGGGAGCCCCGAAGGGCAGCGATGGGAGCGCTCAGCGCAGCGCGCCCAGGATGCTCAGCCCGGCACACAAAAGCCATTCCCGGGGATCCGGGAGCACGCATCCAGCCATCCTCCCGCACATTCCTGCGCCGACCCCGCGGGGGCCCTGCTCCCACAGCCGCCCCGGGGCCGGGCACCGACCCGCTGCTCCCACAGCCGCCCGGGGCCGGGCGGGCCCGGGCCCCGCGTGGCGCCTTCCCGCCGCCGCGGGCCGCATCCCGCCAAGGCCCTGCCTCCCTCCCTGCCTCTCCTTCCTTCCTCGCTCTCCTTCCCCCCTCACCGCCTGCCTCCGCGGTCCCCGTGCCCCGCCGGCCGTACCTCCGCGCGATGCGGTAGAGCAGCAGCCCCGCGGCCGCGGCGCAGGCGGTGACGCCCAGCCCGGCTCCGTCCATGCCGGCGCGGCCCCGGCGGTGGCGGAGCCGCTTTGTAGGGGCNGGGCCGGAGTCGTGCGGCGGGGCCGCCGTGAGTCAGCGCCGCAAAGGCCGAGATCGTGGCGGCGGGGGCGGCCCGGGCCCGGCCTGCGGGGGCGGCCCGGGGAGGTCGTGCCTGGCCCGGCGTGCCTGGCCCCGCGCCCGGCGCACACCCCTCGCTGCGGCGGGGCTTTGCTGCTCCTAAATTTAGACGCGGCGCTTTCTGCGTGACAACAGGGCCAGGCCCCGGTGAAGGGCGGCCGCCGCAGCCCGGCGCTGCACAGAACACCCCGAGCTGGAAGGGACAGAGCCCAGCCCCTGGCCCTGCACGGACAGCCCAAATCCCAGCCGGGGCACCCCTGGAGCAGCGGCAGCCTCGGGGCCGTGCCCGTTCCCTGGGGAGAAGCCGGTATCCCGCCTAACCCTCCCTGACACAAATCCACACCTTCCCTGGGGTGTGTCGCTGCCGCAGAGATCAGCGTGTGCCCTGTTCCTCAGAAGGATGCTGCAGCCTGCGATGGGTGTCCCTCGGTGTCCCCGGGTGCGCACACCCCGTGCCCTCGGCCCCAGCTCTGAGGGGGAAAAGGCTCCAAACCCCTCACCGCATCCACCCCCAGCACCACAAACACGACTGGAAACAAGGGTCTGAACGAGGCAGAGAACTGGCCTTGGTCGGGAGCTGTCCCCTAGAAAGGAAAGGAACCCCATTCATGCTCTGATCCCTCCGCACGCACAGCTGGCGTCTGCTCTTCTCACAGGCCTGCAAACAGCTGGGACACTGACAATCATGCTGTGCTTTTACATGCAAGTAAGAGCTTTAAGATCTCTCCAAAATATGAGACTGACCCAGCCTCAAACTGTGCGGCTGTTTTTGTGATTAAAACAAAAGAAAAACTTCGCAGCGCTATAAAAGTGCTTAAAATCCAGGAGTTCCAAATTATGTCAGCATCATGGTTTTTTAAACGCATAAATGGAAAAGCTCTTCATACACAAATATTTGTGCTGGGAGTAAGCTGCACTTTTAAGCTTAACTATGGTTGGGCTCTTCACTGTTCCATTTCCATCTGTACAGATTTAACCATGGAAATCAATTCTGTGGAGTAACAGTGAATATTTCATCTTAACCAATTTAAGTGGCACATAATTTTTCCATCTCTCTTCCATTGTTTAGTGCAATTATTTAGGGATTGTATGATGAGACCCAATGATGGGGAAAGGAAGAACAACCCACCCAGTCCTTTGGCACACCAAGACCTCCCGCGTGTCCTCCAGGACCCGTGCTGCAGAGCTGCTTTTTTTCTCCTACACAAGTCCCTCCCTTCCTATCAGCTCTGTCTGTATTATCAGCCCTACCAGAGGTGCATTGTTTAAAATTTCGTTTCCTCCCTAAAGGTGCTAATGAGGAGCTTGTGCAAGGGGCACAATCACAGTACAAGCATGGAAAACAATTCCCAGCAAATGCAGCTATTTTGAGGGCTATCAAGGCAACCACAGATATCTAAAGGGAGGCAGTAAGTCTTACAGTGTAAGGACTTGGGAAATCCTCTGGCTCAGAAATCCTTCCAAAACAAAATTAACCGACATGAGTACTCCTAATATTGCAGCAACAGTTTGTGTAACTTCCATGTAACTGTTAATTTATGAATGGAAACAGGCACAGTCCTGGTAAATTTAATGGGATCCTTGTGGTCACTTCAGACAGCAGCAGTTTCATCACCTTCCTGATAATTAAGCTACAAAGGGTCTAGTAATGAAGCCTTTACCTACCTTCCATGAAAATGACTTTCTGTAGAAGCTGGAGAAGAGGAAAGAACAGTGAAAAATTCCTTTAGATTGACTTTGACAAGCAGAGAAAGGTTGTTGGTTATTTTTAAATTCAGGTATCGTTTTGGAAAAAGCTGCTTCAAATTCTTCCCTCTGGTAATAGGCTTATTCCATATCAGTGACATCAATGGGATTGCTCACAGAGCATCACCTAAAAATGGAACTCTTTACAGGGTTTAAGGAATCAAGGGTTAGTGACTTTTAAAAATTCTATTAGAGAGAGGAAGGAAAAGGATTTAATTATACTAACTCAGAAACTCTATTATCTCCCAATACAGCTTTTTAACTCCTTATCAAATTAAGACTAATTCTGTAAGGATTGGTAGCAAAGCTGAAAGGACAAAACCAAAAATCCTGCAGAATTCCTGATTTCCATCAGATTTAGGCAAAACAAAAATTTGTTCACTTTCTCTTGCTTTCTCTCTTACCAAGTCCCAGACTTCTCAAAAGGGTTGGAGTTCCCTCATTCTCAAAAGACATCAGCAGTCTACACATTTGACTAACATTTTAGAAGTGAGCTAGTGCACTGCAAGTACAGAGGAATGCTAATTTACAAAAGCAAATCTCAGAAAATGTTTCAGAGTGGCAGCACGAGTGTCCCATTTCTCAAAAATAGAAACACTGTTTGACAGTTTTGCCTCCTATAAAGAGCCTGAAGCTTTTGCTGCTCATCATCTCCATAAAAAAAGCCATGGCAATTTTTACTCAACTGTTTCCTATTTTAGCTTAGGAGGAATGTGGTAAGTTATTACCAGGAAGACATAATAGAAATCAGTTATTTTTTGCAGTTTTGCCTCGTAATGAGCTACACACACATTCTACTCTCTTTGCACTAAGCTCCTACATCACACTGATGTCAAACATGACCTCAAGTACCAGTCATCAGCTGGGGTCTACTGGGAACAAATGGGAAGGTTTGAACCCAGTTATCAGCCCCTCCTACTCCTGCACTAAACCCCAGCCTGAAAACTCCACCTGACCAAAGGCAGCCCCACTCATTCCCAGGCTTCCCCCAAGGCTTCCCATGCTCCTCCCAAGCCCACAGAGCATCTCTGCTGGGAGCAGTCCCTGGGGTCAGAGCTGTCCACAAACACTTGTTTATGCTCGAGGAATCAACACCTGCTCAGAGATGAGGAGCTCCTTGTTGTCAGCAGCAGCCGGGGCCAAAGCTGGGCTCAGATGCTGCAGTGTTGGTCTCAGCTGCCACAGCAAATGACACCCATGAGCAGAGGGGCAGAGGATGGCCAAAGCACAACAGCAGCCGACGTGTGAGCTCCAAAATACCTTATCCTGCACCATCAGCAGTAATTCCTACACCACACTTTAATCACAAGGTGCTGCTGCAACGCGAGTGGGGTGAAGAGTATTGAAATGAAAGCATATTCTAATGCTTTGGAAAGAACTAATCTCAAGTATGCAGGATATTTGATTTATAAGTGAAAGGTAAGAATTGTATCATGAGAACTGTTGAAAATCTTTCTGTTGTGGAACTTCCACAGGGCAGCCAGTCACTGAGTGTCCTTATGCTCTCAGGCCTGCACCAAGGCCAGGTCTAAAAGCCAGGACAGATCTGTTCATAGCCAGTACCATAACCATGTATCCCAGAGGCACAGGGGACACAGAACTGTAATTACATCCTTACTACAAGCCTCCCACCATCCTACTGCCAGTGCAAACAGCTTTTCTAAGAGATGCTGGTGTGCACAGCTCATACCATCAAAACAGAGAAACAAGTTTGTCCTACTTGAACACTCCAGGGGCTTCACACAGCAGTGAATGATGCACCCTGAAAAAGCAGAACTACTCTCAAACTTATGTGGGCACTTAGGCTATTACAGTGCTCAAAAGCAATATGACCCAGTTGTAAGAAGACAGCTTCAAATGTCCAAGCCAGTTCTCCTGTTTTAATACAGTTTTAATGAACATCAGTCCAAGAGATCACTTGATAGTATGAGGTACATTCCTTGACCACTCGGGGCTGTGCTTAAGGAAAAGGAAAAACATATAATTAAATTAAATACTGTAATTTAATTTAGTATCAGTTTAATTATCAAGTTAAAAAAAATTATAATTAACTATTAACATTAATGACTTGAGACCTTTAGAAAGCATGAGTCCAAAAGGAAATATCCACAGGTGGTCACAGACTTGTAGTGTTTCCACCAGCACTGCCACCTGCACCAGTCTCTTAAAGGACTTCTTGTTCAGTGAAGAAATTGGTCTTGAGTCTGCCACAGGAATCTTGGCTCTGCTACTTTGCGTGGTCTTCTAAGAGATAGACAATTAACTCGTAGGTGGACAGGACAATGGCTGTGTTTGGGATCTGCCGGATGAGCTGGGCAAAGAGTCCTCTGTAGAAGGCCAGGTAGCCCTCCTCCCGTGCCACCAGCCGAGCTGTCTGGATGAAAGCCTGGTACTTGGTGCCCTCCTCTCGCAGCCGTGTCCGGATCACCTCTGCACGACAGGGACCCAGAGCCCAGAGTTACCCAGGAGAAACATGCCAGGAAAGCTCCTGTGCAAAGCCCAGGGACATGGAAAGCTCCTGTTCCAACTGCCAGCCAGGACAGGCAGGATGGAACCCTGGACACACTGCCCTTCAGGCAAGAGTTAAAGAGGAGCTCTCTTTCATGTGGAATAAATGAATGATGTGCCCATTGAAGCTAATACAGATCTAAATGCTTTACTGATGCTCACATCATCAATAGTGCTCCTTCTACACAATCATATCATTCACATCTATCCAAAAAGACTAACACCATTCAGGCCCAAGTGCTTCCCACAACGTGGCCACAGAATCCCAGAGGCTGTGGGTACTTACCCAGCTGAGGCTACTAGTGAGAACAGAAACATTAGGCAATCAGCTCTTTGGTGGGTTTTGAGTTGTTTGTAAACCAGCAAGTCCCAACCCCCAACCACATGTCTAACCAGGGAAAATGCCAGTGCAGAAGCCAAAGTGTAATGTACATTTGGCCCTTGGAACAACTGAGAGTTTTACAGCCCTAGACCCATCCTTTGTCTCGGATTCCAGGCAACAGCTGCTGTACTGCACTCGTAAGTGAAGGGTTAACATACCATGAGGATAAGCAATGCAGGAGGCACAGCCCTTGGAAACAGCAGCAGCAACCATCAGTCCAAAGAAGCTCGTCGAGGTCCTGTCGGTCCCGTTCGAAGAAGGGGGCAGCTGCACCTCCTTGAGGTGCTTTTTTAAACTTTCATAAATAGCAAAGCAGATAATGGTCTCAGAAATCCCTGCATAGGAGGCAGTCAGGCCCCTGTAGAAACCACGGACACCTTCTGTCTGGTAAACATATTTAGCACACTGCAAAGCATTCATTGGTTTGGAGCCCCTCACTCTAAAAAACAAACAGAACAGAGCATATAATGAGCCAAGAAAAATTATTAATATAAAAAAAAATCCTTATGGCTTTCAATACATTTTATAACTAAGGAAATGGTTCTCCAAGCTGTACTCCAAAATTCTCCTAGGAAAGCTGCACAGAGCAGGACTATGATGCTAAGAGTGCACACTTAGCTTGGCTACTTCACTAATACATACTCATCATTCCTTCAGCTCAAGTTCAGTCTAGTCTGTCACAGTTCACACCAAGGCCTTAGAAGACAATAAACACTTATAAGACAATAAGTGAAGAGACACTGCTTGGTGTCAAACTGTGATTCCATTTACAGCCATCTTCAGCAGGCCAAGAGACAAAAGTCTGCTGCATGAGAAATGATCCTTCATTTTAAGAGGCAGCACTCAGTTCAAAGGTGCCACCCTGCAAAGTGCTGGAATTAAGTCTTATAAATTATTTATGAAGTTATGGTGCCTTATAAGATCCTTTTTATCTGACCTAGCATGTCCTTGCAGGAAGCATGTCCTTAGAATGGAAGAATTTCCATTCTAAGCAGTCACGTTATTAGCAGAGTCCCTTATTGCTTTGATATCCACCAGTGACTGTGCAGCATCAACTGAAAGAAATCGCTGTCAAATTCCCTCTGTCGTCTGGATGTGTGGTTAACAGCAACACAATGGTGAAGGAGGCAGAAGAACTTCAACCAGTGCAGCAGATTCTTATTGCCCGAAATAAACTGCTGTGTCTTCATTACAGTTTGAAGCCAGCACCCTTTGTGTTACAGCTACCTGAGCATCACACCTGTCTGAGCTGGGAGCAGTGGGCTGCAGTAACACACACCTGTCTGAGCTGGGAGCAGTGGGCTGCAGTAACACACACCTGTCTGAGCTGGGAGCAGTGGGCTGCAGTAACACACACCTGTCTGAGCTGGGAGCAGTGGGCTGCAGTAACACACACCTGTCTGAGCTGGGAGCAGTGGGCTGCAGTAACACACACCTGTCTGAGCTGGGAGCAGTGGGCTGCAGTAACACACACCTGTCTGAGCTGGGAGCAGTGGGCTGCAGTAACACACACCTGTCTGAGCTGGGAGCAGTGGGCTGCAGTAACACACACCTGTCTGAGCTGGGATCAGGGCCATGGCTGCAGTAACACACACCTGTCTGAGCTGGGATCTGTACAGGTGATGCTGCCAAAAGGGGCACAGAGTCCACCCTCCTGCTCAGCCTCCCACAGGAGCTCTTATAGCCCTTCTATCACTGCTGGATCAAAGCCTTCACTCCTCAATACACTTACCCTCATCATCAACCCCAGAACTAGAGGACTCTGTAAGCAGCAGAGAGAACAATAATGCTCTGCCAAACTAAAGATTTACAGTGAAGCCAGAGGCTGAACCTAACCCAGCACTCAAAGCAACTCCCACATCCTTCTCAATAGTTTCTGTGCATCAAACTGAAGACACACAGAACATGAACCTTTAGTCTGACCACACAGAAACATGGCTTGAAAGGTGGAACTGAGAGTCAGGGATCCATCAGAGAGCCATGAGTAACCACCACAGTTCAGTTTGCCCCCCGTGGCATCCATCCCCCAGCAGGTACTCACTTCCGTTCCAGCTGCATCCTGGTTTTCACCATCCATATTGGGTTCATCAGGGAATTTGTGATAAAGGCTGAAAATACAAGACCAGAAGTACAGCTGAATCCAGGCCATTGTGCTGCCATGAACCTACACCCTGTGCAGTGAGACACTTGTACCACCAGCTCCAGCCAGAGGTATCAAAAGCCACACAGGTGGACAGCTTCCAATTTCATGTTAAAATTCAGGAGGCATCAACCCATGGATTCCTCCTTCTTGCACCTATTTTAATACGTGTGTCACGTTCCTAAAGGCTGTTGCAGACAAGATCCCTTCCTTACTGACTGGTTTTGGAATTCCAGCTCAAAGGAAACCCGTGGGGACACAAAGCTGAACTGAACTCGTGTTCCCCAGGGCTGTAGGTGGTGCCATTGAGCCGCTCATTAACAGAACCCACCCCTAATTAAGGGCTGACTTTGGGAACGATTATTTTTAGTAACCACTCTGGTGACTGATGACTGAACTAAAGGAGCTCTTCTGCAGTATTTTTCCTACAAGAACAAACTATTTTTCCCAGCCTGGTAGGAAAAATACAACTTCCTGAAACGATTTGGCGAAAGCAGTATCAGAAGTTTAATGGTGTTTACTGATATTTTTCCTTGCATTAAGAGACATGACCAGAGCACTGCAGTTGGAAAAAGCATCCCAAATTAGTAAACAACAACCTCGAAACATTTCTGTGCTGAACACAAAAGCAGTTCCTCTGCAGACAAGGCCAGGGAGGAGCTGGCAAACTCCTGGTTTTTGGCAGATGCCACCCCAGATGAAGTGCACATTTTCAGCACCTGCCACACACTGGCCTCTGTTCTTGGAATTACAAACACCTACCTGCAGAACCTGCAGAACAGATGTGTACAATGTTGCTGTTGGGCACAAACATGCTGTTAAACTGCTCTTTGGCTTTGGAATAGCATGCAAAATAGACAGCTCTGTGGGGGGAGAAAAAGAAGAAAAGCAGTGTAATACAGACAATATCAAATTAGACAATTACTGTTCTTTGCCCAGCCCCCTGAAAACCAGAACTCTGTCTGAAGAGGCCTCCATGACTACTTCCATCTGCATGGACACAGGGGTTTTTGTTTTCTTTCTTCCCTTACAATACAGTGCCACAGTTTGACTTGACACCCACAGGCAGAATATTTTGCTATGGGAGGCAGCATGGTGTTGCAGACAGCATGAGTGAATTGCATGGAAAGGCAGAGTCCTGGACTCAGAGCCTGCTGCAAAGGTTTCCTGTACAGAAACAGGATTCCCTGCTGCTTGGGGAGACACCCCACCTGCCAGGCAAGAGGCCAGACAGGGAGTTCACCTCTCTTCAGGTTCCTTTCTAACTGCTTCAGTTTCAGGCAGAGAACATCTGCCAATATCCAAACTGCTGATGAGTTTTAGCATTTCCTAGACAGAGAGATCTTCAGCCCTGCCAAGAACGGGACAGTCACAGGGAGAGACCACTGAGGTGCTGAAGACTTCCAAATGCAAGCAAACTTTGTTGCTGCTGGAAGAGGGACACACACCCCTTTTGGGGCTCCTTCCCCCTCAGCTGCAGTTTTTTATTTGAGAAGAATTTAGGCAAGCAAGGTGCAGAGAGAACTCCTCTGCCCTGGCACACAGCTCCCACTCACTGCCAGGCAGGCACTGCTATGTGTTCAAGGGAAGCAGGACATTAGAATAATGCAACTATGAACCCTACAGACCCTTCTGCACTGCTTTCTCTTCCTTTTCAAGCACAGAAGTGGCTCTTGCAATGACTTGGAACTTAAGTATACTTGGCATTTAAGTGCCTTATTTACTCTGCACCTTCCAGTGTTATAGAAGTGTAAACCAGATTTTTATCAGTATTTCTTGGTGTGTACACTGAGCAGAATGCAGGCACAAATCTCAGTTTACAGATGGGAAAACTTCATGGCCTATTCTTTTGAATCACAAATACACTGTAACATTTGTGTTGGCACCTCAAACATTGGTTTTAGCAATAGTTTAACTATTTACCTCGATGGTGCAACTCCAACCAAGTTTGGACCCAGACCTCGGAAGAGTGACCTTGGTCCTTCTTTTTCCAGAATTGACCTTAAAATAAAAAACAAACAGAGAGGGAGATGATAGTATTTGGGTTAAAAGCTAGTTTCTTGTTCTGTTGTGTAGTACAAGAACTACACAAAAGCACAGAGTGTGACTTGTGAAGCTGTTAGATTTTAATCTACATGATAACTTCAAAATAACTGGAATTATACACTGAGTAAAAGCCACTGTACCATAAAATTCAGTGCTCTACAGGCAAATGGGTGTCAAATGGCTCAAGGTTATAATTTCCATTCTTTGAAAGCTGTCAGGAATTGAATTAAAGTCTCATGGAGAATCCAGTGACAGTTGATGAACAAAGAGTATTTTTAGTGTTCTCTGTATCTAAGCAATTCAGAAGTTTGCTTCCTGCGCAGTCCTGTACAGAGACATGGAAAAAGAAATCCTTTTCCTTTCACAACTACCACGGGCTGTGTTTTTCCCCCCAAGAAAGCTGAATGTGGCAATCACACCACAAACAATGTGAGTGCACAGTCTGCCAGGCAGCAGCTCTCTTATCTGAGCTCAGCATGGGAAAAGCATGCAAGAAATTGGGGATGCCTCTGTGGGTGTTCACTGCACCCCTCAGCTGCCAGCCCTCCACACTCTGCTCTCCAGGGCACTGGCACTGCTCAGAGTGCTCCCCACAGATTTCAACACAACCTCAGGAGACAGGAGGAGACACATGAGCTTCTGAAACACTTCTGTTTTCTGCAGCAGAGCTGAACTTTCGCTGTGAACTCCAGGGCTGAGTGTTTCCAAGGAGACAGATCCACCAACTACTTGTTCTTTGTCACTTAACAGTCACGACTGCAGCTTCCAGCTGGGCTAACTCATCAGAACCTTAAATGGCTTAGACAAAAGCAGTCTGTCCTTCTGGAGCGCTTTCCAGCAGCAGCAGGCTTAACCTGCCCTCTGGGTACCTGTTTTCTTTCCATTTACAGCAGTTAAGGCCTTTCATACTTAACACCTTTAACTCTTACAGAGCAATTCTGGCTCCTCCCTTAGCCACACAATTGTCCCACACCATGAGGTCCAAGTCATGTCCAGTTTGGCAATGATCAGGACTGGGAAAGGGATGAAAGAGTGAAAGTAAGGGACTGAACTTCACTTCTTTCTTCCTATATTTGTATTTTCTCAGGTCATAACCAATAGCATTATCTGCTCTTAGATGCTGCCTGCAAGGGAATGACAGCAGAAATACTTTGCTCTCACTCCTCAATCCTCTAAAGTAATCAGGTTGAAAACTGGGCAATACACACAGCTAAACAATTCCTGAAGTGAAATGAAATCAAGATCCTAGTCACCAAACTTAATGAGCTTAATAAATATTTTAAAAGGCTGACCCATTTTAAACCATTTCTTCTCTCCCTAAAAAAAATGAACAACCCCAGAAAAAGATGGGCCCAGAGGATGAATTAAGATCTTTCTGCCTGAGAAGTTTTCACTTTCTTTAGTTACATCTCCCTAAAGTCCAGGGCTGCAAGGTGAAAAGATGGCAAAGGAAAGGGCATTAAAATCAAGGCAATTGGCACTGCCTTATGCATTCAGTCACGAATTGCTCTAGACTCACCTCTGAGTAGACAAAGAAATGTTTGGCAGGGGAAAGCAGGCTGTTTACAATACAGAAACTCAAGTCCCAGAACGACTCCAGCCAGAGAGCCGTGCAGAGAATTGGAATTAGCACTCCAGTGTTATATAACTGTGCAGCTTCTCCCCAGGCAGGCTGCCAGGCGTGCTGGCCTTACATAAAAGCACTCGACTTGCTCTGCTGGTTGGTATTTTCCTTGGCACTCCTGTCACCTGATCTCAGCAGGACCTCTGCATCACCCTGGGGTGCCCAAGCAGCCAAACAAACTCAGTCCTTCTGCAGGAGGTCTGACCACAAGTGGATGGTGCTTTGGGATTAAAATACAGTAGCTGAGATTGTCACAGTTGCTGGTAGAACTATGGAGCAGCTGTTAGATAATTTCACATTTCCTCTTCTTTATGAACACACATCTGAAAGGGAGCAGCTAGAGCATCAAACACTGCAGTCTGAACCACTCAAGGCTTTTAACAAAGACTAAGACAGGACTGATGCATAATACCAATAATCAGCAAAGACAACACTTAATAGCAGAGAGCTCAGTAAGGCAGCAACAGCTGAGAAGACAAAACCCCCAGGACCCCCACACGACATTACATTTCAGTGAAGTGAAACTCAGATCAGTGTGTCCAGGAGAGCTGAATGAGAGGGGAGCAGCACTCACTTGAGAACACTGAAGAGCCCGGGGGACACGGACGTTGGCCTGACCATTCCTTCCCCACTGATGGTCCCCAGCTGCACCTGGGAGTAGTAGACAGTCCTGAAGGCCAGTTTGGAAGACTGAAGCCTCGTCTTTATCACCTCCAAGGGACACGTGAAGATGGCTCCAACTGTTCCCCCACACCTGCAAAGCACAATGCAGACAGAAGGGGAGTGTGACCAACGCTGCTGTGCAGAAGTGCAGAACCCCAGCACAGCAATCCAGCCTGGAGACTCCTCCAGTTACCCCACGCTGTGACAAGCCTCGAGGCAGCTTTGGCATCAGGCAAGGCACACTGCTCCCGTGCCCTGGGGGAGGGACTGCTCAGTGCTCATGGGGAGGGATGAGACTGAACACAAAGCTGATCCCAACACTACCAGAAATTCCCTGACTGCCCGTGGGGTCGTGGGACCATTGACTGGTCCCATGTCCTACCACAGCTTGGGAGTTCTGCCTGTAAAAACTTCCATGGCATCCGTGTCTCACAGGCTGTTGTCCTAAAACAGACACAGCCTTGGATGGATTTTTCTTATGGGAAGCAGGAAGCTGCCAGATGAGAACAAGCCACTGGGGATTAGGACACTACAGAATGAAAAAAATACTACAATTCTTCACCATTTCAGTATTTATGATTAAAGACCTGTCTTCAGAAGTAGCAAACATCAAAACCACACTAAGCTAGGCACTCTTAGAAACAATGGATATCAACTTTTTTAGGGGGGAAGGAGGGAAGGGAGCAGCAAGGATGAGAAGGAGGGTTGGCAAAGAGAATAACAGCACAAAGGCTCCTACAGAACAGACCTCCCATAATCTGACAAAAATGCAATATTATACACATGACCCTATAACAGGCATATATTCACCTCAATACAGTCAGACTGAACCTCTAAAAAAGCACATTGGGCCAAGAATATAAAGTGTATGAGTCCTAATTTTCATTTTTACCAGTGATCTGGAAAGTGACTGGTCCAACTATTTCTCTCTCTGCTGCTGCTCCTCCTGGGTAATTGAATGTTCCTTCTGGCAAACTTCATGATTAAACATAATGCTGAGGTTGGCTAAAAGGTACTATATCTACATTTTATTACTCAAACACACTGGGATTTAGGAAGACTTAACTAAATATTTCAGGTTTCTTGCAAGGGCATTTACTACAGCTGAACTGACTCGAAATATTTTCGTTGTTTGCACAAGTGTCAGAGCATGTGATTGCTTCAGAAACCTGTGTTTATGATTTTCCTTAGAAAACACCAGGGGTCAACAACTTAACTCTCTTTGACGTTCATGTGAAATTGCAGTTTTAGTAGTTTTCCATGAAAGGGAGATGAATTAAAAAAAAAATAACTGTACCCTCTTTCCTGTGTATAAAAACCTCCATTGCTTGCTAACGAACATTGCATGCACTAATCTGGGAACAGAGATCCTCAGAAGGACATTAATAAAGGTATTAGTGGGTATTTTCTAAAGCCCCTTCCAGACATAACTACCGTACTAGGAGAATCTTTTTTTAAACACAAGGGAAAGGGCAATAAAAGAATGGCAAAAAGATCCAAGCTGTAGATGCACACCAGCTCATGAATGCAGCCTGTTTTGCCTGCTGAACCAGTGGATTTTATATGAACAGAAACCATCTCTGCCAAAGCCCCAAAGTCCCCACACTTGCATTAACAGCGTGGCCACCCAGGCTGTGCAACCACAGAAATCAAGGTTCTTTACAAGGCTCCAAAGAACAGCCCAGACCTCATGGCCAGGGAACACAACTTCCTACCACAGCTTTCAGGTTCTGCAAGATTCTGTCCAAGTAATTCTGACCCCAAACTGCACTTTTCAAATGCAAATGCATCCACCAGGAGAAGCTGCTTTCATGGAGACTGGTAATGTGATTTAACAGCATTGTTCAGCGAGTCCCTGCCCATTCCTCTTCCTTGCTGAAAGGGACAGAAACCCCAACTGGGGACAATCCACACATTAACAGTGACACACACTGTAAGAAAGAACTTTGCCTTCGGCCCTCTGAAAGCACTTATGCTTTTGAGCGTTGACTGAAGTCACTGAGTCGATCATGGAACTCAGCACACAGCAGCTGAAATTGTGTCATTTGGCTCAGAAACACCAGTGCTCACAGACCTTATCAGGCCCCTGATTATTTTGTGTACTGAAGCAGGGCTGGGAGCTGAGCCCTCTGTGGGTCCATACAGCTCAGGAGGAAATGGCTACAGCTCATCCCTCTCTCTTTTGTCAGATGCATCTCACATTTCTCTGAAATGATATTTCACGGGGAAGAGGCCCATCAGGAATGGCTTCTCCAGCAAAACCTTTCCTGTTCCCACAGCTCAGACATTACCTGGAACAGAAAGTGTTTTGAGGGTCCCTCCACTGCTGCCTTTCCAACTATGTCTATCCAATACAGACACACATATGTGCAATTAACTCCTGACTAATCAACACACTCCAGAGCAACTGCAAGTCTGGGGGAACTTCATGAAGGTAACTTGATTGCCTTAATTCCCAATTCACTTATCTGCCAATGCTCCACTATTGTGTATTCAGTCTTCAGTCCCCATTTAGTTCACATTAAAACAATACTTTGACAGCAACAATTCATAAATTCAGAGCACTGAAACTTTATTTTCTATTTCTGAACTACCAGCTGCTCAGTCTAGTGACTCCTTGCCCCATAACTTTTTAGCCTCTCTGGCATATTCTCTCCCACATCAGCTGTCTTCTTGCCTTCCTAGTCCACTCCTTGCCTTTCAGCCTTTTTGTCTGATAATCCAGTTAATTTATGCAGCCTTTAATATTTAAGTACTTCTGCTAATGCATATGTAATTCTCTGATACCCAGCATGAGGAGTTAGTATCTGCAACACCAGTTTTAACAGCTCAGAGTTTATGTTGTCAGTGGAACATTTAAGAAAAAACCCACTATCTAACAGCAACTCTCAGAGCGTCACCAGGGTGCACACATTATGTCCTAAATATAAATACACTGCAGATAGTTCAAGTAAGGACTTCGATGTATTGGGCAGTTTTTTCAGATGAGATGGTTTTCCTTTGCATGGGAATTCCACACATCATCCCCAGGGAAGATGCCTGAAAAACAACACACAGTGCACAAAAGAAACACTTAGTATTCCCAGGGTGTTCCAAACGCCTACATCTTGGAAAAAAGGAGAAACAACCTCAGCTACATAAACAGCCACAGACCCTCAAACATTCAGGGATATGAAGCAGGATAAACTCTCTGTTAACAGCTGAACAAAAATCATTGACTTCCATAAAGAGAATACTGTTTTTTACACATGCAGAGGATGCACACATCAGAATTCCCATTTTTCTCTTGCTGCCAGCTTTCTATCTTTACAGAGTCCACTCCTGAAGTATCAATGACCTGCATTTGAAATAAACTCTCAGCACCCAGCAGCGCAATTCAGAGAGATGCCAAGAATCTTAATTAAGACTTACTTCATCAGTCCTAGATTTAATCCCTGAGCAATATTCTCAATACAAATATCAAGCCAATGCTGAATGTTAAGGGAAGTCCTGCAGAACAAAGATCTTCCAGTAAAGCACCACTAACTTCACCAAGGTCACAAAGATGATGGAGCTGCCTGGTTAGAGCAATCTCAGCTTCTAACCAGCCTGACACATTTTGCTGTGTACTTTAAATTATATTGATTTTCTGAAACATGCCACATGCTCTAGCATGACACGCACAGCAGAAACAGTGAAGCAGGGTCTACCGTTGATATTCCTTTACTGCATTGTCCAGACTGTGAACAAAACAAGCTTCTGCATTCTCAGATGCCAAAGGAAACTGAGTATCAGAACAATACAGACTGTTCCTAATGCTTTCATGTAATTAATAATTGATTCAATTTCCACCTCATCATGTTGTTATCAGGTGTGGGTATTCCTGCGAGCATTTCCTGTGTCCCTAGAGCTGCCACACTGTTAATGAGCTGGGGACGCCCAGGAACCCAAAGCAAGGGCAGGGTGAGACAGTCAATCCCAGCACCACCTCCTGGACCACACACACCTTCAGGTGAACACTGCTCCTCTCCACTTTACAGATGGAAACATTTCCAAACTGTTTGTCAGCATCAGCACACTGCGTAACACTACCACTTCTTAGGGGATCTCTGCAGCAACCAGCATTCCTCCAGCTGGAAAGACAACATGCATGGAGTAACCCCTGCTGCAGCAGCTTTTCCCAAACAAAAACAAGCACCAACTGCACTGACTTCAGCAGGGAAACAGGAACCCTGACTTGTAAACACTGTTGTGCAACTCGGGCATCGTCTCTGCTTCTGAAACCTTCCCAACCCTCAGAGCCATGTTCCCACCAAAACACCAAGAGGACTCTTGGGTTTGCTGTTGCTATTGGAAGCCTGAAAAGGAACTAACAGAAACTAAAGGGCCAACGAGTCTGTCTGCCTGAATAACCTGGTTAATAGGAAACCATCTCTTTCCACAGCTGGAGAGCACTTTGCAACATTCAAGTTGCATTTCATCACTCCCAGCCTCTCAAGTGCTAAACATTCTATTTTGGCCCCTAAGAATATCTAAGGCTGGCCTGCCTGCTTTGTGCAAACACAAAGATACGAATTCATCGTAATCTGACACCACAGCCCATCCCCAGCTTCCCAGAAAACCATCATAATACCAATAATGCCTCTATCAAAATTATTTCAAGTGAATGTGTTCCTTTCGCTTTCTCTGCAAAAACCACTTTGCATTTGAACAAACTACTGGGATCCTTGCAGAAGGCAAAGGGTAAAACAAATCACTAAGGAAGATGCTGACCTCCCAGCACTAGATTAAACCACTGATGAGTTTAAAATTCTTATTTATTTATAGTCTGAGGAGTTACATGAGGACACCAAGAGCTCTGGCTGGGCCCTGTTACTGTCCAAACAAATTCCATGTGTACACTAAGGTTCAGCTTCTGTCCCAGGCTCCAGGTACTGCTCTGATGCAAGTGGGGAAGGCAGAGGGGACAGAGGACTCTGCAGAGCAGTCAAGCCAGCTGAAGGGCAGTGTCTCTGAAAAACTTAAGATTTGTTTGGTTTAATAGTATATTAAATAAACCTATTGCTCCAGGGACATGTCAGAGGAAACTGAAGTATCCTGTTAAGCAACAGAAAAACCAATGGTCTACTACCAGATTAAAACTATCAACAGGTTTCATGTTGGCTTCCTAACTACTGTCAGCTGACAAGCACCAAGGAATATTCTATTACTTAGATAATTTAAACTGTTAAAAAATTAAAATAAAATATTTCTGACACTGCCAAAAGCGCACTTAATCTGCACAATGGATGATTAAAACTTAATTTGCACCATAAAATTATCTTCCTAGACTACCATTAAAATAACTGTAATAAGTTAATTTTGAAGGGTTTCTGGTTGGCGGTGTGTGGGATGTTACTTGTAGCTTTTAACACAACAAATCCAACAGTTTACAAGTCCTTGAAGCAAGAATTGGACAGCAGTGGCCTGCCATGCCAGCTCATTTCCCCACAAGTACCAGGACTTTCTCGAGATCTCCTTCCCCCCACTCCTCTCCCCTTTCTGGAGCTGATGCATTTCGGTGTAATCGCAGGGATGAGCAGTCCCAGTGCCGCTGTCACCACCCAGGGATTATGGAGCAAACCTCACCTTGCTCTGCAGGCCGGAGCCGCGGGCCCTCCCAAAGCCCAAACCCACAGTGGGGACAGGGATCCGGGCTGGCATCCCCCGGGCTGGCATCCCCCGGGCTGGCATCCCCCGGGCTGGCATCCCCCGGGCTGGCATCCCCCGGCCCGGCCCGGGGGGCCGCACCTACAGCGGGTCATTTACCGGCCTTTGGCACTCAGCACCGCACCATGTCGCGACAGCGCGACCACGGCCGCGACCCCGGGAGCGCCCCGTGCCCGCCTGCCCGGGGGCTTTGGGAACGGGGACGGGAAAGGCCCCGCTCGCCTCCTGCAGGGCCCGGAGCAGCCGCTCGCAGGACAGCGGCCCCGGCCCGGGTCGGGCACAGCGGGGTCCCGGTCTGTGTCCATCCCGTGGGCACAGCNGGCCCGGCCCGTGTCCAGCCCGCGGGGTCCCGGCCCGTGTCCGTCCCGCGGGGCCCCGGCCCGTGTCGGTCCCGTGGGCACAGCAGGGCCCGTGTCCATCCCGTGGGCACAGCAGGGCCCGTGTCCATCCCGCGGGGCCCCGGCCCGTGTCCGTCCCGCCGGGTGCCCCGCACTCACCCCCCGGCGAAGAGGTGCAGCAGGGTGTTCTCCTGCGGGCCGCCCGCCATGGCGGTGAGGAGGGTGAGGTGAGGTGAGGATGAGGAGGGTGACGACGGTGACGGTGACGGTGTCACCGCCGGGCCGCGCGCCGCACGGGCCGCGCGCGCGTGACGACACCGCGGGGCGTGGCCGGCGGCCGCGCGTGACCTCACGGCAGAGAGCCCGCCCCCGCCGTGACGTCACGGGGCAGCGGAAATTCGGTGGAAATGTTTTATCCCGGTGCGATGATTTATTTGTTTTCCCCTCTGTGAGAGGTGGAAGGGTTTGGTCCCCATAAATAAATGATTTATTTACCCTTCTGTGAGAGCTGGGAGGGTTTGGTCCTCCATAAATAAATGATTTATTTACCCTTCTGTGAGAGCTGGGAGGGTTTGGTCCTCCATAAATAAATGATTTATTTATCCCTCTGCAGCAGATGGGTTTTGTCCCCCATAAATAAATGATTTATTTATCCCTGTGTAAGAGGTGGAAGGGTTTTGAGCCGGGTTTTGTCCCCCATAAATAAATGATTTATTTACCCCTGTGTAGGAGACGGAAGGGTTTTGTCCCGACACCGAATCCGAACCTGCAGCTGATCAGCAGCTTCTTGTGGCTGGGTGGTGGGTTATCCCGCCTGCCGTGGCCAGCAGAAGACAAAGACACCGATCTCACGGTCCTGCGGAGCTCACTGCGGGCTGCCAGAAGCGGGTTCCACACGGGTGCCCGGCCCGGGCAGCCCGGCTGTGCCCCCAGCCCTGCCTGCTGAGGGTGGCTGTCACACAGAGCACAGCGGGCTCTGACCCCAGCCCTGCCTGCTGAGGGTGGCTGTCACACGGAGAACAGCAGGCTGTGCCCCCAGCCCTGCCTGCTGAGGGTGGCTGTCACACAGAGCACAGCACCAGGCTCTGACCCCAGCCCTGCCTGCTGAGGGTGGCTGTCACACAGAGCACAGCAGGCTCTGACCCCAGCCGCCTGTGCCACCTGCCCGGCACGGGCCGGGAGCCCACGGCTGGGGCACGGCGGCAGGCTGGCACGGCTGGCACAGCTGGCACGGCTGGCACGGCTGGGGCACGGCTGGCACAGCTGGCACGGCTGGCACGGCTGGCACGGCTGGCACGGCCGGCACGGCTGGCACGGCCGGCACGGCTGGCACGGCTGGCACGGGCTGTGGTGCCGCAGGGTTCGCGGAGCCAGGCGTGTGTGTGCAGAGGGTTCCTCTCTGGGGGCTGGCTGCAGCCCCGCCGCCTCTGGCGCTGCTTCCCCGGCAGAGAGCACTGCAGGAGCGGCGGTCGCAGCCGTCACCCGAGAGCTGCCGGCGGGCAGCGCAGCGCGTTCGATCTTGTGCGCTCTGACTGCACCTCCAGCTTTGCCTAGAAACGCCTGTCACCCACCCCGGGCTCTGCAGATGCTCTGTCCTGCGGCTCCTGTTCACCAAACACATCCCCGAGGAGAGAGCAGTTCTGAAAAGCTCAGACATCGATGACTTCCTCGGAAGCCCTGGCACACAGAGCCTTTGCACTCTTTGGGCACCTCACTTGTTTGAGGCAGACAGCAAAAGTGCTCCCAGCTTCCTGGGCATCATCACCTTGATTTTCCTTTCCCTTTTCCTCGGCCAGGCGGGACGAGGCGCTGTGCTTGCTTGTACCTGTGCAGATGTGGCGTGCAGTGGAATGCCCCTCCTCGCCCACTGTCTTTTCCTGGTACTGATCTCAGATCGGGGTGGGTACGGACTGTCCAATGTCCCACGTGCTGCCCATGCCAGAGGGACATTGCTGGAGCATCAACCTCTCTCTGGTTCAGCCATCCTCTGGGGCTGAGCTCCTGGGCACAGCACACTGAGATGAGTCTGCTCCGCCACCCCTCACCTCGGAGAGCTCAGGGTGCAGGTCTGGCTGCAGGAGATGTGGGTACAGCCAGGGAAACCAGGGGAAGGCAGGTTTTGTGTCCTGCTGAGAACATTTCAAAGCACAGCAGAGTGGGCCAGACCTGGGAAAACTCTGTTGCAGACACTGCTGGTACAGCCTGTTGAGCATTTCTAGGGAATTTCATGAGGATAAATGTGCAGAGGCACTGTGGCCTCCACAGATCAGACACCGCAGCAGCCACATCAGGGGAAGTGCCTGAATTACTGCCATGCCAGTACAGCATGAGCCCAACCAGGAAAGGCTGGAGCTGGCTATTCCTGGGACTTGTTTTGTCTGGTGGCTTCCTACAAACTGGAGCAAGGAGTCACCAGCTTGTTCCACATCATTAGCAGCTGGCAGCTTCCCAAACATTACCAGCATAGCCTGGATCTCACCCAGCATCTTTGAGGTGAAGGACATTGCAGCACCACTGCTCTCACTGTTTTAGGTCCCAGTCCAGCTCCCACTCAAGGCAGTTACTCTTTTTCCACTGACTGCAGCTGGAGCTGGGTCTGACATTCCTGTAACAGATCTGTCTCAAGCCCTGAGGTGAAATATTGGTAAAACAGTCCAAAACAACAGATAGGGGCCTGCAACCCTGCTATTTTCTGGCATCAAATTAAAAACAGCTACACAGTCTACAACAAGCAAGAGCGTGAGGAATTCTGTTTCCTTCCTGAAAACACTGAAGGTCTGAACTTAGAGCAGCCAAAGCACCTGGTGAAAGGAGTGTGGGAGCCTGCTGTGAGTGGGTGTCTGTGGGAGGCTGTCACTCTTTCCAAAGAGCATCCCTGCCAGGAGCACCATCAAAGAAATCTCCCTGGTGGTGATGAACATCCTGATAGCACTCATCTGCCCTCAGAATGGCCCAGGGCATTGCTCAGATTTTGGGAGCAGCCTTGGGAGAAATGTATGTCCAAAAGAGTATCCAAAGTCGTGGTGAAGAATATGTAGCAGAACACAGTGAAGAGACACATCACTGGGCTATTCTGCCAGCAAAATTTTGCTGAGAGTACTTTGAGTGATTTAATGAACATCCTAAAGGCTGGAAAGTAAGAACATGTACTTTGAATTCCTTCTACCTCTCATTCTGCAGCCAGGGATTACTGACTCCTCCCGTGCCCCACGTGGAAAGATGGGGCAGGAGGGCAGGAAAGGAGCAGGCAGGGATGAGGCCAGGGCAGACTGCCTCGCCCCAAGGTCAGCATTTGTCTGTCACACCCACGGCTCCCTCCCTCAGCTGCGCTGCAGAGGGAGGGCCAGCGTGGTTACAAGACTTGGCCTCTGCTCCTAAACCTCTTGTCATTGCTGAAATCGTTCTGGTTCCACGCTCAGGGCCAGGGCACCAGGCAGTTTAACCTCTGTGTCATGCAGCCCCTGCAGGGCTGACCCACCCCGGGAGCAGCAGCCCGTGAGGAGCAAGGTGGGCATTCGGGGCAAAGGGAAACTGGGAAAAATGATGGCTGGCAAAAGACACTTTTCCCACACTGACAGGGAACTGGGTTCACGAGCTGATGGTAAGGAGATGCCACTGAGGCCCAAGTGTTTTCCCTGGAACAGGAGGTGTGATCAGTGGGAAGGAGGGACTGGGAGCCCTTGGGAAGCTGTTCAGAGCCTGCCCACGGCCAGCCTGGCTTGCTGCTGGCTCAGACAGACACCAGGGGCTGTGGGACAGCCAGCCCTGCTTCTGCTGCAAACAGCAGGGAATCCTGTGGCTTCACGCTCTGGCCAAGGGCTGAGACACCTCTGAAGGAGAGGTGGAAGTCCCTGGGGCCTGTGAGGAACACCAGGAGCCTTCCAAGGGCCAGCACTGCTGCAGTGCAGTGGGTGAGCAGAGCTCCTCCATCCTTGGCAGTTCAGTGCAAATACAGCCCACAGAGCCAGACAGAGGGCACAGAGTCAGATATAGGGGATAGAGCCAAATCCAGGGGATAGAGCCAAATCCAGGGGATAGAGCCAAATCCAGGGGATAGAGCCAAATCCAGGGGATAGAGCCAAAGCCAGGCAGAAAGCATCCTGCTTTTTGGAGGATTCAAAGGGGATCAGTGGAGCAGAGTAGCAGCATCCCCCTATGTGAGCCAGCTTCCCTCCATCCCCACAGCAAGCTTCTCTGCAGGCCAGACCAGGATTAATGGGAAACATATGGGAGCAGAGTCAGTGCTGCAGGGCTCAGCACCAGCAGCTGAAGCAGAAGGAGCTACCTGGAGCCCATTCAGGAGTGAGCTCAGGGACCAAACATCCCGTGAATGGGGAGTGGGCCGGGTGGGGACCTCACAGGCTCCAGGGTCCAGTTTGGTGCTCCCCACCCTGCAGGGCCACACGCCAGCCTGGGAGGAGCAGGACAGGGGAGAGTCACTGGCCGTGCCCTGCATCTTCCACACAACATGTCATCCCTCCCTCCCAGGTTAAACTGCCAGACATGGACTCGTGGCAGAGGCACCAGGGACACTGCTAAAGCCAGTGGGGACATTGCTTCCTGCTGGGGCCTGAAGGCAGTGCTAAAATGCAGTGAACAGAATATTGTTTAGTTGCTCCCAGTTTAAACCCTGGTATCATGGTGACATGATAGAGCAGGCAGCTCTGCTGCCTTGTCCTCCCTCTGCAGCTCGGTGTCTCAGTGCCAGTGTGAGCCTCAGCCCGGGGCTGGCAGGCCCGTGAGGGTGAGGCTGGGGTGGTTTGGAGCCCTGGCACTCAATGGGGCATTGAAGCCCATCAGGAAGGGATAAGGCCAGGTATTTCCTCTGGGCTGAGTGCCCAGCAGCTTTGGAGCACAGGAGGCAGAGATTTTCCAAGGCCCCTCCAGCAAGTGGGGCTGCTCTGGCAAGGCAGGAGGAGAGGAGTCCCTTGCCAAGCCCCCTCTGGAGCCCAGATCAAACACTCTGGGGCACCTCCTTTGTGCTGGGGGATGAAACCACTCCTCTCACGAATCTGGGTGCCCAGTGCCAAGTTTAGATACAGTCTAGACACAGCAGGGTATTTATACCCTTGGCACACGGCGTGGCAGCCTGTGGGGTATAAACAACATTCAAAACCCGTGAGGCACCAAGTTATTTCTACATCCAAGTGCTGAGTGCAGGTCCCACAGCCCCCAGGGCAGCAGCCCCAGCTGGCTGGGCACAGGGCGAGGCTGCACTGGCACTGGGGCCACCAGGGCAGCAGCCCCAGCTGGCTGGGCGCAGGGAGAGGCTGCACTGGCAGTGGCACTGGGGACACCAGGGCAGCAGGCCCAGCTGGCTGGGCACAGGGCGAGGCTGCACTGGCACTGGGGCCACCAGGGCAGCAGCCCCAGCTGGCTGGGCGCAGGGAGAGGCTGCACTGGCAGTGGCACTGGGGACACCAGGGCAGCAGGCCCAGCTGGCTGGGCACAGGGCGAGGCTGCACTGGCACTGGGGCCACCAGGGCAGCAGCCCCAGCTGGCTGGGCGCAGGGAGAGGCTGCACTGGCAGTGGCACTGGGGACACCAGGGCAGGGGAGATCTAACCCAGCCCTGAGCTCCACTGACCACGTCTCACTGGGAGTTCTCAGGATGCAAGAATAAATTTGATTTTACCTGTTGCCACAAGAAACTGCAATGAGTGAGGAGCAGCTTAGTGGCTCAGCCATTACCTGAGATGTAGGCAAATCTCCATTCTATCACAACAGCAAAACCATCCAAGTTCAGCAGGTAAAATTCACAATGAAGCCCTGCTGAGAGCACGACTGAGGGGAAGCAGCTCTCTCACAAGGGTAGGAGCTGATTAATTCATGACAGTGACACAAGCCAGCAGTGGTAATGCCTCTTGAACACAGACGGCAGTGAGGGACCAACCAAGGCATTACTGAATAGTCAGTCTCTGCAGCTCCTTGCAATTCATTCAATTTTATACAACACAGGTGCAGTCCACTGTTTAGCAAGCTTTGGGTGACATTGTCCTGAGCTGACAAAGCAGATAAAGGTCTAGTTGGGAAAACAGAAGAATTTCAGAATGATTTGTTCCAGAATATTGGCCTGTTTATGGGTAAAACTGATCTCCATGATCTCTTGGACTGAACTGTGATGGAAGAACATTTCTTTTTGCCTGGGAGCCTTCAGCCAGCTCTGGCTCCCTTGTGGAAAGCACATCCATAGAGCAGGCTCACAAGAGTCAGGTGAGGGCTTTAGGTGCTCATCCTTCTCAGCAGACTGTGGCTCTCTGCTGTGTTACCAGCCTGGCTAGGTCCTGTCTGGTGGCTGCTGATGTCCCAAGCCTCTGAAACGGGGCCAGCCCGTGGGCCAGCCCGGCAGGGACAGGCAGAGGATGGATGGGGTCCCTGGTGACAGGGTGAAGGAAGTTTCCATGTCAAATCTTCCTTCAGCCCTTCGGGGCGAGGAGAGTCACATCAAGAGCCTGGACAGGACTGCTCTTCCCTCTCTTGCCACACAGGGTTTTGGGTTACTGCCTCTGGGAGGGCAGAACCGGCTCTGCAGGTCACCCTGGGGAGCAGCAGGGCAGGGGAGGGGTGAGCCTGGGCTCCTGTGGCAATAAATGCCCCTCGGGGTCCTTTGTGAGACTTTCCTGTCGTGAAACACCTCAACCTTCCACCCGGAAAGGAACTTTTACAGACACGATTGGCTTTAATGACAGCGTGCAGAAACAACACTGCTTTCTCCTGGGAATCCCACGCACCGGGCAAACATCTGACCTGCAGACCTCAGGCCTGAACACAGAGGTGTCACTGTCACTCAGAGATGGATTACCCCAGCAGAAAGTTACTGCCCAAATATTGGCTCATCCTGGGAGTCAGAGAAAGGTCAGGGAGCCGAGTGCTGCAGTGCAGGCACCAGGAAAGGGTCCCTCCTCCCCAGCAGGGCTTGAGGGATGCCAGGCTGTGCTTGGTGTCTGCTGCCCTCTAAAAGTGAATGCAGGCCTTGGAGGGCGAGGGACAGTCCAGGGACTCACAGAGCTTGGAAACCTCCTGGTGGAGGCCTCCCTGCCAGCAGTCAGGCTGTGATTGACCAGCACAGCCTCTCCCTGTGCCCCTGCCCATCTGAGCCGGGAGAAATTAAATCAGCCCGGGCACTGGGACTGGATTTAGAGAGAGAAAGAGGTGGGGAGCATGGCCAGCCAAGCTGGGGAATCCTGCACAGTGTGTGGGAAGCACAAGGGCCTTTCTCTGATTCTGAATCTGTGTATTCTGCTGGAGCATGGCAGAATACACTCCATTCTCATGGAGAACAGGGCTCTTGGCAATTTCCTTACTTCTGCTGCAAACCCCCTCACTTCTGAGTTGATTTCTCCCTGTTTGGTGTGCAGACACTGCCCGTGGCCTTGGGGTAAGAGCAGTTATAAACAGCTACCAGGGAAGGGGATCATGGCTGAGCAGTTATAAATAGTTACCAGGTAAGGGGATCGTGGTTGAGCAGTTATAAACAGCTACCAGGGAAGGGGATCATGGCTGAGCAGTTATAAATAGCCATCAGGTAAGGGGATCGTGGCTGAGCAGTTATAAACAGCCATCAGGTAAGGGGATCCTGGCTGAGCAGGTATAAATAGTTACCAGGTAAGGGGATCGTGGTTGAGCAGTTATAAACAGCTACCAGGGAAGGGGATCATGGCTGAGCAGTTATAAATAGTTACCAGGTAAGGGGATCGTGGCTGAGCAGTTATAAACAGCTACCAGGTAAGGGGATCATGGCTGAGCAGTTATAAACAGCTACCAGGTAAGGGGATCATGGCTGAGCAGTTATAAACAGCTGTCAGGTAAGGGGATCGTGGCTGAGCAGTTATAAACAGCCATCAGACACAGGCCACTGGGTCTGTGTCACTCACAGCAAACGTGTCAGCCAAAGTTCTTCCATCAGGAGACTGCATTTCCCACCCTTTGTCTGTCTCACACTCTCCTCCCTTCCTAGAGGTATCTGAGGTATTAACTCCTCCATCTCCAAACTGTTTTCCTCTTCAGTTCCCACTCCCTCCCCTTTCTCCAGTGGGGCAAGGAGACAGTGAGATACAGACACTGACTCTGGTGAGGACACGGTTCACTGGGATCCTCTCGTGACCCCAGGGTTTGGAAAGTGCATCCTGGCAGGGCAGGGAGTGAAGGTGAATCCTGGCAGGGCAGGGGCTGAAGGTCCATCCTGGCACAGCAGGGGCTGAAGGTGAATCCTGGCAGGGCAGGGAGTGAAGGTCCATCCTGGCAGAGCAGGGACTGAAGGTCCATCCTGGCAGGGCAGGGAGTGAAGGTGCAGCCTGGCAGGGCAGGGAGTGAAGGTGCAGCCTGGCAGGGCAGGGAGTGAAGGTGCAGCCTGGCAGGGCAGGGAGTGAAGGTGCAGCCTGGCAGGGCAGGGAGTGAAGGTGCAGCCTGGCAGGGCAGGGAGTGAAGGTGCAGCCTGGCAGGGCAGGGAGTGAAGGTGCAGCCTGGCAGGGCAGGGAGTGAAGGTGCAGCCTGGCAGGGCAGGGAGTGAAGGTGCAGCCTGGCAGGGCAGGGAGTGAAGGTGCAGCCTGGCAGGGCAGGGAGTGAAGGTGCAGCCTGGCAGGGCAGGGAGTGAAGGTGCAGCCTGGCAGGGCAGGGAGTGAAGGTGCAGCCTGGCAGGGCAGGGAGTGAAGGTGCAGCCTGGCAGGGCAGGGAGTGAAGGTGTATCCTGGCAGAGCAGGGACTGAAGGGCCATCCTGGCACAGCAGGGACGTGCCCGACCAGCACTGCCCTTGTGACAATAATTAGTGTAATTTAAGCAATAAAGCAGCTGCAGTCAGGTCGTAGCAGTGAGTCAGAGCAGACAGCAGTGAATAAGGGAAGCAAAGTCACAGCTCTGAGCTGCTCAGGACAAACTGCCCAGGAGTGGGGAAAGACCTGGAGAGGCAGCAGTGAACCCACTGAGCACAGGGCAGAGCTGCATCCAGTGGCCCATTGTCACAGCCCATGGGAACCTCAGCTGGGGAGACAAAACTGAGGTTAGGCCACTTTTAGGTAGCAGTGAAAAGGCTGCAAGGGTAACGGTGCTGTTCCCAAAGAGAGAGCTGAAGTTACAGAGAAATTAATGTTACACAATTGTCCTTTACAGAGACCCAGGGGCAGGTGAAAGGGAGGGCAGGGTTGTTTTTCCCTGAAGTGTCTATACCAGCTGTTCTCAGAAGTTACTGGGCAGAAGACTCAATTACACAAGTTCCTAATATAGCAAGTTATACGATCATGGGCTATGTTTTTAAAATTTTTGAGTCACACATTTGTCCACTACTGATGGTAAAGGTCTTTACTCTGTGGAAACTCTTCCTACTAGAGATTGAACTGACTCAAGGGAACGTTTATTTTGGGAGGCTGTCCTTTAAAAAGAAAACAGGGTGAAAAAAGAAAATCAGCTCTGAGCACTATTCAGGTTTGTTCACTCTGAAGTGAACGGCTTCTTGTGCAGCCAGAGCAAGGCAGAAAGCAGGCAACACCCGGGGCCAGCAGCACCTGTCTGCTGAGGAGAGCTCGGGACTGCAATTCCAGAGGCTGTGCCTCAGCTCCCCCGCTCCCCTGTCCCCTGCTCCCCTGTCCCCTGCTCCCCGCTCCCCTGTCCCCCGCTCCCTGCCCACCTGCGGCAGCGCCCGGAGCACGGGGGCAGCGCTCGGAGCACAGAGGGGCAGCGCCCGGAGCACACAGGGGCAGCGCTCGGAGCACAGAGGGGCAGCGCCGGGAGCACACAGGGGCAGCGCTCGGAGCACACAGGGGCAGCGCCCGGAGCACAGAGGGGCAGCGCCCGGAGCACAGAGGGGCAGCACCGGGAGCACAGAGGGGCAGCGCCCGGAGCACAGAGGGGCAGCGCCCGGAGCACAGAGGGGCAGCGCTCGGAGCACACAGGGGCAGCGCCGGGAGCACACAGGGGCAGCACCGGGAGCACAGAGGGGCAGCACCGGGAGCACAGAGGGGCAGCGCCCGGAGCACAAGGGGGCAGC
>WAAE01009710.1:0-26798 GCA_013400495.1 Nicator chloris | reverse complement strand
GGAGCACACAGGGGCAGCGCCCGGAGCACACAGGGGCAGCGCCCGGAGCACAGCATGGGGGGAACCAGAGGAGGAGGGCAGAGCCCGGCTCTGACGGGGAGGAGGAGTGTGGAGCAGGGATGAGACAGAGAGGAACAAAGCAAGAGGGAAGAGCAGCAGGCAGAGCGGACCCAGGATTAATTACTCCAGAAAGGTTGAGATGAACCAGTCTGAGGGACTGGATCAATCCACTTGTGGTAGCAGTCCATGGATGTCAGTAGACAGACGTGGTGGGCTTGTTCCCTTTATACCTTAATCTGAAACACCCTTATACCTTTATCTGAAACACCTGTATCTGAAACACCTTCACACCTGTATCTGAAACACCTTTATCTATCTGAAACACCTTCACACCTGTATCTGAAACACCTTTCTGTGCTCAAACACAGGCAGCCCCTGGCTGGGCAGTGGGCCACTGTGTGCCCTCCTGCTCTGGCCAAGCCACTCCTGAGTGCTGCAGCTAGCCCAGGCAGGATTTGCTGACACATCACAGCCGTGCCCCCCTCAGACCTGGGCAGAAAACATTGCTGTTGTCATCCCTCAGACTGATTCCTGCCACTCCTTGGAATCAGAGCAGTGGCTAAGAAATAACAGGGCTCCCAAGACAACACAGCTCCACTGAGGTTCCTGCACACTCAGCTGCCTTCCAGCAACCCTGACAGCCACCTCCTGCTGGGGCGTGTTGTACCTCGTACCCGTTTGTCTGGGTGACCTTTAGGAAGTGATTTGTTAATTAAACGTGACATTTTCAGCCTACCAAGTCTACTTAACGAGCATGAACTCTTCTGCTTTCACGTGGTTTTGGCTGCAATTCACAATAATTAGGGGGATTTTCCATGCCTGTCCTTCTCTTTCTAAGCAGAGCTGATTTTTCTGCCTCTGATGCTCAGCTTGGGTGGCATTTGGCCACCAGCTCTGTGCAGGAGTCATCTGTGCACCCAGGGATCTTAACCTGGCACAGAGAGCAAATGCAGATTGCTGCTGGTCCCCAGCATTCAGCTCACTTGCCTGGTGACTTACTCATACCAAAAGGGAGCCAGTCACACTTCTGTAACCCCCAGGAAGGAACCAACAGCTTTACACCAGAGTGAACAGGAGCAGCACTGCACTCAGTCTCCCCAGACAGAGCCGTGGGCTGTACTCCTCTCCTGTGGGCTGTATTCCTCTCCTGTGGGCTGTACTCCTCTCCTGTGGGCTGTACTCCTCTCCTGTGGGCTGTACTCCTCTCCTGTGGGCTGTATTCCTCTCCTGTGGGCTGTATTCCTCTCCTGTGGGCTGTACTCCTCTCCTGTTCAGTCCTGAACCATCACAGTCACAAGCAAAGCAGAGCCAATTCCTCGGGGTCTGCCAACACCCTGCTCTGGCTGACTTGTCTCACAGGAAGCAAATTGGCTGTGCAGGGAAAATCCCCATCCCAGCCATCTCCTGTGGCAGTGGGTAACAACTCCTGCCCAATTCCACGCCTCCAGGAGGGAAAGGGTAATCCAAGGAGCCATGGGATGCAAGGAGCACCACTGGTTTTCACTGCCTGGGGCAGAGCTGGCCCCCAACATCCAGGACATGCACAGGTTTAAACGTTTGTCCTGGCCCAAAGCCACCTGAGGACTAAGGCCAAAGCTCGGCCTAAAGACAGGCATCCTCACCCTCCAACCTTCCTGCCCAGGGCTCACAGGGCCTTCTCTGGAGCACGTGTATCTGGCAGGGGTGGATGCAGTTTGGCCTGGAGCTCAGTGGTTGTGGCACAAGGTGTCACTGCAGTCAGCCATCCCACAGCCCACCCAGTGCCACCCCTGCCTGGCTGTGACAGTGATTCCCACCAGGAATAACAGCTTGGTGCTGGCCCTGGCAGCATGCAGACGAGTGCTCAGAAGATTCAGAGAGGAGCTGGTGCAAACCCCAGCCTGGGCTGGGTGAGACTGAGCTCAGCCAGATGTTTTCATCTCAGAAGAGACTTTCTTTCCATGAGCAGCCTGTTTCCACTGACATCAGGACAGGGACAATGCACAGTTTCCCTCTCTGAGGGCAGGAAGGCACAAGGTTAATTTGAGTTTTCTTCCTGCTCTGGGATTCATGAAGAGCACCACGCTGAGTTAGAGCACTGTGACCCAGGGGCCTCTCCAACCCAAGCTACCACTGACAGTTCTTTCAGGTTTCCTTGGACTGGGCTTGAGCTGAGCTGCAAACACTGCACAGGTGGCATTTCCAGAAGCAGGGGGAACAATTCCATTCTGCCCTTGCCCTGAATGCTCTAGCAGAACTGGTGTTAAATGCATGACTGCCAGTGTTTAGTTCTGCTGCAGGGGCCTCACAAGCAGAAAACAAGAGAGAAAAGGCAATATAAAGAGAGGAATGTGCAGCATGAATGTAACAGAGCTCTGTGATGCTCTGCTGTACACCTGAACTTGTCTCTCTCTGGGAGCAGCATTAAAACCTTTTCTTTTTTTAAAAACAAAGAGTCATGTAGTCCAAGGAATGGGCCCTTCCAGGACTGAGCTGGAGTGGGCTAACCCTGGGGAGAGGGGAGGGTGTCACTTCTGCAATCCCAGCTTGCAAAGCCACCAGGCTGATGAGGAATTGCAGCTGGAACGTGCAGGAGGGGGGAGGCAAGGCCAGGATCAGCCTGGGGGGCCAAAGCACCAAGAAGTCACCCCGGGCCCTGTGGCTGCCCAGGCTGGGGGTGCCCAGCTGTGGCAGGGATGTCCCTGGGAGCCCCTGGGCTCCCAAAGGCAGCAGGAGCACAGGGTGCGTGTCTGGGGCTTGGGCTCTTCTTTTGTTTTCCCCCTGGAAACACGAAAGAGATGAGCAGCTGAAAGGGCAACCAGCACAGCTCCCTGCCTCTTTAGAAAGGGCTGCTGGGATCCCAGCCAGCCAGGGAAAAGGGCTGGCCAGGGAGATGGGAAGAGCTGCTGAGGCCACGGGAGAGCTCTGGCACCAGGGTGCTGAAAGCATCCATCCCTTCACACTTGCCTGTGAGGAGGGGGGAGAAAAATTAACAGAGAAAGGGAAAGAGAGGAAAAAATATCAAGGGGAGGAGGGGGGAAAAGAGAGAAAGAGAGAGGGAGGGAACAGCAACCCAAGGTGGTTGGAATAACTCAGCTCACTGTAGCCTGTCCAAGAGCAGCCCTGGCGGATCATAAAACAGCCGCTCACATCCATGTGGGTTTTGCTGCTAGGAGACAAGGCACAAAACACAGCCTCACTCCGGGCCCCAGAAATCCTCACGTCCCCCCTCAGACCCAGAGTTCATCTGAAGAATTTGCAACACCTAATTAGAACCAAGTTTTAAAATAATCAGAAATAGTAAAGTAGAAAAAAAACAACCCAAAAAACCGAACAGCCGCTTTCCTTTCTTCGCCCCCTTTTTTGTGATTTCAGTTACCATAAGTCTTGAACAGCACCTTGCTGACCCTTTTGCAGGCAGCATTTCCACGCAGAGGCTTTGCTGGCAGGTGCTGAGCCCACGGGAGGGCTGCATCCCTCCTGCCCGTGGTGCCAGCCAGGTGTGCCCCCTCCTCCTGCTCACCTGGGGAGCACCAGGACACCCCAGCTGCTGCTGCTGCCACTTGGAGGGTTGTTCTTCTGCCCAGAGAAAGGGCAGCCAACCTTTCCTCTGACAGACTATTTGCTATTACAGTCTTTGCTATCACAGCCATAATGCTTCTCTTTTATTTTCATTCTTTCTCTATCTTTCTATTCTCTCTCAGTTGCACACCAGGATGAAACCTGCAGTGGTGCATGGCAGAAAAAAAGCCCAAACATTTTCCTTGTCCACACTCCAGTGAAAAAAGTCTCTTCTGGGTTATCCCACACTTTTCCCAAACTCATCAGTGAGACATTTCTGAGCAGAGCTCTTGCCCTGGGTTTTGCAAGCTGCTAGAATGCAGCCTGGCAGGAGGATGCTGGAGCAGGGTTGTGTGTCCCGTCCACACGGCCCCTGCAGGCCCCAGGGCTGCAGCTGGAGCTCACCAGCCCTGGGCACAGAATGGTTGTTCCCAAATTCCTGGGGAGCAGAGAGGGGCCCTGCAGGCCCCAGGGCTGCAGCTGGAGCTCACCAGCCCTGGGCACAGAATGGTTGTTCCCAAATTCCTGGGGAGCAGAGAGGGGCCCTGCAGGCCCCAGGGCTGCAGCTGGAGCTCACCAGCCCTGGGCACAGAATGGTTGTTCCCAAATTCCTGGGGAGCAGAGAGGGGCCCTGCAGAGCCCGTGGGGCACAGGAATGGAAACACTGTGCTCCCCAAGATGCTGCTGTGGGAGCAGGGCTGGGAAGGGAACTCTTGGTGATTTATGGGTGCCCTGGCTCACGGGCAGCTGGAACACCCCAGCCCTTGGGGAACCCAGGGAGGTGAAATGCTGAGGAAGCTGCACATCCTCTGCAAGAGTCAAGGAAAAACCAAGTGCAGGCTTTATAAACACGGGGTGTGTACTCTGGGAAAAGAGACTCTTTCTGCTGGGGTTTGGCTCTGTGTCTCATGCTGCTGGCCAGGAAGGCTGCTTGGGAGCAGGAATTTGGGGATTTCTTGAAAATTACAGGATTGGAAAAATGTTGAAATGTTGACAGTTCCCACCAAATGAAAGTTTTGGTCTCTCTTTTTGGTCAGGATCCATCCAACTTTATCATTTTCCTTCTTCTAACATAATACCCATATTCAATATGATGGATGAGCATGGTTCTTCCAGGGCTTAAAAGGGAACATGAACATTCTAAGGATTACATACCTGCACCTTCATTTGTCCAGAGAGAATCAACCCACCCAAAACTCCTTCAGCTTTATGATTTTCTTTCTTTTCTTTGTTCAGAGGCCTCTGTGGTGCAAAGAGCAGGCAGCACAGGAGTGTGAATGGCAGGGTCCTGCTCAGCCTCCTTCCCCCAGGGCAGGGAACACCTTGCTGTGGGGAGCAGCTGAGTGTTGGTGCTGCAGGGCTCAGCTCAGAGAGGGAGGCTGACTTCATTAGCACAGCTGGCCTGGTAACCAGGATGCCCTGGCAGGAACAGAGAGAGCTTTGAAGGTTACAGAGGATGGGGTTAAACCTGCTTGTGAGAAAGGAGAGATTGGATCCAACTGCTCCAAATGCTGTAAAATGTGTGGGATTGTCTGTGTCGTGTTTAACCCAATGACTGTAGTGGGAATTACCAACCCTCCTGAAATGGTATGTGGGATAGAATGGTATAAAAGCTTTGGGAAATGTCAGTAAAATGGAATTCTGATCATCAGGATCAGTTCTCCCGTCTCAATCAATCATCAATAGACCGTGGGCCTGACTCAGGATGGCCCAGCTTGTCCTGGTGAGGACCTGTGCTGATGAGATCAGAGTCTGAGGAGACAAACTCCAAAGGGCAGGGGAAGAGGATGTTTTCTTTTCTGCTGGACAAAACACAAGTTTCTGGCAGGCCCAGGCAGGACAGTGTGTCCACTTTGGCAGTGCCCTGCACGCCTGGACCTCCACAAGGCTGTTTTCACATGCAGCCTGCTTTGATTGCTCAACCTCTCTCCAGGAGAACTTGGCAAGAAAGAGCTCTGAGGGGATTTAGCAGGAGCGGAGTCTGCAGGGAGCTGCTGCTCTCACACAACTCCCAGCCCCCTTTGGAGCCACGGGAAACACCCAGAGAAATCCCCCTGAGGGCTGCCAGCCCTGCAGGGGCTGCAGGCTCAGCCCCAGCCGGTACCACAGAGCTCCATCAGCAGCTCAGAACACTCAGCCAGCCCCAAGGCCAGACCTGCCCCTGCACAGCCACGGCTCTGAACCTCTGCCAAAGGCCCCTGGTCAAACACTCACACCTCAAAGGCTTTTCCTGACCAAGGCTTTTGCATCCTGGCCTCTCCCAGAGTTAGATCTGCTCTTCCAGTGTCCATCCCCTCCTGAAAGCACTGCTTAACACCCATCTGGGGGGACAGTGTTTAGTGCTGGTGCTCAGTTCTTCTGAACTGCAAGTTGGACTCACTGGGAAATGAATCACAGCTTGTCTTGGGGTTCTCAGGCTTGTTTAGGCTGCAAACACCCCACCTGTTTGACCACAATATTATTTTATTTGCCTTTGCTGTTTGTAGAGAAAGATACACCCCTTGTGCTTACTGAAAAGTTCTCGTGCTTGGTGCCAGTGCCAGGCAGCCTGGGAGAGGAAAACAAGTTTAAAACAAGTTTATCCTCCTGAGGGCCATGGGCAGCCTTGATTGTGGAGTTCAAAACACAGGCAGCAAACACAACCACAAGAGAACACACACCTGGAGCACGAGTGGCACAAGTCTGTGCTGGAAATGCCAGGAACCCTGCAGGACCCCCATTCCAGCTCCAGGACCCAGCCCAGCTCCAGAGGGCCTGGGCTGTGGGCTGCAGCTGCTCAGGGGGGTCCTGTCCTCTCCCCTGCTCAGCTCCAGGGCCATTTGCATTCTCTGGGTTTTTAAATGCAAATAAAGCAGTCAGACTGAACATGAGGGATCACCTTCTTTCTAATAAAAAGGCTCTGATCCCAGAGCACACCACTTTGGAGTAGGTAGCTGCCATCTGTGAGAGCATCAATTGGAAACATTCATAACTGTCCAAGCAGGATGCATCACAAGGACCTGGAGTGGTCATTCTTCCAGGTTTTCCTTTCCAATCAGCTGTAAATCTCATTTCTGGCATTCTGTAAAACTGCCTTTCACTGCTGTGACTTCCTGTTGTGCAGCACAGCTCCAGTCAGTTTTCACTCGGCACCAATTCACAGAGAGCACACGTGAAACCCCCAGAGCTGGGAGGGTTTCCTGTGTCCCTGGGGTTACCCAACACCACAGCCAGAACCCCTGAAACCTCTGCACGCTCTGTACCAGCTCAGAATGACAAACGTCCAAGTGGCAGCCCCAGTGATCAGATTTCCTCACTTGTCTGCTTGATTCCAGAAAGCTGATTAAACAAAACAAACCTTTAGAGAAAGAGAAGGTTTGACATGATTAACCACCTTTGCTGCTGATGTGTGCAACCCACCCAGGTGTCTAGACAGCTTGAAAAATACAGATCATATTTAGGAGCAGCAGCTGGTGCTCCTCAAGTCTCTCTGCTGGACCTCAGGTTAAGTAGAAACAGACTTTATCAAGAGGAGGTGGTTCTCTTCCAAAGCAAACAGCCAGGCTGTGGCAGGAAATGAAGGGACTGCCTTGGTGGATGGCACTTCACCTGCAGCCCACCAGAAAGTCCTGCACTCCCAAAGCTCCTGTTTGGGGAAAAGTGAGACAACAGAGAGTTCAGACCTGTTTCCATTGTGGGAAACCTTTAGGGTTTTTTTTCATAAAAGGCAAAAAAAAAAATTAAAAAAGAATCAACACCTGTGTCCTACCAGATTCCAGTTCAGGCAGGTGTTTTCTGCCTGCCCATGTACCTCCTGAAAAAATAACTTGGAGAACCTGTCTGCCTGTGCAGGCTTCAGACTGAAATGTGGTAGGTGCTCCTAAAGAATGGCTCAGCAGGAGATTCTGAGGGGACAAGGACAGGCTCTGGGTACAACAGGCACTGCAGGGACTCCTCAGGACACAGCCGGTGCTCCCCACAGGGTCACCCCGAGGTGGCTCCTGTCCTGGCCAGGTCCCAGCCAGCCCCTCTGCACAGCAGCTGCCCCTGGGCACCCTTGGGTGCCTGCAGAACTGTCACCCCTGGTGTCAGAGGCAAGGGCAGTGCTGGCAGCAGCCCTCTGCCCATTCAAGATGTGAGTGTGAGCAGAGTGGAAAGGGCAGGGAAAGCAGGGGATGAGTTGAACCCAGGATGCCCCAGGGGCATGGGATGTGGCTTTCCAGGAGTGGAGGGGGCACAAGCACAGAGAGCCAAGGAGGTGCCTGTGAGCAGGGCTGGGGCTGCTCCCAGATGACAAATTCTGCACAAACAACGTGCCAGGGCCAGGCAAACACCCAGGACAGGCCAAGGCATTCCCTGGCCGGGTCTCTCCTGATTCACTCAGACTTGTCACAGCTCAGGAAGGCCCACAGAGGTCTGTGCCCCACTCATCCTGTCTGAGAATTGATCATCCCTCTGGTGGGGGTGTAAGAATCAGAACTGAGAAGTTCCAGACCCAGAGGCTGAGCTGTGGCTGGGGCAAGGCTGCTCAGCAAGGGCTCCCTTCAGCCAGGGGTGCCTTCATCACAGAGCCTGCACATCCCCGTGGGTGCCTTCATCACACGGCCTGCCCATCCCCGGGGGTGCCTTCATCACACGGCCTGCCCATCCCCGGGGGTGCCTTCATCACACGGCCTGCCCATCCCCGGGGGTGCCTTCATCACACGGCCTGCCCATCCCCGGGGGTGCCTTCATCACACGGCCTGCCCATCCCCGGGGGTGCCTTCATCACACGGCCTGCCCATCCCCGGGGGTGCCTTCATCACACGGCCTGCCCATCCCCGGGGGTGCCTTCATCACACGGCCTGCCCATCCCCGGGGGTGCCTTCATCACACGGCCTGCCCATCCCCGGGGGTGCCTTCATCACACGGCCTGCCCATCCCCGGGGGTGCCTTCATCACACGGCCTGCCCATCCCCGGGGGTGCCTTCATCACACGGCCTGCCCATCCCCGGGGGTGCCTTCATCACACGGCCTGCCCATCCCCGGGGGTGCCTTCATCACACGGCCTGCCCATCCCCGGGGGTGCCTTCATCACAGAGGCTGCGATGCCCGTGGGTGCTCCCATCACACAGCCTGGACATCCCTGTGGGTGCCCCAGGCCCTGTGAGCAGAGGAGCCAGCACAGCCCGCAGTAGAGGGGTGATAAATAACTGATGTGATAAAGAACCCAGCACTGAAACCCCTGCTGGGCCCTGCAGGCTGGGAGGGCAGCTCCGGGGTGCCACAGGAACAGGCAGCCCTGGGAACAGCAGACTGTAAAACATGAGGCAGACAAAACATCTGGCAGCTGCCTCAAATAGTTTTGTGTCTGAAGGGCAGACAAGCCTGCAATAGTTCAGAATGAAAACATGTGCAAAGGCAGCAGCAGTGCTTCAGTGTGTTTTGTGCAAGCACTGAATGAGTTTTGTTCCTTTCAGCACACTTTTGTAAGCCAGGAAAGGCTGTGCTTTGGGTTAGGGTTTTAATTTTAATAAACTTCACTAAATAAATCACTCTGCTTCCTTCCCCAGTCAAATGCAGCTTTGGCATAAGATGGACAGCATTAGCTGTGCAAAGGAGGCGTGTGGGAGAGAAGAGGGGCAGAGTGGAGCAACTGTTCCTCAGAATTGCCTTACCTGCTGCAGGAGAACAGGTGTGACTGCCCAAATCTGCTCTCACAGGTGTGACACACGTTCTTCCAGTTCCCACATCTCGGCCCAGGGAGAGGGACACTGCCTCGGTGCTGGCAGAGGAGCTGGCAGGGACAGCCTGGTGGCTGGGCTCAGCAGTGAATGAATTCTCAGCCCTGCAGACACAGGAGAGGGTTGGAATGGTCTCCCCCCAGCAGCTCTCCTGCCCTGAGCCCGTCCCAGCCCTGGTGCAGACCCTGGGCAGGGCTTTGTGCAGGAGTGGGACAGCCCTGCCCTGTGGGGAGGAACCCCAGGGATGGCAAAGTCCCTGAGCAGCTCCTCAGCCCCAGGACAGCCCCCCTGCACTGTTCCAGACCCAACTCCCTGAGCAGCTCCTCAGCCCCAGGACAGCCCCCCTGCACTGTCCCAGACCCAACTCACCTTCACCAACTGCCAGGAGGGAGCAGAAGCTGCTGCACGGCTTGTGCAGAGCAGGGTGCCAGTGCTGCCTGCAGGGTGGCCCAGCAGTGCTGCAGCACAGCCATGCAGCAGCAGTGCCCCAGCACAGCCATGCAGCAGCAGGCAGGCTGCAGGGGCCAGCAGCCTCCCAAAAAACACAGAACAGCTCCGGGTGCTCCCCACGCTGAGTCAGCAGGAGGAGGATAATGAGGATGAGGATGGGGATGAGGATGGGGATGAGCAGGATGAGGATGAGGATGGGGATGAGGAGCTGCCAGGGCACCAGGGGTGGCTTTCAGGGCAGGCCTGGCACAAGCAGAACTTGCAGCTTTTCCTGCTGCTCGCAGAGATCTGCCTGCCCCGTGCCAGGGCTGGGCTGGAGGCAGGACAGCAGAGCACCTCTGACTTCTTGGGGCTGGCTAATCTGTGACATCATTTGTTGATTCCACCGGCCCCAGCCCAGGGCTCCCTCCCCTGTTGCCATGGCACTGTACATAAACACTGCCGGCTCCCGGCCCGGGCAGGCGTTTGCTTCAAATATTCCGTGCAGCTGGAACACGAGCCTGTTTGGGTGTCTGGAGCTGAGCATGAACTCATTCCGGAGTTTTCTGCAGCCTGCAGCCACCCTGCAGCCACAGCTGCAAGGGCAGGGGGCAGAAAGGCACACAGGCAGGCTCCAGTGCAGCCACAGCTGCAGGGGCAGGGGGCACACAGGCAGGCTCCAGTGCAGCCACAGCTGCAGGGGCAGGGGGCACACAGGCAGGCTCCAGTGCAGCCCTCTGCTCCCTGCAGCACAGCAGGGCTGGCACTGCTGAACGTGCTGGGCCTTGGAGCTCAGGATCTACAAGCCCCCGTCACAATCCTGAGGTTTTCCACCTGTAAGAGACACCCAAAATGTAAAAAACCCCAGTCTTGTCCTGAGTGGAGCCAAGAGGCAGGAAAGCCCTCGCCTCTTCCTGAGCCCTCCCTCCCCACTGCCCTCAGGAGCAGCCCCCAGGCTGCAGCTGAACCTCACCTGTTGGTGTGAGTGTGAACTGGGTCACAGATTTGCCTTCCTCCCACCACCTGGGGGCTGCAGGGCAGGGTGAGGGCAGCAGGAGGGCTCCGAGCCTCCCCCACCACCGACAAAACCCCTGGGGAGGCTGAACCTCGGGGCTGACACAACCTGGGAGCATCTCGGCACTGCACAGGTTGGTGAGGAGGCACAGCCAGCAAACAGCTGTAAAATCAGCTGTAAAATCAGCTGTAAAATCAGCTGTAAAATCAGCCCCAAAATCAGCCCCAAACCACGTTCCACCAGCAGCCTGAGGCTGCCCCAGCACAGATGATCTCCAGCTCCCTGTCTGAGGCAGCAGAGGCAGCTGCCCACAGCTGGGAGGTGCCAGCCCCCAGCTGTCCCTGCAGGCAGAGAGGCCAGGGCAGCTCCTGGGGAAGGAGCTCACTGCTCAGGCAGAGACACAGCACAGGGAAAGCACCCCCTGCAAACAAAACCCACCACCAAGTGATGTTTAACAAAGTTTATTGGGTTACTGAGTATTACCTACAGTCATAAAATAGAAACAATTTTGAACTGTACAAAGTGATGTCCCGGTGAAGTGAGGAGAGATGGAAAAGAGGGAGCACAAAGGGCATTAGAGGAGGGAGAACACAGCTGCTTCCCTGCACTTCTGGAAGATGCTGGTTCCAGTTGAAGGCAACCAAGCAGGGCTCCACACACACTGAATTTGGTGTCCCACCCTGCACCAGACACTAGTACAAACCCCTGCGTTGAAAAAGAAGTCATACAATATTAGAATAAAAAAGGGGCACATCACACCCCACCCAGTCTTGGCACCAACTCTGTGCTTTAAAAAATATACTATGCAAGTAGTTTATTTTCAAAAAGGTACCCTACAGCAGCTGTTTAAAACATGTTCTTATACATACACCACAAATATATATATTAACATTTTCAACAACTAAACTCATTTGTACCTACACAAAACTGAAGGGATAACTCAAAAGCAAAAAAAAAAAAAACAACCAAAAAACCACAAACAAAACCCCCAAAACAAACAAAACCCCCTCCAATCACACAAACATTTTTCAAGGAAAAAAAACCACAAAGAAATGTGCAAAATAACCCCAGAAAGGCAGCATAGTAACCTGTGGAGAGGTCAAGAGAGCAGCTCCTGCTGATGAAGGAGTCTCATCCTCCTCACTTGGCTACTGAGGATCTATTTGGGATGTGCTGATTTTGCCTGAATTGCTTGTCCTGTTTATTGCAGCTCTGTCCCCAGCCCTGCAGAGGGTCAGGTCCTTCTCGCTGTGCCTGAAGGTGACCCCTGGCCTCTGGCCATCCCTGCCCCCCTGCAGCAGCCCCCTCCTGGGCTCACCTGTGGTGGCACCTGTGCCCCTCCCAGCCCAGCAGGCAGAGAGCAGCACTGCTGTGCTGAGCTGAGCTGAGCAGAGAGGAGCCTGGTCTGTGACACAGCAAACCTGGCCTGGATGGATTTCAGCAGCTGACCCAAGGGGAGGACTCCCCAGCAGTGCCATTAGAGGAACTCTGAGGTTTCCCCAAGGCCTCAGCACGGAGCAGAGCTCAGGGGACAGGACCTGAGGCTCTGACAAAGCTCACAGAGATGGTCCCAGCCCATTGCACTGGTCTGTCCCTCCCTGCTCCCACAGCAGCCAGGAACACAGAGCAAAAGCTGCAGTTTTCAGGAGGAAGGCTTGGGAAGCCTGACTGCAAAATCAACTCAGTCAAACCCTCTAGGAGGAGGCAGAGCAGAGGATGGAGCAGGAGAAGCAATGGGGATAAACAAGAAAGCAGGAGCCACAACCCATGAAACAGCAACAGAACAAGGTGAGAGTCCCAGCACAGGTACAGACATCAGCCACACAGTCACCTCCTCCAAATTAACAGGTGTCCTGGTGGAAGGGCTCTTGGTTTTGGTGTTTCAGGGCTTGGGGTTGTACTTGTTAATTTTTGGCCTTTAAAAGCTCATCAATTAATTCTTCATGGTATTCCAGACTCTTTCCACCTCTGCTGGCCATCCTGAGCCTTCCCATTCTTAGGACCTGGTCTTAACATTTCTATTCCTAATGCCTCCTCTCTCCCCAGATTATGTTTTCATTCTTCCTTTTATTCTTCTGATTCTTCTTCCCTTGTCCTCCTTCCCCTGAGGAGGCACAGCACCCTGGTTCCCCCGGAGGCAGGGCAGCCTCTCCCCGGGAGGAGCACAGAGCCCATCAGAGCTCCTTTTGTCAGTGTGCTGGGGCAGTGCCTTCCAAGGAGCAAAGCACTCGGCTGTGAGAGCAGGGCTGCTGCAGAGCTGCCAGCAGGGGCCCAGGGCAGGATCCTGGGGCAGGGAGCTCCAGCAGAGGGGATGGCTGCGGGTGCAGGGCTCAGCCCCGTCCATCACCTGGCTTCCAGCGGGTCCCGCGGCACCGGGGTCATTGGTAGAGCAGGTAACTCTTGAGGGAGGCTGGCAGGGGCAGCGTGGGGATGTGTGCCAGTCTGTCCTTGCCCAGGGCAAGCCTCACGGCTCGCCGGCACAAGTCCATCAGAGGCAGTGGTTCAGCTGGGAAGAGAGAGCCGAGACATTAACAGCCCAGCCCGAAGGGCCAGGTCACTGTGCTGCTGCTGAACCCCCAGGACACACCCAGCAAGGGCAGGGGAGGCCTGGCACGTGTGCAGGGTGTGAGCCACGGAGCAGCCCCGGGCACCAACACCCCACAGAGCACAGAGCAGGAGGGGTCTGCAGGCTGTTTAAGCCATAGGGGTGTGAGTGCAACAATCCCATGACACCAACTGCACGTTCCTCCTCTGCCCCTCCATCCATTCCAGTCAGAACTCATCTTCAGCTCGTGCCTCTTACTGCAGTGTCCAGAAACTTTTGTAGGAGTCACTGCAGTAAAAGACTGCAGCAGCCAGAGCATCACGAGGTCTGGGTACCCAGAAACGACCATGATTTGTCTCATTCAGGAGGGTAACAGCTGTCAAGCCCTCCACTGATACTGCACAGCTCCCATGAAGAACAAAGCCATCTGCCAAAGCCTCACGTTGCTGTTTGCACCGTGACCCTTCCACCAGAGGAGCCCCCTGTGCCACAAGCCCAGGAAGGACACGAGCCTTTGGCTATCTTTTTCTGCATCCTGTACTTAAAACCCTGAACAAGATCCTACAAGTGTTCCAGGAATGGCACCTGGGGCCCTCAGGGCACAGAGGGGAGTGAGGTCAAAGCCACAGCTGAAACATCCCAGTTGCACTCAGGGAGATCCACACTGGCTGCTCAGAGCCTCTGCTGCAGAGCCTGCCAAAGCTCACCCTGACACTGCTCAGGCCTGGGGGCTTTGTCCTGCCCCCAGAGGGGCTGCCAGACACCCCAGAGCAGAGGACTGCACCTCCTCCTGCTGCTGAGGGCTCTGCCTGCACCACGGGGAGCTCCCTTGGCTCTGAACACACACACCTGAAGGCACCCACGGGCACGGGGTGAGTTTGCCTGAGAAGCTGCAGTTTTCAGTCACTTTGGCAGATGCCCACGTGCCAGATTAACCAGGCTGTTCCCAGAGCTTCCCAAGCCCCACCATGCAGCCCACAGGTTCTGTGCCACAGGGCTGCCCCATTGCAGGAGCTGTGCTGCCCCTTGCCCGGGTTCCTGCAGCAGCCTGCACCCCCCTGCTCTGCCTGTGACACTGCCAGAGAGCCCCACCACCTCTGGCACTGCCCAGGGGAGCTGCTTCTTAAACCACTGGGGCACGGAGTGGCTGCATTCAGAGTCTGCCCAGTTCTGCCTGCTGTGCTCGGGGACAGCTGGGACAGGGGCACTGCCCCCCCGGGGACACGGGGCCTGACCTCCAGAGCCTTTCCTGACCTCCAGAGCCTTTCCTGACCTCCAGAGCCTTTCCTGACCTCCAGAACAAACACGTTTCAGTCTCGTGGCCTTAGAAGGAGAGGCTGTCCCACAGAGAGGAAGGTGTGTGCTCACCTGGCGTGCACTGCCAGCCCTGTGTGGCAGGACCAGGAGAGCAAGCACACAGATCTGAGCCCCCTGCATTCACAGGCTCTGCACTCACTGCACAGTGCTGCTATTGAGTGCTCAGAACTGCTCAGAGCCAGACACCTCCTTTCTGCCTGTGCCAGAACAGCATCCAGTCCCTGCTGGCCTGGTGCCCACGATTCACTGCTCAGCTGAGGGCAAACCCAGCAAAGCCAGCCCTGGGGTGGCTTTCCCTGCTCAGGGCAGCTCTGTGCCAGCAGTCCCACACACTCGCTGCCTTTGAGAGGAGCTGCAGGCTTTGGCTTTGACCCTCCAGCAGAACCTGGTTCCTGGAGCTGCTGACATCCTCCAAGCTGCTGTGGCAGAAAGAGCTGGGCCTGCTTTGGGTGAGAAAATGCTCTGCCAAGAGCTCTCTGGTCCTGCAGAGCTGAAGTGTGTTTCTCAAAGCACTGGCAGATTTTGCTCCTGCCCCTCTGCAAGGCTCTGCTGGTCATTCTGACAGCTCAGTGTTCCTGGTGCCAGCTTTGCTGCACTCTGGGTTTACCAGAGCTGGGCCAGCAGGAGAGCCCAGTGTGCTACAGCCCTTGGGCAGACTCTGTTCTGGAATGCAGGGGAAACTGCTCTTCATACCAATACCGCCAAATTTACTTCACTAGCAACATAAATCCAGATTTTAATCCACTTCCTTCACCTCTCTCCTCCACCCTACCCAGAGGACTGAGTCACAGTCTGGCCCCATGGGAACTTCTGACTGTGAGAGATAACAGACTTGAGCACATTTGGACGGCCAAATTTATTACTAAGCTTAGCTAGAGATTGATGTGCCTGTTAGTAAAAGGCCTGGCATGCAAGCTGGGCTGACCACAGCATCCAGCCCCTTGCTAGAAAGGAGCACACCCTGCTCTGAGAGAGTCAGGGAAGTGAGCCACTCTTCTGAAAGATGAAAAACATTCCCATTTCCTCAGATGGGAGAATCTGTCCCTACTGCTGCCTGCAAGGGGTTTTAAACACCCCTTCATCATCCATTCAAGGAAGGGGATTGTCTCAGAGACTGTTTTCTGTAAAGAGACTCCAGGATTCCAGTGCCAGTAATGCAACTGCCAGAGGAACGTTCCTGCTGCCCTTCTGGAGCAGGACAGGGTTTCCCATCTCGAGCTGGACAGGTGGCATCACCTCCCCGAGCCCTGCCCGCTCCCTGCAGGGCGCCCTGCTGGCAGCACGGCTCACACAGGCTTTGTGCATCTGCCACAGGACTCAGAGCTGCTCCCAGCCCGCTGCTGCCACGAGTGCTCGCCTCTCCAGAGAGAAACAAACCCTCCCCAGGACGGCCCAGCCCTGCGGGCACGGCAGCCATACTCACGGTCCAGGCCGTTCAAGTAGCACATCCGAATTTCACAGTGGCCCCACACGGCGCTCACCACCGGGTAGAGCTTTTTCCCCTTGAGGCCTCGGAAGGCCACCCCCATGTACTGCCCGTCCACCACGAAGCTCAGCGTGCCGTCGTCCATGTCCAGCACCACCAGGAAGGAGTCGGGCACCACGAACGTCTCGTCAGGCTCCAGGAAGGCGGGGTAGGTCTCGCCGGGCCGGTTCTTGCCGTCGTGGTAGAGCCTGTTGCGGCCCAGGTCCCAGCCCCAGGACTCGTGGTTGTTGCCCACCAGCGTGGTGTAGCCCACGGAGTGCAGGGGGGCCTGGGCCGTGGCCACCCCCACGGCGGCGTGGGTGCCGCGCTGGCGCGTGGCCCAGGTGATCTGCCAGACGTGCAGGCCCCGCGTGTAGCCCACCTTGCCGCGGATGGCGTCGGTGCTCTGCGCCACCGGGTGCCGGTGGAAGATGAGCTTGTCGTCCTCCTTGACGAAGACGTTCAGCGAGCGGTCGTCGTTGTTCCAGGAGTGCAGCAGCTGCACCTCGTGGGGCACGGGGGGCATGTCCAGCAGCAGCTCCAGGCGCGTGGGCTTGCTGTAGTCCAGCCCCTGCAGCTCCTGCTTCAGCGGCCTGTACACGGGGTCCCTCATGTCCACGGCCTTGATCCCTCCCGTCACCTTCTGGCCCATGGCGCGTCCCCAGCCGGCCTCCCCGCGGCTCAGGGCTTCACCTGGCAGCTGCTGCTGTCATCCAGCCCCGTGCCCGTGCTGCCAGGAGACTCTGCCGAGATGTGCAGCGCTCAGCGGTCCCTAATGCACGGAAAGAAAAACAAGGGACAGGTTAAACATTAGCGCGATCGGCCGCCCTGCCAGGGCAGCACTCCTCTGTGCATCCCCAGGGCGGGTGCTGCCCCTGCACCAGCCAGGAGGGCTCACACAGACAGGCTGCCCACGGGCACAGGGCTCAGCAGGTCCTTCTCTTCAAACACAGCTTTGCTGAGTACCTCCAGGCCTGACTGCAAGCCCAGGACAGCAGCCCAAAGCTGCTGGGGCCAGCCCCAGGGGACACCCATTCCAGCAGCCCCGGCCCCTCTGAACCCCTGCAGCCCAGGAGCAGAGGACCTGCTGCCTGCCTGGGGGCAGCTTCTCTTCTGAGGACAAAAAATCCCTCATTTCAGCTGCAGAGTCCAGGGGGAGGAGCAAGAGCCTTCTCACAGTTTAGCAGTTTTCCTTCCAGATTGCAGAGAAACCTCTGAAAGGTTCAAGCCAGCTTGGCCAGAGAGTTCTGCTCACTCTGTGCACCTCTCCTCCAGCACTGCATCCACTCAAGTGTCTCTGCTCTCACTCAGCAACACAAACAGCCCTCTGTCACACAGCTGCCAAACTGGGGGCAGCTATTAGGAGAATTAGAAGTGGGAGGGGTGCAAACGAGCTTTCTAAGAAAAAAAAGTGTTATTTTAACATTTCCTGAAGTGAGGCAATCATGCAGCACTCCTGCCAGCTACAGTCACAACACTTACTCACAGGCAAGGACCTCATCTGGTGTAGAAAATAGAGCATGAATCAGACCTGGGTTAAAAATAAGATTACTGACACCAGCAAGGCTTCAGCTGGAAGGTGAACAGGGAAGGCTCCTGTATGTTCTGGGTTAGGGATCAATTCACCTGCAGCTTAGTCCAAGGTGTGCCATTGGAAGAATGAGCTAAATCCCAATTCTGAAGTAACAAGAGACAAAACTGCTTTTTCTTTCCGTACCCGCTTTTTTTGAAATCCTGGATGGAGAGGAAAATGCCTGAGGTTCTTTCACAGTCACATCCCAAAGCACAGGCTGCAGTACAGCTCCTTCAAACTGTGCAGGACCTCAGATGTGGGGCTCTGAGGCAGGAGATGCCATTTGAACAGGCCTGATGGTGTTATCTGTGCTGAGATGACCACCACACCCTGCGGGTGGAATAAACCCCATCCACAGCATCCCCACAAACCCTGGGCCGTGCCAGCCAGCTGCTCAGCAGCTGCAGCAGAGGGAGGGCACTCAGGGTGCCAGGGCAGCACCCAGCCAGCACACAGGGCTGACTGCTGTGCCCCGTGTCCCCTGACCCACAGCCACCCCAGCCCCTCGGGGCACGGCTCCCCAGCTCTGCAGGCCTCAGGAACAGCAGCAGCCCAGAGCCAGGGGGGCCAGGAACAAGCCAGAGCAGACACCAGCTGGGCTGCCCTGGGAGAGGCACACTGCAGCTCACCCACTGCTCTGACCCACAGCTCTGACCCACTGCTGCTCACCCACTGCTCTGACCCACTGCTCTGACTCACTGCTCTGACCCACTGCTCTGACCCACTGCTCTGAGCCACTGCTCTGAGCCACTGCTCTGAGCCACTGCTGATCACCCACTGCTCTGACCCACTGCTCTGAGCCACTGCTCTGAGCCACTGCTGATCACCCACTGCTCTGACCCACTGCTGATCACCCACTGCTCTGACCCACTGCTCTGACCCACTGCTGGTCACCCACTGCTGCTGAGCCACGGCTCTGACCCACTGCTGATCACCCACTGCTCTGACCCACCGCTGCTCACCCACTGCTCTGACCCACCGCTGCTCACCCACTGCTCTGACCCACCGCTGCTCACCCACTGCTCTGACCCACGGCTGCTCACCCACGGCTGCTCACCCACTGCAGAGGGTTCTGAAAGGCTGCAGGGTGAGCTGTCTGCTCAGGCTGGGATAAAGGCCCCCAGGCTGCTGGGACACAACTGTGCTGCTCTGCAGGGAGCACCAGGGAACTCCCTGGCATTCCAAGGCACAGGAGCTGTCAACAAGGGACTGGCAAGGCACACGTGGAAGTCCACGGGCAGATTCAGCTGTTGGAATTTTGATTAGGATAAGGGAACAAAACATTGGCAGAGGGAGGAGAGGCAGAGATTTCCTGTGCAGTACATGTGAGAACACAGCACAGGAAGCAAGAACCAAAACAAAGCAGACTGCAGGAGTACTGCTGCAGACCTCTTTGAAGCACAAAATACTCAGCAGAAGTGAGGGAACACAATTGTGCTCTTCATTAGCAAAACAATGCCTTGTTCATTGTGGCTTTTTGCCTTGTGCCAACACAAGCTTCATCATATTTCTCTGAGGCTGCTGCACCAGAAAGGGAATGACCCCAGAGAGAGACAGCAGGGACTCCTGGAGCCCCTGGGGCAGCACAGCCCTCACTGCCTGCTCTGCCACAACAGCAGATTCCTGAACACAAGCTCCACTCATCACTTTCACTGCTCAGGGCTCCGTCCCAGGCAGACTCCCATCAGGGATGGAACACAATGGCCAGAATAAAGAGAAAGGGGTAAAGAAAGGGAAAAGACTGAAACAGGGACTGCCTGGAGTGGGAGCAGGTCAGGAAGCGAGCACCAAGGGTTCAGGGCAGCACAGCTCCTTTCCAGGGCAGGGCAGGAATTCCTGCCCACAGCCCTGCTGCTGCTGGCACCAGCCCTGCCTGCAGCTGCAGGGGGAAGGTGCCACCCCAGGACCAGCTGTGCCACCCGACCTGGGCTGGCTGTCACACCCAGCTGTGCCACCCGGCCTGGGCTGGCTGGCACACCCAGATGTCACACCCACCCCACGCTGGCTGTCACACCCAGATGTCACACCCGGCCTGGGCTGGCTGTCACACCCAGATGTCACACGCACCCCATGCTGGCTGTCACACCCGGCCAGGACTGGCTGTCACACCCCCCCCCCGCTGCCTGTCACACCTGGCCAGGACTGGCTGTCACACCCAGATGGCACACCCCCCCCCCTGCTGGCTGTCACACCCGCCCCACGCTGCCTGTCACACCCAGCCCAGTGCTGATGCAACCACTCCAGCAGCGTTCTGGCCCCAGCACCCTTCCCACCCATGGAACACCATCAAAGCTGGGCAGAAGGCAGGCTCACCTGGAGCTGGAGCTCACCTGGAGCTGGAGCCCACCTGGAGCTGGAGCCCACCTGGAGCTGGAGCTCTCCAGAGCTGTGCCAGCAGAGCCCAGGCAGCTCCAGCACAGGGGCCAGGGACAGCTGCACCAACAGCAGGCACAGCGAGTTTCTGAGTGTGGCAGCTTTGCTGGGATCAGGGCTGGGCACAGCAATGCCCTGGGCAGCCTCACACAGGGAGAAGATTGCCACAGGGGCAACTTGCTCAGCCCCAGCTCCCGAGGAGCAGCAGCAGCTTGGCTCAGCAGGTTCAGCTGCTGGCAGGGCTCCGTGGGCTCTGCAGAAAGGGAAATGCAGCCACAGGTCACCAGAGCCTGGGCAAGGCAGGACTGGGAGAGGGGGCACTGCCCCAGCAAACAGCAAAAAGGAGACTCCTCCAGCAGAGCAGAGGCCCCCGAGGAGCCCCAGGGCTGGGGATGGGTCAGGGATGGAGAAGCAGTCCCTGGGTGCTGGGCAGTGCTGACACCTGCCCTGCTGGGCAAACAGCCCTGCCCACCCCCAGGAAAGGCTCCTGCCCAAGGAGGCAGCAGCAGGGCACTGTACAGCCCTGCCAGGACCTGCACCCACCGAGACCCAGCTCGTCTGTGCCAGCACAGCTGTCAGCCCTCACCTTGGGATGCTCCAGGCTGTCCTGCTGCAGCTGTCTGGCTGTTTTGGCCGTGCTGAAGGCAGCATGCCCTCTGACCCCATCTCTGCAGCATCTGCTGCTCCAAAACACAGCACTGAGGCTGCTCAGAGCAGCACATGGGAGTAAATGAAAGCCTGCAGTAATAACCACCCATCCTCAACCAAGCCACTTGCTAGACACCAACTGAAACAAATTTCCACTGTCCACCCACCCAGCCAGTTCCTCTTAACTACAATGCTGCATCATCTGGCAGAGAACAATTCTAAGCAACAGGACAGAGTTTACTTTGCAAAATACTCGTAATGATGGAAGCAACTCAGAAGGAGTTCAGAGATCTTCTCTCCCATGGAGGGCAGGTCACAAACAGCAACTTTGGTTGCAGAGAAAAGGCATTTCTTTAAATGAAACAAGTGAACTGGGGCTGGCTTTCCTCACAGAGGAAGTTCAGTGGATGTTTCAAAGGTCATTAGCTCTTCCCAGCTCTGCATAAGGTAACTTCTGAATGTCAAGTGCCTGTTAAAGCCCAGGCACAAACCCAGACTCACACAGCTGCTCACAGGCAGAGTGCAGTCATTTGCCTGTAACAATTCTGTTCTTGGCATGGGGCACTGCTGGTCCAGCTTCCATGGTCAACCCCCTTAGGGCAGGGCTCTGGAGCAGTTCTTGTGTCTCTTTTCCTGGCACAAGTTTTGTCCTGGGTGCTCTGAGGACAGCAGCAGCATTAGGGAGCTCTGCAGGTTAAGCAGTGCCTGTGCTGAGCCCAGAGCTCTGCAGCAGCAGCACTCACACTCCTCACCCCGCTCTGCTGTGTCCATCTCCCTCCCACACTTACTCAGCCTGGCCTTTGCACACCAGGTCAGGACGGGGAGACTCTGGCTGGAAACTCTTCATTTACTGTTAACTCACAGGTGTTCAGAAGCCTTCAGCAATGTGCTCCTTTTTCAGCACATCAGTTGTAGCAGAGGAGTTCACTGGGGGCACTCATCCCTGGGGCTGCAGAGCTCCCACACCCAGCCCTGGGCTGCAGGGTGACAGCCCTGGGTGGCACCAGGAGGGCTGGCCAGGGGCCCTGAGAGAAGCTGGGGCAGGGGATTGACAGAGAGCAGCTGCTGAACAGGCAGAGCCCAGCCAGGGCAGCTCCTCTCACAGCTCCAGGATGGAGCCTGGCTTTGCCATCCCACACCGAGGTGACAGCTCTGACTGCAGCTCAGCACTGGGAAATGCAGCCAGAGCCCCCCACCACGTCCCTCACCTGCAGCTGCAGCACTGACCTTCCTTACAGCTGTCCCCTGTGCTCCTCTGCAGCCTCCTGCTGCTCTGGAAGCCCAGGCTGCAGCAGTGCTGCTCCCCAGCAGCCTCCCCACACTCCGTGTTGCAGCAAGTGCCTGCAGGCAGCTGTCACCTCCAGCACAGACCTGATGGACCCGGGTTCCAGGTACAATTCAGCACCTGAACCATGCCTGGTGCCACCAGGGAGACTGTCACCTGCCCAGGTGTCAGCCAGGTCACCTTGCAGGGCAGCCATGCCCCCGAGGCTGGCAGGTTAACAGTGCACACAGGGACTGCAGACAGCCCCTGCTGCCTGTGCAGGAGCTGTGTCACTGCAGGAGCTGTGCCACTGCAGCAGCTCTGCCACTGCAGCAGCTCTGCCACTGCAGCAGCTCTGCCACTGCAGGACACTGATGCTGCTGAGAGGTGCCAGGCTCAGCTCTGTGCCAGAGCTGCACTCCAGAGAATTCCTTTGGAGCAAAGAGCAGCAGGGCTCAGTCTGAGCACAGGCAGCACCTGGTGCAAAAGGCACAGACTCCTCACAGCCCCAATGTCTTCAGATGCACCCAGGAGATGTGTCATCTGCTTGCAGACTAAGTGCCAGCAGAAAGAAGTCACAGAAGTAGCAGAAGAAAGGTCACAGGCAACCTTTGCCCACATCTCCAGAGGTTCACCCTCCTTACACCTTTGTACCTGTCCAGCCACCTCCAGCTGCTTTTCCACTGAGAAATGTGAACAAATGTGAACACTTCTCTGCTTCCAGAAGCAGCCTCACAAGCCTTTAGGGCTGAAGCCTTGCCTGGCACTCTGCAAACACAACCCCTGCACTTTTACAAGCCAGCAGCACTGGGAGGCCTGCCCAAACTGCCACCCTGCCTGATTAATGTTCTTCTCTCCAGCACTGGAGCCATTTGATGGCTGCATTTACAGAGGCATTTCCTCCACAATTAAGCCACCACGAATTTTAAACAGTAAATGTTTATGTTCAGAGCTGTTTGCATTAAAGAAGCCCACATAATCCAGGGTAAGCCACCCTCTTGCACAAGAGCTCCCTGCTTTTTGTTACTTCTCCACTTAATTTGCAGCCCCCAGTGCCCAGTGTCCATCCCTCACCTCTGTTTGAGTGTCTGCATTCATTAGTTCTGTCTGATGAGGGGAGCAGGGGGTGGAAAGAATGAAGTTTGCTGTTTCTACCTCTGCCCAGAGTTTCCACTCCTGTGTCAAAAGCACTTTTTTGGCTGTGACTGGAGGATTGGCCAACACCACCACCAAGCCAGCAGGACAAAACTGCTGATAACAAGGCACTGCTTTCCCCTAAAAGCAGCTCATGAATCACCGTGCTTTCTTGCCAGCAGCAGCTGCATCAGAAGAAATCCAAGTTCTCAGCAGTCACCTAGCAGAAGTCCCCCTCTGTCCCAGGTGACAGCAGGGCAGAGCAGAGACAGCCTCAGACAGAAAATGGGCTGGGAGATGGCAATCCCTGCTCCCAAAGGCAGCACAACACCCTGTGCCAGCAGACACAGGGCCAGCAGCAGTCCTCCTCTCAGCTAAAGCAGCTGGAGCTATTTTCATATGAAGGTTCTTCAGTTTCTGTCTCTTCCTTTTTTCATTTAAGGATGTCACGAGCACTGCTAACAGCAAAGCAGAAATCCCCACAACAGAGCAGCTGCCAAGCACCAGATTACTCAGCCTCAAACACATTTATTGTGTCTGAAGCTTCAGCACATGTATTTACATCAAATCCATCTCTGCCAGAGGGGAAGTTGTGCAAGTGTCTGGTACTGCTCATCACCACAGGAAAAGCATCGTTGAAATCTGGGCCACAGACTAGAAACAAATCATTCTTGAGTCCAAATCATTGCAAGAGCCTCTGCTCCCTCCAAGCAGACTCTCCCAGCACCAGGAACTGGATGCTGCTCTGATTCAGGGCCAGAGCAGCACACTCAGCAAAACCTGGGCCTGGTGGTGCAGAACTGAAGCTGTGCTCCCTCCCTGCTGCCCTGCCACTCCAATCTTGTTTCCTCTCTCACCAGTTCACTCCTGTGAAGCTCCAGAACCAGAGACTGCATCACCCCTGGGCAGCCTGCTCCTGGTGCCAAGACTTCTCACACCTGGGGTTCTTCCCTGTTCCAGCCATTCCAGCCTCAGGTGGAATTCTGTGCTAATCCTCAGGTCAAATAAACCCTAAACAAGTGAAGCCAAGCCCTTGTCCCAGCTGTCAGTGCCTTCATGCCACACAGCAAACGACTGCAGGCAACACCAAGGTGAATTCAGTTCACGAGCCTGATTGTCTCACCTTGACAGAGGGAAAAACTCAGCACTCCCCTGGAATGCCCACCCAGATCTGCCCATCCTGGCCTTCCCAAGGGCAGAGGAAAAACTCAGCACTCCCCTGGAATGCCCACCCAGATCTGCCCATCCTGGCCTTCCCAGGGGCTGAGGAAAAACTCAGCACTCCCCTGGAATGCCCACCCAGATCTGCCCATCCTGGCCTTCCCAAGGGCTGAGGAAAAGGGCTGAAGTTGTGCCCGAAGCCCCCAGGGGATGTTTCACACCCTGAACTGCAGGTTCAGGTGCTTCCTGTGCTGAGGTCTGTGGAGTCTGAGGTGTCACCACTGAGGACAAAAGCCTCACCAGAGGAGACAGCTGAGTCACTGAGGAAGTGACCCTTTTCACACTGTTTAGGAAGCTGTTCTGTTCACTTGGCAAAAGGATGTTTTCACAAGGCAGCAGCCCTAGCAGGGCTCCTCACACAGTTCTGACAGGTTCTGGAGAGCAAGAACCCCCGAGCCTGTCAGCTCCCCAGCACAAACCCCTCCAGGGTCTGCCCCAGTCAGTCTGGAGGCTGCAGCAGGTGTTTCCCACCCCTGCTCCCAGCTGAGATCCTGGGCTGCACTGCAGCTGTGCCTCTGCTGCCTCAGACACTCCTTGTGCTGCAGGATGACAGCCACAGCTCTTCCTCCACAGCCTGGCCACTGGCCCAGGCAGCCCCAGCCCCAGCTCAGGAGCTCTCCCTGCCCTCAAGTCACCTGGTGTGAGCCAGGCTGTGGCTCAGCCTTGGCCAGCAGCTGTCCCCCCTCGGGGACAGGCTCCAGCCTCCCCTGCACACAGCCCCCCAGCCCCCCTGGGACCTCCTGCAGGCACAGGGCTGCTCTTCCCCAGGGGAAGAGAGCAAAGCCACCAGCTGGGTGCTGACATGAACCTCGTGCCCAGCACGAGCCTTTGGAGGCAGGAGGGCTGGGGAGGGCAGGAAGGCTGGGAGAAGCCACCCAGGGTGCCTGGAGGACACAGCCTGCTCCCCTGGGCCAGCCCCTGGGCCAGGCCAACCTGCTCCCCTGGGCCAGCCCCTGGGCCAGCCCAACCTGCTCCCCTGGGCCAGCCCAACCTGCTCCCCTGGGCCAGCCCCTGGGCCAGGCCAACCTGCTCCCCTGGGCCAGCCCAACCTGCTCCCCTGGCCCTGGCTCCCCTGGGCCAGCCAGGGGTCTGTGCCCTCCTCAGCCCTTCCTCCTTCCTCCTGCTGTGCTGGGCCCCTCTGAGAGCCCCAGCTGGGGGAACACCCTGCACCGACACTGCCCTGCCACCAACACTGCCCTGCCACCAGCCTGGCACCTCCTGCCCCACCTGCAGCCTCCCCTGGGGCACCTCAGCTCCACCTGCACCTCCCAGCCCAAGAGGAGCCCCTGGAGCTCCCAGGGAAGGAGGGAGCTGTGTGTTCACCCAGGGCAAGCAGGCTTCAGCAGCTCCCAACCCTCAGAGTTGTTTCCAAGGAACACGGAATTACCTCCAAGATAAAACCAGCAGTTTTATTATCAGTTAACTAGGTACTTGGCTTTGAAATACGGTTTCTTCCTCTGCATCAAAGGGCTGTTAATTTTAGTCTTGTAGCAAAAAAGAAAAAAAAAAGCAGGAGAAATGAAAGCAGCATCTGCTTGGAAGAGATGAATGCAAGATAAAAGGTGTCTGTGACAGGGAGCTGGCAGCAGCCTTGTGTTTTCTATTCAAGTTTAATCTGGGAACAACAACCACCCTTAAACACAACAAGAGCTGTGGAAAAACCCTTTCCAAATCCAACAACACAGCCAGAAGATGCAATTTCTCTTCTCCAACAGCTGCAGCAGGCAGCTGAGGTGGAGTCCAGACAAATCCAAGCTTGCTCTACCAGAGCCCCCAGAACCTGGGCTTGTAACCCAGAGCATCCCTGCTCCAGCTCCCAGCTCCCCAGGGATGTCCCAGAGCAGAAAGCAGCAGCCCCCCATGGCAGGGCACAGGGATGTCTGGGCAGGGCTGGTTTGCACTGCAGAGAACAGAGAACAGCACTGACATCTCTGCCTGCCCAGGGCTGCCTCTTCTCTCTCAGGATCACCTGCTGCACTGCAAGGGGTGCAGCAGGGATCCCCAGCCCTGCAGGGATGGCAGGAGTGTGGAAAGCTGCTCCCTGTGACCCGGAGAACGTGTGGGAGCACCAGGCAGCCCGAGGCCAGCAGGGTGCACTCGGCCTGAGCCACCTGCCAGCCTCCAGAGAGAGCTGCTGGCCACCCCGAGCCAGCTGCCAGCCTCCAGAGAGAGCTGCTGGCCCCCCCTGAGCCAGCTGCCAGCCTCCAGAGAGAGCTGCTGGCCACCCCTGAGGCAGCTGCCAGCCTCCAGAGAGGGGTGCTGGCCACCCCTGAGGCAGCTGCCAGCCTCCAGAGAGGGGTGCTGGCCACCCCTGAGGCAGCTGCCAGGGGCTCTGCAGCTCAAACAGCGGCTGTGGCAGCAAAACCCCAAGGAGAGAGCTGGCTAAACGTGGGCAGAGCAGGGCCAGTGAGGCATTTGCCAACGTTCAGCAAAGCTCCCCAGCAGCAGGCTCAGCCCCAGGNCCTCCAGAGAGAGCTGCTGGCCACAGCCCACCCCTGAGCCAGCTGCCAGC
>WAAE01009709.1:38921-60538 GCA_013400495.1 Nicator chloris | reverse complement strand
GTGAAAAGGGGTGAATAGGTGTAACATTTTTAATACTGGAGGTTGGGGAAAATAATTTACAGCAATTTGGATTTGAAAAAGACAGGTGAGAAAAACAAAACCAGATATACTTGAGTCCACACAGCAGAAACTGGCAGAGGTCAGCTGGTCAGATCTAAGGAACAGAGGCTGTCTCAAAGTCATTTGGAAAGGCTCCAGAAACTACTCTGAAAAGACAGTGCTGTGGGAATGGGGGAATGCAGGAACGTGTGCCAGAGGTGTCCTTGCACATGGTCTGGTTTTACACAGGTCTGAGTGGTGCTCAGGAGATGGAGGTGACATTTGAGTCGGTGGCAGGAGGGAGGGGTAAACCTTGGATTAGAAACACAAGTTCTTGCATTAGGACCATTATAGACATGATATTGCTCAGAGCTTTCCCATTAGTACTTCTGTGGAGGAAGGATAATTTGGGCTACCCTGCAATGCTGGTAACAGGTAGCATTACACACAACTACTGTGCAAAAATGTTATCTAGAAGCCATGTGAACTTTTCGGCACAGTTCTTTGGTAACAGACAGTATTATTGTGATCAAAGATACACATATGGTAAGAATAAATGGAGTATTTCTTACAGCCTCTTGCTATTGTAAGGGAATTCTCCCTGTTAAATAGGTTCATGTGTTTAGACAAAGCAGGAGTTTGCACATGCATGAAAACTTGATGGGATATTCATGCTTTTAAAGGAACATACTGAAGTCCTTATAGTAAAATAATATATGACTGCAATGATCAAAAGTATATAAGCTTGAAGGAGTTGATCTAAATTAGCAGAGCCAGTTAATTAATCAAAATCAATGTGAGCATTGGTATTCTTTGTATCTCTACCAGCATATTACCACTGCCATTCTTCCATTTAAGCATTTTTTTCAAAATATACTGAGGTGACCTGTACCAAATGACAAGAAAACCAACCCTCTTCTCCTTCAGCTGTCGACTGACACTTTAAGTCGACTGACAGTCCTGCACTTTAAGGCAAACGGTATCACTTGACAAAATTTCACCCTCCTGTCTTGTACTTCTCTTCATTCTTATTGAATTAAGACAAGTGCAGGGCCAACCCCACTGACACATTGTTAGGATTTTTGCTATCAGCCGAAAACTGAAAGCAGAATTTGATTCTTTGACCATACTCATGTGACAGCTGCACACACTATACTGCTGTATATCTGGTTTGGAGCAGGATCATCACACTCAGAAAATAATTGAGGATGAATCTGCATCATGCACTAAATGTGAAATCAGCAGTAATTCATGGTTCTAAAAAAAAGTTTTCCACTCTCATCTAGAGACTCAGCCGTCAGCATTACTCAGTGTGTTGTGAATCAATGAACTAAATCAGCCTCTAGCAGAGTGTGGATTAGAAAAGTCACTCTTTCCCAGAGGAAAATACTGCGTATGAGTTTAGTGTAACAGCTCTCTGCTCCCTGATTTAGATCACAAGACATTAAAATACAGTAAATATCTATAACCGAGACAGCATTAAAAAGGCTCTGCTCCACAAATGAAACATCTGCATCCTTGTGACTGAACATCTTAATTGCTTTGGTTAATTACTACTCATCAAAAAAAGGTAGGAAAGTGGGACATACAGAATAAAATGAGATATCAAGGGGCACATCTTCTGCATTCAGATAGGTTGGTCTGTATAGTAACAGGCTACATCTCCTATGGTTCCTGACAGGAGCCATTCATGCCAAATATAACTACTCAAACCTGCAAGTCAACTGTTTAAACTGTTCCCTTGCAGCAGGAACCCACAGCATTTCACTCCACCACCCATTACACATCTAACTTCAAAACCACCTAACACAGGCTAAAAGAGAATTCTTCATCCTTTTCCACACACACACATGCACACACAAAAGGTAAACTTTCTCTGACAATGGTGTAAAGAAGCCCAAAACATTCTGCTGTTTGTCAGAAGTATTGTCAGAAGTAACTTCTTTTAGTGTGCTGACAATCACAGAATTGACTTGTTTTACAAGGAACAGCTCAAATGTATGGGATGGGACAGGAGAAGCATCTCTCAACCGTGTGATCCAGGCTACCCTTTAAAGGAGAGTGATAGTTCTGAACGTGACCAAGCAGGAGCCTTGTTTGTAAAGGCAGTGGTGGCAATTAGTGCTGTGCCACTGTCCTTCCCTCTTACATAAAGTAGACAACTCTGAGATTAAATGAAAATTTAAGATGTTTTCCCACACTGTAGATTTTCTGTCTATATGAGGAGGACTGTTGCAGTCAGCAGCATTTTTAAAATGCAAGGGTTATTTTGCAAATGAACCCTTTGATCAAATGAAATATTGACATTTGATCTTTTAGCCATTTTGGGGTGAGGAAGAGCTGCCCAGTCCCAGCATACACATCTGTCTTATTGAGTTCACTTTTATATCAATGATATTATATCTAACAAAATTTCTGTGTGTGGTTTTCAGTATAAGGAAAATAAATCTTTAGCATCTACATGTTTTATCCTTCACTCTTCTTACATAAACAGCTCCAAACCCAAAAGGAAAGCATTATTTAAAGTCAGAATTATGAGAAGACTGAATGAGCTGTGAAAGTTTAAAATGAATGTTAGCTTTTCAGCTCTAGAATTATGCCCATGGGAGACAGTAGAGCTCTGAGGTTTATTGCAAAGTGAGAGGTGAAAGACAGCCTGTCCTCCTTGATAGTGTCTGGTAGTGCCCCCTTCCCTCAGACTGTACATAACTCATAACAAGCTCCTAGGAAGGAGAAATAAAAGGCCTTTGTATTTTCAGTTGTACTGAAGTTACCTACATGCATAAAATGACATTCAACCCCTCCTAATGACATACATACACACACAGGTGTCACTTTCCCCCCCTCCACATGCTATAAATTAATTACATTTGAACCTGGTTTTAGCAGTCTATACCACTTGTTGTAGAAACCATTCCAGTCAAAGTTTTTTCATGAAGGACCCTCCATTGCATTGACCCAAGAGAAGCAAAGCTCTGTCTGGGTCCCAGAAACTTCTCATTTATTGAAGAGCAGTCCTGAAGGTATTTGTGCTATGCACTGCTTTTATTTCATATAATGAAATGTGAGATAATGAGGTAAATTAGAAATGTTCAATGGGACTTTACCTCCCATACACGTATAATGTGTTTTGGGACCAGACAATTACAGACAAGACAAAACTTGCAAGATACCATAACAGCACCACTAAATTATTTTTCTATATCAAACCTTTTCTAAGTATCACTTAAATTTGGTATTCCTCACTAAAGCTGAAAGCTAAAAAGCAAAGGTGTATATATATAGATATATAGATATCAGACTTTGAATATAGAGTAAACTTAAAAGTTACCTTCTTACATGCTGTGACAGAGCTTCCCAAACTGCTTGCAGAACTCTCTGTGCTGCTGCCTTGGCGCTCTGGGACTTCATGCATCAGTGGAGATTCAAAGTTGCTGAAGAACAAAAAAGAAACAAGCCCCCAAAAACCTTTCCAGTGACTCAGCTACATAAATAACTCAAGTAATACCAAAACACAGGTCAGTAGAGAGATGTAACTTAGAATACAAGATGCTGTCTGTACTCTCCTAGCTGATGTTACTAGTCTATTTATTGTTAATTTTCCCTTTTTGAAAGACTATCTTGAGCTACACACTTTGGATATAAAATAGCAGACTGATGTCTTTTGAAGACTAGAGGAAAGCATAAACTGCCTACAACCAGACCCGTCTGTCTTGACTGCCACTGTAAAAAGTGGTACTAGCTTGTTTTCGTGAGCAGACAGCTTGGAGCAGTAAATGAAATACTTGCTGCATTAATTCTGCTTGGTAAACAACTGAAATATTTGCTGCATTTTTACCTGCCAGGATGGAAGCAAAGGGATAGTGATTACAAAGTAAAAAACACAAAAGGAGAGGCAGTATTCTGTAACCCAGATGGAAAGCTCGATACACTGTAGGTTTGGAGCTATGGTAAATTGTGCACATATTCTGTTTTGTGATTCAGTGGTACACAAGGAATATGTTTACTTTGGGACTGTGTAGATGTGAAGTACAAAACCATAAAAACAAGTTCTCTGAGCCAAATTATTTGCACACAGAGCAAGAGACAACCCTCATACTTTTCTTTTGGAATAGTTCAGGCCAGTCTTTAAAGATCTCCCATTGTATAATAATCACATTGGTCCAAGATTAATGAAGCTTCTCCTTCTGGTCATGACACAGTTATAGTTAAAGGCCACATGTGTTAAAGGACTATTTATCCAGGAGCATACTAGGGGAAAAGTATCCTGCATAATCATGTTCTGTTTCCCAGACTGGGTCTTTGGAGTGCTTTTAATTATTGCAAGTCACCCATGAGAATATGTGGGACATGCTGAGATGGACCATAAAGAGTGACCAGGTTACCATGGCTCGAGTAATAATCTCTCATTGGTTCCAATGGGATAACAGACCATGTGCAACTTCCTACCATGCCCAACCTAAAGTGCATTTTCCTCAGTCACTTTACTGAAGTGTAAACCAGTATGTTAAGAGGAGGCCTCTTGCACATTTTTTTCCTGAAGTCTAGAGCCAAGCATGACTAAGGCTACCTTTCCCTCAAAGATTCATGCATGTTCCTTTCACCTAATACTGCTTAGGACTAGCTATGAATATATGCATTCCCACTAGTAAGGAACTTTGTCAATGAGAATTCTGCTGATGTGTGTGGTGCTATTCCATAATAATTTTAAAAAAGTATCTGGATGTGCTGGAAATAGAAGAGTGAATAAAAAAGATAAAACTCATTTAGGACTTGTGAATTGCTAGCTGGGGGAAAGTTTCATTAATCACATGGGAGGACTGAGTATAGATACAGAAGAAAGGCCAGAGGGTTGACTTCATTTGGAAAATGTGTTACCGCTTAATACTCTGGAAGACACCAGCATCATTTGCACTTAGAAAGAAGACTTTTGCGTGTTTACAAAACTCTGCTTCATTGCTCAGATGATATAGATACACAGTAATATTTCTGGGCAGTAATTTCTCTGGCATTTGACACAGCAAAATAGCATTTTATAGGCCTTATACCGAGTTCTTTAACAGAACGAGGGAAATTAAACACATTAATTCTGGCTTTCTATCTCCATTCAAAGTAGGAACTTCATATTCAGAGGGTCAAATCTTATATAAGTTAAGTATCCTCCTTGATAAGTTCACATTGAGATGCAGCTTTTGGACAAGGTAAAACTCACCACTCCCAGCAGAAGCTGTGCATTGCCTCTTTTTATATGCATCACCTCTACAATCTAACAGAAAATTGCAGATCAAGGCTGACCTGCAGGTTGAAGTGCAAGGCCTGTTGTACTGTTTTCTCCTGCTCTTCACTGAGAGGAAGACTGAGGGGCTGTGCCACAGGAGGCTGCTAATGACTATTTGCTCTCGGTTCCACTGTGTGCAGGGAACTGAACTTCAGTGTACAAAGTGTTGCTGCATCTAACAGCAGCAAAGATAACAATTTGACAACTACCTGAAAGCCTTCTTTGGAACTTAATTAGACAGTACAAATAGAATATCACATTAAAGCATAGCTGGAAGATGTGGTTGAAGAGTCACATTCTGGAGTATCAACAAATCTGTGCTATCTCTGGACAATATTTCAGCAAGGGGTAGCACATGACATGTCCTGTACAGAAGTAAAGCTCTCCTCCCAGTCATGTGGAAAGTGAAATGATCTGTAAAAGCTTCTTAATCCTTTAAAATCTGTGTTCTTTTCAAAATAAGTCCACTTTTCATTTGTAAATATAGAAAACCTTGTTAAAAGCACATGATGACTGAAATAAATATAGAATGCCATAAAATATTTTAAATGAGAGTAGGCTCCCACTCAGACTAAAGTTCAGACAGGAAACCCAACTGCCTTTGATGTTCCAAAAATTTGGTAAACCTAAATCCTCTTATCACCTATCCCAGTCCTCGTAGTTGTATTTCACATCCAGCTGATTACTTCGAGCACAGGGAAAATCATCAGCTGTGTTTCACAGGACAAAGGACAATGCATTTACAAGTATCTCTAACACTTTCAGAGCTTCTTTTTTGTCTTAGGTTCACATCTCCTGTTCTGTAACTGCAGAGCAGGACCCCTGCTCTCATGCTGCACTGCAGTTCCACTCCCGAGTTGTGCCAGGCCCTCAAACTCTGGGCTCGCACCGCTTGCAAACAGCTTCAACCGATCAGGGTTCAGTCACTGAAATGCAGAAAAAATTTAACAAAGAAGTGTCAAAATAGGAGAGCTGCATTCAGTTTTAGACTCCACAGCCTTTCCCTTATTGAGTTTATGGCTACACAACTTCTAGAAGCAGCACAGGAAACCCCCCTGGCCACTTGCTGGTCAGTCAGGTACACGAGCTCCTCTAGGTATGACACAAAGGAGATTGGCAGCAATGCATGCCAACTGATGGAAAAATGAGCACCCAGCTGTGCTTCTGCAGGCTGGGAATTCAACACCACATGTGAGTCTTCCATAACTCAGAGAGATGCAGTGTATGAGGTCCTGCATAGATACCTTCATGGGTACCAGTCTTTCTTCCAACATGGAACACGGATTTGGCTTTTGAACATGTCCTTTTCAATTATCTCAACTCTCAGGGCAAAGTTTCCTCTTTTCTTTAGCCCATGAGTACCCTTTCTAAGCTTTCATTTTCAACACGTGTTTTCTCAAGAGACCCTCCTCAGGTCATATAGCTCTGCCACCCTTGCTCTGTAGCACAAGCAGTAATAAAAACCTATTTTTCATTAACTCCCCAGGGTAAAACTATTCTGGGTTTGAGAAGCTTCTTCTCTCATTAGTTCCTCAATAGCAGGAAGCCAAAAGAAACTCTTGCTTTCTTTTTTTAGAGATGTAGCCAGCTCATCATCAAGTGGTAGCTCTGCATTCACATACTATGCTCGTTACTTCACATTAAAAGCTCACACCAAGTGCTGGACTTTCAAGACATCCGGCCCAGATTGGAGCCCTTTCCCTACAAGATAAAGAAAGCTGTTGGAGTTTTTAGGTATCAGTTCTCAAGTTTTCTTGGCTCCCTTGTTTAGAATGTGATGGAGAATGCTGATTTGTGATAGATTTGCTCATCTAACTTGGAGGTATCACAAAAAGCCAAAGGCATAGAAAGCAATCTCTGTTAAGGGATGGCTCATTTCGAGCGTTTTCTTTGTGTGGAAGATCCTAATCTATAATTCAGCTTTTGAAACTGAAGTTGGGAACCTGGACCTAAGACTTGGTGTTAAGTGGACCATTTTCACTTTGGTATTTACATTAACAGAGAAGTCTCCACACTCATTTGCCACCAGGTGCTGTCTTACTGATTCATGAATTTTAAGTGATCATTTTTTTCCTACAAGCTATATGCACTCACAAAGAATACAAACAAATTTCCTGGAAATTAGAGGATTGTAGTAAATAGCTACGAGGTTTATATCACTAACTGTAATAATAACACATCATGTATTACTGTCCAAAATGCAAACAAATTGCTTCATCTTTCCTATGTTGAAAATTCAAAAATACTGACCTCGATGACTCAAGACTTAATCAAAAAATCCACAGCTGCTCCTAAAAATAATTATCTCCTTTGCAGATGTGGCAGATGGTGCTACATCAACTAAGATGAGGTAATTTATAGAATTCCCCAGGTTATCACTAAAGAAAATTAATCTTCTGAAACAATATCAAAAACTTAAATTTCCTACCATCTTGAACAAGCATAACCAGCTTCCCAAAACTTGCCGTTCAATAACCATTCCTAAGGAACAATCGCCATAAATAATAAGTTACCATTACATATATATTTTTTGAATCAATCATATCACAGCCTGCTGCCTTTCCTCTTTTCATTATGACTCCTAATCTTGACATTTTGAACATAGAAAACATACTGATTCATGAAAAAAAAAATCCTGAAGGAAGCAAACTGAATGAACACAGGGAGGTTTCTCAGTGCAATTAATGCCAAGCTATAGTGAGCTACATTTCTGGTGTTTTGTTAATATTTGCAGTGAACATCATGAACAACAAAAAAGGGATGAATCTCATTTTGAAATAGAAATATGAGAGAAGTGAAAGCAGAGCAAAATACGTTAGCATCTTCTTACTTCTACCTCCCCAAATAAACCTGAAAGCTACTAAGCAACTGAGGAAGGCAGTCAGCTTAATCCAGACCCTAAGCAAGAAGCAGTTTTGAAAGGCATGCAGTGTTCAAACAGCATCTCTTAACTTCAAAGCCTTTTTGAAGCAGACAGACTAGTCATCCTCTTTCCTCATGCTACCTTTCAAATTTTACAGTTTTAAAATTTACCTTTGCAAGTAAACAGGTCAGCAAAGTCACTAGGAGCAAAATCTTTCGATGTAACAGCGTCCAAGTTACCATTTTAATCCATATAAATGGTTTTTATTCAGTTTGGACAGTGTATATACTTCAGAGCACAGATGGTTAGTCAAACAGACGCTCTATAAATACTTCAAACAAATGTCTTTCTGACTCTGTTATGGATTTGGAACCCAAGTACAGAATATAATCACTGGCAGTATCAGGATCGCATCTTGCAAGGTATTCACAGACTTGTTTCAGTCTCCCATGGCTGTTGTTGGCTGCACTGGAAACAAAAATACTGAATACTTCCCTTCATTGTCTGTGCACCCTAACAGGTGCAGGATTGAGTTTTACAGATCAGCATACTAAAAAAACTAGCAGTTTAAATGCTTTATATTCAGATTGCTCATCTCATAGTGTCTATTGGGTACTCTTGATTTACATTTCATTTTTATCAGTGATACGGCTGCCAAAAGACCAGGTCTTTAGCTACATGCTGATGAAAAGCAGATGCAGAGAAAAGACAAGCCATGCTGGGGTACACTTCACAATGCCCAAAGAGCCCTGAATAACCTTTACTCTGGTCCAGATTAAACCAGTAAATAAATCTGTAAGTCTATGTAAGCAGTAGCAATCATCAGCCTTATTTCAAATCAGTATTTAAAATATTTTATAATATTTTAAAATCAGGTTTTTAAAATATTATAAAAGAACAGACAAGTTTTACTGAAGAATAAATGTAAACAAAACTAACTACATGTTTTATGATCTACTTAAGAAATATTCCTTCCTTCCTGAGTTTACTGATTGAATTATTACGGGTAAAATAAGGTTTTATGTAGAAGTCTGACAAACTCCTCCACATTCAATAGCTGTGGCAGGATATATTCAGTTCAGAGAGCTGACAATCAAATCAAAGAGTTGGCACTCAGGAGCTGAATGACAGATGATTGGGTTGGTGGGTTTTGATGGTTAACTGTATTTCAGTAATTTACTGGCAGAGAGTCAACCCAATAGAAACTGGCTTTTGCACAAGCTGATAGGCATCCTGCTTTTCCCCACCTATCCCTGGATTTGACATGGCTTTAGGACAATTCTAGAAGGACCTTTGTTATGCTGGTAGAATGGCTACTTACTATGGAAACCTTCCAGAAAGAATAGGCTTGGACCTTAGTCAGAGGAAACTACAGAAAAGAATCAGAGGAGCTGTGAGATCTCTTCTGGTGGGAAATGCCCACAGCAATTCACAGGAACTTCTGCTGAGTTCCTGAGGTGAAGGCATTTTAGAAGGTACGAAAAGATGACCTGGATCAACAGCTAGGGACCAGCAAGGTCTGATGAAGAAGAATGACTGACTTGGACTTTACCTTATGGAGATGGACTGAAAGACAACTCAGACTGCTTTTGCAAGGAGTCTGTACTCAGGTCTGGAGTGCCAGCCAGTGGGAAACTAAGTCTCTGCTGAGGGTTTGACTGCAGGAAAGATAAGAAATCTTGTTAAAGGAAGGATTCTTTGAGCAATTAGTCTGTATACACACAACTTAAGTGACCAGTGCTGATTGGGAAGATGATTTTAGAGAGGTACAGGCACAGGTATCACAGAAACTTCAGAATAAGGCAGTTTCATTTCCTCTACAGCAAATAGAATTGCTACTATTTAAGCCTACTAAAGCAGCAAAAAACAATATAAAATCTGAAATATTCTTAAAAACATGTCCCCCAACATTTTTCCTGTAGATGTCCTGTATAATATTACTGGTCCTTGTGCTGTGGACAGGAGGACAAAAGAGGAAATAATTATTTTTCCATTCTAGCAAAAATGTTCATGACTGTGTATTTATTAAGAAATTTATATTATTTCTGCATTTTTGATGGCAATGTCTATTCTTAATATAGGATATGTTGTTAGTGCACCACAATGTAATAGTCCAAATGTATGATGTTATCTGATCCTCCTTTAAAAATAATGGAAACAACATTGTGACACAGCTGGAAACTGGTGAAATTTGGTCCAATTTAAACACATAACAAATGTGCCAGCAGCTCCCACAGATTTCAACTAGAAATAGAAATTCTCAACACTTTTCAGGATGAAATCAAAGACATTGAAAATTAGGCTTTCATGCCATAAACCACTGGGTAATTTTTCACAGCCTGTTTTACATGATTCTTGTATCTAATAACAACTTGTGTTCACTGCCTGCTCCTCTCATCCTTTTGCTGTGCACAAACTGCCAGCTGGGCATTTCAGGACAACCAGTGCAACACGACACAGAAAGACACCAGTGTTTTTATATGGAGGATGTAAGTCTTGCCTTAACTCATTCATTAAGTATTTTTGGCATCCTATATATATTATAGCCAAACATCACAGTCAAGCTTCTCAACTAGTTTTTTTCACCAACAAATGTGATTCTCATTCAGAGCATCAGAGTAAAAACAGTCAAACACTGACAAAACAAGCCTCAAAGTGCAGCACATGCAAACAACTATTTCACTGACAACTTTTTTTTTAAAGGCCATCCTCTAAAGATCTCAAATTTAATTTATATTTTCTTCAGTGATTATATTCAAGACAGATATTGAATATTTCTGAAGAGTAATGTGAGGAAGACGTCCATAACTTAGAAGTAAATGTCTATGTCATGATTTTATTTGAATAGAAAATGAGTGTAGCTAATCACAACTTGCTAGCTGTTCGTGTGTTTTCCTTTTTAGATTGATTACAAATCAAATAGACTGTACAAGCGTAATTGAAATGTGGTAGGTAGTCAGGATTATGTGCGTGATCACAAGGTGAACATCACTTTCATCTTTTGAATGGCATTTTCCTAATGTTCAGCAGACTTTCTGAAATTCTTTGTACCACCTCTCCACAGAAATAATAAATCTGGCTTTGGAATTATGAGATTAAGAAAGGGGTCCTTTCTGTACCTAAATACAGATATTTAAGATAGGAGCTTGGGAATTTCTCACTGTTGCAGCATCACTTTCAGCTACTTTTAAAAACATAAAGGGCAAAACTTAGTGAAAACAGACTACTGATACTGGAAAACGAGATTTTTCAATACATAATTCAAACTATAGAACATCTTGAGGTCTTGGAAAAAGAAAAGTATGTGTATGACAAGACAAGTGGTTGTAGTGTCATGATGTACAGTGTTCTTTATTACAAATCATGAGAATTGACTTCAGTGTAGTGAAGATGCACCTTTCCATATCACAGAAGTTAATATGTCTGAATACTACAGGAAATTATAACAAAATATTTATTCCAAATGCCTGAAGACTCCCCATCCACCAGTAAGCCACAGAACTGATCAGTAAAGCATGACAATTTCTTTTTTCTTTTCCTTTTCTTTCCCCTTTTTTGGTGGGGGGAGACAGGGGAGAGAAGCATTTCTGTGCTCTAAGGCAATCAGAGCAGAGGGAGAAAAATACGGTGAGGTGATGAGGAGCTCCTGTTATCAGGAATCTGTAAGGCATGCACTAGCTGAACCAGAGTTATGCCACGCCTTTTAGAACACAGGGACACTGCAGAGCCATTCCACCTACCAGCAAATAAATAACCACGTCAGTCTGTGTGGATGTTCTCAGCCAGGAAGGAGGGAGTGCCTCAAGTGAAATAGCCAGATTAGCTTCACCTGCAACACATTGGTGGCTTGCAGGTATTTTGGAAGCCATCAAAGACATTTTGACCTCCTGTTTGGCAGAACAGATTTAAGCAGGTATTTTGAACCCAAATGCTTGAATTCATCCCTTCTACTCAAGCACAAGAGAACCAAGATTTTGCTGCTGTGAGCAAGGCAGGAGATTTGGTTTGATTTCTTCCTGTGTTCTCAGTAACATCAATTGTAACATCATTTCTACAGCTCTAAAACAAAGGCAATTTGTAGCCTACTGTGATTAGTTCCTTTGGTCAGGCACCTCGACCAACATATCTATACATAAAAAAAATAACTGGTCTAAATGACAGTATATAGTTGTGATATTGGTCCCTACTAAGCTCAATTTGATTATGGAAATTATTTTACCGTAACAGTATCTAAAGTACTTTCAAAAGTACTTATCCAGCAAATGTATTATTTCTAGTGAACGTACCTAGTTCTTCAACTCCATTCTGTTTCCCAGCCCTTACAATTTGCAAGAAAGCCAAGATGGTTTAGATTCCTGCCAAACCTTCCAAAACATTGTCTAGAATTATAATAGAGTTCAGAAAGCAATATGTTTTTACCTTGACTAATGATACTAGAAAAGTAAAACAATAGTCTAAAAATAAGTGTTTTCATGTGAAATATTCACAGAAATTTCCTATTCTCTTTAATCCAGTATTGTTTCTATGACCACCTGCAGTTGCATTCATAAACTATCTAGTTAAAATGTCAGGGTACATTCTGCTTATTTTAATGCCAAAGAACACATTTTGTCATGGCTTATTCACAACAAATCTTATTTTAACATGTTTCACGTACCTGAAATATTCTTGAATAATTCTGATTTGCTACCAATATCCCAAAGAAACAGAAATCTTATCAATTTTGACGCTCTGTGAATGTCAATGAGTACAATCTGTGATTAGATAGAAAAAAATCTCCAAGCTAATTTGCTTAAAAGTATGTTTTTTTTAAAAAAGCATGATAACGTTGTCAGAGATGTGAACAAAATGAAGCTGCTGCTAATCATCTTGGCTTTTAATATGATAAAACATGCTTTTGTGCCATTCTGTCAAGATACTGCAAACATTGTATTTGGTTTAACTTGCTTCAATTTGTGAAACTTCTTTTTCCATAGACTGTAATGTGGTTAACAGGATTGAATTGTGTATGAAGGCAACATTCACAACTTTTTCTTCACTTATACCTGCTTAAAAAAAGCATGAGATTTCAGTCCAAGAAACTGTGATTGAGCTCTTTTGGCAAGATGAATGCTTCTTTCTACCCTCTAAAATCTACAGCCTTACATACTCTATATAATGAACATGGGACATGATCTTTGGGAGTCTAACAGTGAATCAGGTCAATGTGTTATTAATTTAATTAATTCCTTGCTGGCATTACGTAGACAAACTGCCACTGCTTGGCAATGCACTTCAGATTAATTACGAAACTGTTGTGATACTTGGGCTTGACATGGTTAACTTGCTCCCACTAGGATGCACAAGGTCCAGCAGGACCATCTGCACCCCAGACTGAGCTCAGGTTAAGCCCTCAGACAACTTCATCACTGCCTGCAGCGTGATTCTGTGAGTACTTGCCAAATGACTATTCCCATACTTACACCTAACAAAAAAAAAAATAAACCAGCTCTTCCTATTAACTTCATTAAGAGTAGAGGTTGCCACTTGTTTCATGCCTTTGGGTGTGTTTAAATTTTACTCTGATCAACACTCAGCTCTTTCAATGCAGAGGAACAAAAAAAGAAGTATGCACTTAAATCCAGGTTTCACCAAATTCCTATTGTTTCGTTAGTGGGGGTCACTGTAACATTGCAGCTACAGAAAGACACAGGTAACACAGAGGTCTGGTTCTGTGCATGCAAAGGCAATCCATGCAAAGTAAACCCAGCCCCTACTGCCTCTTTGTTTGTTTCATTATGGGACTTGGACTAGTATTTGTATTTATATTACTTGGTTATGGTCTGTCACTATTTTTTTCCGTAGTTATTTTTCTTATATGTGATGCCTTAAAAGCCTTGCCTTCTGAATCAGAAAATCACCTGTTGCACTCAACAAATACATACTTACCTATGAATTATTTTTTCTTGTATGAAATAGAAGTCTGCTACTGTTGCAGTCATATGCACTGTTCCATAATGCAGAGATTTCCAAAATCTGAGAAATATGGGTATATTTGTAAAAGTACCAAAACTCTGTGTTTGGCAGCTATACTAACTTTTAAGTTACATCATGCAAACACTGATACAGGTCATACATGCTACCTTTGGAAATGTGGATAACATGACCATTGGATTTCAATGAATTTATGGCGTACATTATGTTTAGGATTGAAGGTGTTGGCAGATACAGTGTGATCATATCACTAAGCTCCCTAAGAGCTGTGCTATTCCTTCTGTAGTTTTAAATATTCAAGAAGTAATATTTTTTTTATTCCAGCTGAGGGGAAGGCCTTATTCCAGAGTTTATGTGAGGATAACAGGTTTTAATTCCAACACCACAGCATGCAAATTTTTTCCTTTTAAAAATAAATGACCTGTTCATTTTTATTAGCGGTCTACAATGGTAATACACATTTTTCACTGAGAAGAACGCATTGCCCTGACAACATAGAAGACGAACAATCTATAAGTATGTTGTTGAAACATTACCCTGCTGATTTGATCTCTTCCCTTTTCGAATTGAAATAGCACAGATGGTTATAAATGCGTCTTAGGGGAAATGGATTGGGACCTAATTTAAACACAGTTCTGAAAACTAAGAGACACTGTTTCTCCTTTTAATATTCTGAAGAGCCACTGCATGTAATGAACACCTCCACTGCTGATGGAATGCCTGTATATGAAATTCTGATAACTATGCAATCTCACAGGGGCTACATGAGGATCACACATGATTTTCACGTCTGCAAGAAAATACAAGTCCTATGAAACTCTGTGCATTTTTTTGTTTAAAAAGTTTTAACTACAGCACAACAATGTATTCATTCAATGAATTTCAGTTTCCCAGCAACTCATGTAACAGATCAAAACTTTTCCAGAAAACAAAAAGCTCCCATAATACTTGGAAGATAGTTGTTGCAAGTGCATGGAGCCAGCTCAGGATAGAGCATGAAGAGTAAGTTCCAGTCTCAAGAGTGTCTGCTTAGGGTTATACAGGACTTGTTGACCAGTTCTGAATTTCACTAGCAGTGAAGTATGTACTCCAGCATCAAGTTCTGTGTTAGCAGTTTTAGAAAAGAACTTTTTCTTTCAGTTATAAATCAAATTTAATCAAGACTTACAAATGAAGCTTTCTTACATAGCACTCAAGAATAATTAGATATAAAAGAAATTGTGATGACACAACCAAGAGGAAACATAACTGATAAAAACCACCTACCTATTGCGTGTCGTGGACACTTGCAGTAGCCAGATATTTAATAATAAGCAGGTGAGTCTTGAAGTGAAGAAAATTACTGAGGGAAACTAAAGAGATTAATAACAACCCAAAGGTTGACAAGACTGAAAAAAAAAAGTTTTAAAATTCATTCTGGATCGCAAATAAATCCCAGATATCTTAGTATTAATCTGCACATGCTAACTTTGTAGTTCTGGTTAAAACAAAACCAGAAATATGCAGTATGGTTTTTTTCTGTTTCAGTGAAGCAGGAGGAAGGGAGGCTGTACTTCACATGCAGTCTGAAGCACTATCAAATCCACTGATAAGCAGAGAAGCTGTTAAAAAATTGGGAAAAAAACCCCACAAATTTCTGACACTGAGATCCTGAGAGACGTGAAGTTTTTCAAAGTGCCTCATCCCCGGGAGTGCCAGGCAGGCTTCCCCTTCCTGCTTCTCCCCAGAGAGCACAGCCAAGAGCCTGTACAACACATCAGGAGAACAGGAGCTGCTGCTGCATTTTATCCAGTGAGTTGGTAATTAAAGCTATTGTTTTGATGTAGAAGTTTAATTAAATTTCCTTCTTCTGAGAAAGAACTAAAGCTGCCTGTTGGACTTCTGAGTAAATGCTCAAAACTATACGGCTATTAGTGCTTGCATTCCTGGTCCTTCATGTTGAAGCTGCTTCTCCACTGAAATATGTCAATACTGTGTCTGAGAGCAGCTGCAGTGAGTGTAATACAGAGCAGTGAGCCTGGAGGGACCCCAGCTGGGATCCTGCCATCCCAGGTTGGCACCCTCAGAGGAGGGAGCTCTCTCAGCCTCCCTCTCAGCCTGCTCCTGCTCATCAGCACCTCTAGCACACCTCACTGCTGTCTGCATATGCGACTTCTGGCTGTTCAGGTGCCAAACACGGCTTAAAATACTGTCCTTTACAGGGTGTTCTTACACGCAAGTTTAGGGAAGGACAGCTGCCTGAGGAGTGACCAGGGTTCATCATCCACAGTGCAGATAAATGTTCCCATGAGTCTATGCCTCCCTCTTCCCCTGCCTTCTCAGGTAGTAGCTGAACCAACCACACTTAAGAAGAGTAAAGTGATTAATGTAGGGCTGAGGAAGGAGATAACAAAACCCTGATGAATTAGTGAGTGAGCCTACAAAGATTACTGGGAGGAGGTCACAACCTAAATCATATACAAAATGAGCAGCATAGCAACAGAATATGGACATTCCAAATTATCACTGATAGTTGGTATTTCTCAAGTCTGTCTGGAGAAGGAGAGGACTGAATGAAGGAGGAGAAGGGTTGGTACACAGAGGCAGACTGTGAACAGTGACTGACACTACTGCGACTACTGCAATCACAAAGGGGAGAAGGGATGCACGGGATTAGAGCCAGAGCTGAAAGAGGAGATTAATGGATATTTTCAGGAAAACAGTGAGAAATTCATGTGGGAGGCTAGGCTAGGCAGGATTAAAGAATTCAAAACAGATGGGATTAGTTAAATAACGAAGAAGTGGAGATGCCAAGCCTGGACATAAGCAGTGTGGTTTTGTCACTGTAGTGTGCAAGTGGGTTAGTGAAACCAAGCATGGAAGTTGTATGGTTAACTTCTTTACTACTTCTACAAGTGTCCCTCCTCCCTTCACCCACAGTCCCATTCCTCAGGGGATCAGATTCCTCATGCGCAGACTTGTGACCTTTGACGATTTATGTTCCTTCTGGTTTTAGCTGATTTTTTTTTTCCTCCCCTGACCTCACTGAAGGAAAGCATCTCTGAGAATTCTGTCTATGTTTAACCACACAGGTTAGATCAATAAGTGAACTGCTTAAAGTAATTGCCCATGAAAACAGGGCATGGCACATCATTTCAGGAATTCCCTCCACTGAGACTCATACTAATACTGGAAGAAGTTAGTGAATATTGAAACTTACCAGGTAATTTTTCTGGCTGGTCCATTAATAATATCTGGTACATTCACCTGCTAATTTGAAAATAAAAAGCATACCCAGCATTAAACTGATTCCTCTGGTTGGGCTGCAGTACTGGTTCTGCATGAGTGCTGAAAAATAAATTTCATCCTCATATGTGATGCCAGCTGCTGCTCTAATGCATGTAGTTTCCTGATAATGGGAGTTCTGACATTACTCACTTTTTCAGGGGATTTATTTGCTCTCCTTCATTTAAATAGGATTTGTAATACATTTGGCTTTCCTCGACTCATACAGGTAGGAAAAATATGGAGAACAGACCTGTAAGATGTGATCTATGTGGCCAGTCCCACCAAACACTACCCATTTCTCTTCTTCATGTATATAATTTCACTCATCACTGGTAATTTTTCAGAATAAATTTTAAGCATTTATTTCTGTTTATGTGTTGCTTTTCTGTTAATTTTATTTTTGTTAGCATTCTCTTTTCTTTAATGATTTATTCAAATTAATTGTTACCTGTAGCTTAGGCCCACAGCTGTTGTGGAGTCTTTGCCTGCACTCGTCTCCTTAAAGGATCAAAGTTTTATTTCACTCATTCCTAAAAGCATCTTAGTTCAAAGCCACCAAATCTGTTTTCTCTGTTATACAAGACCCAGGCTGCTTTGCAGGAGCATAAGAGCAGCTGTCAGCTCTGTCTGTGACAGTGTTACGGTGTAAGTTCCAGTGGCACTGAGCGTGTACCACATGCCTGCTGCCTGTAAGGAAGCTCTGATACAGCCACAGCTTTTGGATCTCTTCTCAGCTTTAAATATCTTAACTTACCACTTTACATCTGTGGTCAGCCCTAGCATGTTCATCAAACGTACGCAGTGCTTGGTTTCCATCAGGATCCTGTAAAACCAGAAGGGCTTTTCCTAGCCATTCTTTGTGCACTATGTGCCACATCAGGTATTTCTGAGATGTAGCAAAGATCATCTTCTGTTGGTGATACAACAATTTTCTTATTACAGACAGAGCAAGTTCTCAGAAATAGCCAGACTTTGGTTGGGTTTATCTTTTCACTTTTTAAAAGGTAAAACCTGCTACTTCTCATCTCTTTTGAGTGTACAGGCATTTTAATTTTTCCAAATTACTATTCAGTCTAATGTTGCTTCTAAGCTCCACTGCTGTTTCCAATTCTGAATTGAAGAACACTTTTAATTCCTCCATTTCTTTCCAGTATTTACACAAAAGGTGTGTTGAAAGCAGGTGCCAGTCCAAAAGACATGTTGGAAGACTTTTATTTGGCAGCCAGTATTTCTTTCAGTTACATGATTGGCCAAAAACTACACATTTACAGGTTTGGTTTCATAAGGTTGAGCAGAGAAACTGCAGTTTTACTGAAGGGGGTGGTTGTTTGTCCTTAAGCAGCTGTGCAGCAGCATCCCAGATAGTCACTAACACAGGGGCCAGATACAAGGAAGTTCCTGCCTCATATGTAAAAAGTTCAAGCATTTTTCTTCCTGTCTCTCACCTGTTGAGGCAAAGTGCAAGCTGGTATATTTAAGATTTTAATGTGGGGGTGTTTTTCCTCCACCATTAAAAACCAAAACCAGCCACCACAAACAAACAAAACCCCCCAAAAATAAATCATTTTAGATCACATTTCCAGCTCCCCAACTGCAACATACATCCAAAATGTCTTTTAGCTGCTTGAAGGAAAAGTAGCAGCTACCAGTTCTCTGCAGCTGCTTATCTGACCCCCATGCTAAGTGTTCACTGCAAGAAGCTGCTGCTGGAAATGCTAAATTATCAGTGGAAGCCTGAAGGCCACTTGCCTGCTCTGCTCTGCAGTGACTGCTGATACCCTAACCCAGGCTTATGGTTTTGCCTTCAGCTACGGATGCCAAAGGAAGGGAAGGTATCGAGCAGGAATTGATGTGCACCCTGAGTTTTTGTCGAGCTCTGGGAGTGACGGTGATGTGTGACAGTCAGCAAGTGGGCAGAGCTGTAGCTTTTATTTAGGAAGACGTGTGTAGATGACTAAGACAAGGCATAAACAGCCACAGAAACAGGTTAATGCCTGAAGTCATTACGACATGAGGAGGTCAGTAAAACTGACTCCTAAATGCTAACATTCAAAGTTTGTACTTCTCAACAGCTGCTGTAACTACATCTCCATTAAAAGTTGCCTAAATATTGTATGGTGGGCATAATGAGCTGAAGGTGTATCATGACAAGTTATCTGTCCCATGGCTTGTCAGATATGCTTTTTTTTTTCCCCCCACAAGGTTTCCTGGTGAAGACAAGAATGACCTGAATAAACTACTTGCTGTTCTGGTCATCCTTCCTGGAGTCCTGTGATCCTTACTCTCAGACAGAAAGCTTACAATTAAAGCTTCAGCAAAGGAAGTGTTACCTTGATTAACAAATAACAAGCAGCTGTCAACAGTAAGCCTGAGGAGATAAAAGAGAGACCAGTAGGTCCTGGTGTAGGGAAGCCTGACCTGCGTAAGCTCTGGGAGGAGAATCACTCTTCAGGAGGATGAAAGAGGTACCTTGCTCACATGCCTTGACCTTGCTACAGAAATAGGCAATTTTATCTGGGTTAATAGGCCTATAGCAGAGGTGAAGAGATGACCAGATGGCAGAGCTCTGCAATGGAGTAGGACTGGTTTCCTCAGTTTCTAAACACAGTGATGAGAAGCTTAGCAACCACCATACAGTTGGAAGATGGCTGCAGGCTTATGAGGAGGTAAATTTGTAACAATGAGAACAAGACCGTAGGCAAGGAAAGCAGCAGCTTGTCCAATTCTTGATATTTTTAAGACTGTCTTGTTGGAATATCTGTTTATCTTGAGGTTAAGATTGCATTCTACCCAATTTTTGTAGAGTGTGAAATACAGATGTTGTATCAGATAATTTTGAAGTCTCTCTTGCCCTAAAGTCTGCATCCCTCTCTCTTTCAGATTGTGACTTCCCATAAAATGCTAAAGTTATTATAATTCTTCTTATTCATAGTGTAAAAAATGCATTAATAATTACTTGCCATGATTAATAGCAAAAAATAAGAAGTTAAATCCTTTTCATTTCACCCTGAAATGCCAAGGGAAAAATTGGGAAGGACTTTTTCTAGATCAGGCAATTCAGATCAAAGTGCAAAAGCGTTATTAAGCTTTGGTCAGTAAATATTTATTGATATGAAACACTATTCAATTCAGTGTCTCTAAGGGATTGCTTTAAAGCTTTTTGTTCCTTTCTAGTAAATAGAAGCAATTTCTCCTCAAAGTAATTATCACCCACTCAGGTGTCATTGTCCCTCCCTCCCCCAAGTAGTTCCTCTTGTGTGTTTAGGTAGTTATACATCGTTTCACCATCGTTCTTGCAAGGCTCTGCCTTCTCCAAACTTTATCTCTATCGGTTTTTTACGGCTCATTTAGACATTGCACTGGGAACAATTAAACCAAAACGAATTGTAATAACTGGCAACACAGTGCTTTTTACCTATGATAGTCTTAAATGGTACAATTTCTATAATACTTCTGCCTGCCTGCTACTATCAAAATGCAATTTACTAGTGATTGTTGAACATTATGCTTAACCACATCTTGGATCTCCGGCAGGCTCCTGCTATCCGTGCATCCATTTCCGTCTTGCAGGAAGTTTTGCGCTAATCGGTTCTTCATGACCGCTATAAATGCGCGTTTGGCGGAGCCAGGATAAAAGAACCACAGTGATTTTTAGGTTTTTCTTTCATCGTGAAACAATCTGATTTACGCGGTAGCGGACACGCGTCGAAGTGATTTAAGCACAATATCCTAAAGGTATCATTAAGCACTAATTAACTTACCGACTCTCTCGAGATGCTACGGCATGACAACCAGCTGTTAGAGCAAATTTAGATGACAATGTCTATTTTTTCTTTCTATTGTAAGAAAAGCCCTCTAATGTCTGCTTTAGGCGTAGGGGCAAAGCCGCGGCGGGTGACCGACCACCTCCTGGCAGGTGCAGCGCCTCGCCCGCCCTTCCGCAGCCGCGAATTCCCGGAGCCCCTCCGCGCCCGGCAGCGGCTCCGCTCCGCCGCTTCCCCGCGGGCACGGCACAACCCAAGCGCGGCTCCTCCGTGACCGTTCTCAGGCCGGGGACGCTGCCCGCCCCGCGGGCTCCCGCGCCGTGGAGAGCCCGGGCGGCGTTCTCGGCACCGTGGGGGCCCCGCGGGCGCCCAGCGCCGGTACTCACCCGGAGGCGCCGGCGGCTCCGCGGCCGCCCTCACGCGGCGCGGCCCG
>WAAE01009709.1:0-38879 GCA_013400495.1 Nicator chloris | reverse complement strand
CCCTCGCGGCCGGGCCCCGCGGGGCCCTGCGCTCCCCGGGGCGGTGCGGGCTGCGGCGGGGCCGAGCCCGCACAGGGAAGCCCGGCGAGCGCCGTCCCCCCGCAGGGCAGCGCCGTGCCCGGTACTCCTCGCACCTGCGAACCGCTGCCTGGCAGCCGGTGGCCGGCCGGGACATGCGGGAGGCGGCAGCCGGTCGGGAGCTGTTCGCCGGAGCGATGGAGGTAGCGGCTGCGGGAGTTCAGGACGGCTGCAGAAGTTGCTGGCGTTGTGCTCTGGCTGCAGTGTGCGAACAGGACGTGACAGCGAGGTGCTCGTTGACTCCAGAGAGAAACAAGCGATGCTTGCTGAGTCCTCGTTACGAATGTCATGATGTTCTTTGAGCCCCAGCCCCGTAAACCATGTGATTTAAGTGACGGGGATTTCTTTCTGGCTGTCTCAGATGTGACACTGGAGCATTTAGAGAAGGAGCCTAGAGTTAACTACAAGTTAGGTCTTGTTTTGAGCTCATTCAGAAGATTTTATTTGGTTACTTTCGGCAAACTTTCCTGGTTTGTTTACTTTTTCTTTTCGGGAAAATACCGAGTGCGTTGAGGCTCGGCTCTATTGTGTTTGTATAACCATGTCAGAGAAGCTGTGCAGTGCAAATGATTAGAATTGGTCTCTAGTCATGAAAGGAGAGATTAAAAACATTTGAATCACAAGTGATGGATGCACGGTGCAAACACTGTTTTGAACCCAGAGTGTCCTGGGTTCAGCAGGAGTCCTTTTGCCTCAGGTGTGAAATTTGGAGGGCTGGAGGCAACTGGTATTGCCTTGTAGTTGATGGCAATATTCCACTTCTGTGAGATTTGTTTTCTATAAATTTAGTCTCGGGGTCAAAGCCCAAGATCTGCCCTGTCCAGTTAGTTGATGAGCATTACACTTCTGTTAGTTATGTAGCAAACACTGCTCAACAGGAATTAAGCAGTAAAACCATGGCAAGAACTTACACAAATCTACAAATGCTGCTGAAAGCTTGACTCATGGATGGTGAGCCGTGCTCTTTAGTCAGTGCTCTGTTCAGAGATTTGTTGAGTGAATTCAAAGACAAAGAGGAGGGGCAAGGGCAGTAAATCCATGTTTGGACAACCTTTTTTTTTTTTTTTCTGCAATAAAGATTCAGTGTTTCTCTTCTTTAAATACATCATTCCTTTGCCTTTTCTACACCTTGCTGTTCCCTTTAGTTGGCACATCATTATGAAATTGCGAAGTTTGATGAGTTTTAGAAGGGCCTGGGGCATGTGGAGAGAATTATTTTTTATATTAAATCAGGTTTTGTTCTCTGTTCCAACTTACAGTGCGGAAATTTCTTAACCAACTTTGGCCAGAGACACAGTATCATTTAACTAGTGAATCAACACTTTTTGTTGAGAAAGGCTACCTGAAACCTGAAGAGTTTGTTCTTGGTGACTTCCACATAACCAAGACGAAAAAGTTTCCTCTTAATTTTTAAATATCTCATGATTTTGTGCTGATGATATGGATTACACCTTCTGAAAACATGTGAAATGCCATGAGAGACAGAAAGTCATGGTTGCTAAAGGTGAATCAAAGCAAAGGGAAGTGTTGGGCTTTAAATGTGAAGTGGAGAAGTTGAGTAAATAGAGACACAACAGCTTGTCAGGGGTGTTGGACTAGATGGTCTCCAGAGGTCTCTTAGCCCCTGATTTCTGTGACACTACCTAGGTGTCTCTTAGACTGCATTTAGGCCACCGATTAAAGCCAGTCAAGGCTTATTTGCTTTACAGATATGTTTTCCACATTCATATGCCTGGGTTTGCAGGACAACTTCTTAAGTATTGTTAAAATATTTTGCTTCTTTTGTGAAGGACAGATAGACCTTCAGTTAGGGACTGAGAAAGGAAATGACCATTTTCTCTCAGTGATATTATCACTCCAGAGGTTCATAACAGGCTTTCTACTCTCTAATTTCAAATTTTTTGCTCTTGTGATTTGACAAAAGGGAAGAGCTCTGAGACAGAAAAAGATAGGTTTTCCCTCATTAGGGGTGGGGCTATATGTTGCTCAGTCTCACCTTTATGTTTGGTTTTTGTTGCCTGATGTGATAAGGCTCTGAACCCTTGTTTTTCCATCATAAACACTGCCATTCATCGATCCCTCACTGCAGCAGATAGCACTGATATTACCAATGTACTGGTTCTTTGTCTGATTTTTATCATATCCTTGCATGTGAAGCCCTCTGATTCTCCCCACATAATTTGGTTTCTTCTCTTTTTTGCTTTTGCATTAGTAAATCTTTATTTTCTGTTTCTGTCATCCTGCAAAAACTCCACAAACCTGTTGCACAGACATGTCCTCTTCTATTGCTTCTTCTCACTATTTCAGAGCCCTTCTTTGAGCCAGCCATTACAACTTGACTTTTTCACAATCTACCAGAATTGTCCTTTTCTCAGGTAGCCAGCAGCCCTCTTCACTGAAAGCCCATAGTCTTTATTTCTGAGGGATTTAGCCAAGTACTACTTTGTGCCTTTGTTCTTATTCCTTGACAATGTTGGCATATAGCCTAAAAAAACCTATTCTTTTTCCTGGAATCCAGCTTGACAGAAGAGAACTGATTACTGTCACACATTGACTTGTTTCAAAGCTGTCACCAGGAGTGTATTTTTCTCTCAGCTTTTAGAAATGAATTGGCAACAGGAAGAGAATACTGTGGCATTTTGGTTAGCTGTCTTTTATGTGTCAGCCTAGGACACTGTTCCCATACTAGATGACAGAAAGTTATGGCCAGAGAATACGATATTCTTATGTTTTAAGGGTACAGACTATTCCAGTTGTTAAGTTTTTTTTGCTGATTTCAGCCTTTATAAAAACCCAAAGTGCTGCTTAAAAATAATTAGTCAGCCCTTCTGTTGGGAAAAGAAGCAGAAGAAACTGCTGCAGAACTGTCTGAGCTGACAGAAACTGAAACAATAGCACCAAACCGAGCTGACTGTCTCCAAAGAAAATATGTCAGTCATTCCTGAAAATCAGAGGGAGTCAAACTTACATTAGGGCTTTGATTAGACTTCAGCCATTCTTTGAGATATTCCAAACCCCATCTGGACATGTCCTGCACAACCTGCTCTAGCTGATCCTGCTGAGCAGTGGGGTTGGACTAACTGCTCTCAAGAGATCTCTTTCAACCCAGAAGATGCTGTGCTTTGTATGATTCTGTGCTTCAGTAGATTTGAAATTTTGTTCACTTGCAGTGAAAAACTCTCCCCAAAAACTGTGCTTATGCATTTCTTTGTTTGTCTCAGGAACTCTACAACTCTGCACTGACCCTGTAACTAGATGGTATTTTCAGGCATAGATCAATGTTGTAGTGGACTGGAAGAAACAGTATTTTTCTTTCCGCTTTTCTTTGCTTGTCTTTTAGCTGCTCTGTACAAAACTCTCCTAATTAAAAGCACAGAGGTGGAAAGTTTAGAATGTTGCAAAAGCAGGATCAAAAACCTGTCAGCATTTTGACATTTTCTGGACATAGGCATAATATTCCCAGAATAAATACAATATTGTCAAATCCAGAGTACAGGGACCATCTCTTTCACGTAATAAAAAAAAATTGATGCAGTTAGGACAAGCAGCACCTAATTCTAATAGGGACCTCTGGACACTAGTGTTAACAAGTATTTTAGGATGAACCTCTGTTTATCCTCCTCCCCCATGTTTGTGGAGTTGGCATGTGCACAGATTACTGTTTTGATGGATATTTAGTTAGTCCTTTATAACTAAATTGTATCCCTTTTCCAATGACTGTTAAAGGGGTTCTACATGGTTATTCTGTAGTTACTGAAAAGTTTTTTAAATATAAGCCATCTAACATGGTTTATGTTTGTCTACTAGATGTTTGTTTACCAAAGTGGATATTACAGTTGGCTGTTACCATGTGTTTGATTATTGTGCATAAGCAATGACCTTGTGCAGTCAGGTTATTGATGAGGTTGCATAATTCTTTGTGTTGCTGCTCAGTAGGTTGGTTGAGCACTGACACTGTAGAGGGACACCTCTTTTACCCAAAATACCGGCTGTATTTTGCTTGTAGAGTTGCATTGGTTAAATTGTTTCATTGAAGATTAGGTTGTTACCTTTTGTATGTTAATATATTTCAGACAAAATTTGTTGTCCAGTACCTTGTTTGTTTGTTGCCTTGATTTGATTTAGGTTTGGAGTTTTTTAGAGTTACAGAGTTTTGTTCTGTCAATCAAAGTCCTGTTCCCTTTGAGATGGGTACCTGGGCTGTCACTAAAGCACCCTCAGTTAACAAACCAGAATTGAAGAGGTGCCCTAACGTGTTGCAACAAGTAGCATGGCTTACTTTAATTTATATCAGAACAGACCTGGCTGACAAGATTCTTACTGACAATGGCCAGGAGCTGTAGAGAAAGATGGTCTGGCCGAGATAGTTGTTGAATGTGTCAAAAGAGAACGAATGGTTGTTTGTTGCTTCACTCCAGACTGGTGATACGGCTCCGTGTTTAATAAATGCAGCTCATTGCCGTAGGGCATGGGTGCAGGATGATTTATTTTTCATCTATGTACATATCTGCAACTACAAAGAGAATTTTTTCTAACATAACCTCTTTTTTTTTTTTTTTTTGAGTTAATAGGCAAGTTTAAATATTAAACCTACTCAGTCTGTCTGCCTGTGTCTCTCTAGCTCCCAAACATTCACTCTTATTTTCAGCCTACCTGCATCCCTGGGTAAGATGAGGGAAGAGAAAGGGCTAGGAGCTTTTAAATTCTGAAAGATAAGAATAATAAGTTGATCCCAGATTTTTCAAATTCTGAGTAGTTTGTTGTCACTCTCATTCCAGAGAGCTCCTACAACTGAGTGTTCCAGCTGATCTCAACTGTATTATTCCACAGGGAAAGGAGCTGGTGCTTGCAATAAGCTCAAACTGAGCCACACAGTTCCTCTTAGGTCAAAAGTAATGCACTCATTTTATTCAGAACTGGGCAGAAGCTGATAATAATAACCAGCTGGTAGGCAATGAGCCATCATGTGTAGCATTAACTGAAATCTTTTAGGCATCTGAAGGTGATGATGCATGTAGAGTAGACAGAAGGTGACACATTCCCAAACACACTCTCTGAGTTCATCTATGCTGCCCTGGTATTTGATTAAGATGAAAAAAATGCTTTTGGTTTCCCCTGTTCTCTGAGCATCCAAACCTAATGTCCCATGAGCTGTGAGAATATATTGTACAACTGCTGTGTGCTTGCTCCTGCCCCTTCCTGCAACTCCAGAGGTTGTTCAGAATCCTACTGCTTACTTAAAAGGCTGTGGTGATAAGGGGCAGCTCTGTTTTCAGAATACATGTAGAATTTTTAGATTATTCTGAATAATTAATGAAAATGGGATCAGGAATTCTGAATCTTCCTGCAAATCACCGGCATTTCTCATTGCTGAACTATTTTTGGAAATTTTGTCTAAATTCTAGTTGGCATCCTCCAGTGTAGTGTTTCCCTCAAGCTTCATATTTTTGGCTGTTCTCTTGGGTGAGATTTTCAAGTGCTGGGAGCAGTTAGATTTTAAATAGGTATTATATTTTGTATGTCCCTAGAAAAAGAGGTCAAGTCAAAAGATTTACTAAACAGGTCTCATAATAGCTACCAGTAACAACTATCCATTTTTCCTTCATGTCAATAGGCAAGTAGAAAACAAGAAAAATGAAAGAAAAACAAGAAAGTGTGAAAGAGGTCAAAAAAGAGGCTGAAAAATTAAAATACCAATGTAACTGATAATGCGACTTATAGGGTTGTCTGTAGTGTTCTGTGCTTTGTAAGATTGCTATTGAAGCATAAAAATTGCATAGGTGATATGAACATACAATTAAAATGTGAAGAAAAAAAAGCTTTTGGTAGATTTTTCATCTTAGAGTATACCAACTGCTGTGTGCTAATTTTCTGTGTGGATTATATATTCATGAGATGCAATGTGAGAAATTGCTCATGCAATATATTTGAATGAGTGACAGGATATGCTGACAATAAAATGCAGGTGTATGAAAAGAGCAGGACAGTTACTACCAGTAAAAAAAAAAAATCTTCAGTCCTTCATTCTCATTTTAAGCATGTCTGGCTTAACTTGCAAGAGAATAACAAAAAGCTAGCAACATTTTACAAACAAGAAGGACTTAAATAAGCGTGAAAACCTGACCTTTCATGTTTTTCGTACTTTAGGCTGCTAAATTACCATGTACAGTTGTTTAAATAGCTACAGGAGGGGAGACTGTAAACAGATGCCTACAGTCACGTACAAAATCCTATGGAGTTAAAAGTTTCAAAATTACCGTGAAATCAATTTTCATCACCATAGTAGCTAATGGTATTTCTAGAATCATAAATACCAGTTGTTAAAGTGAAATGTGTATTTCCACTGTAACAGGTACACAGGCATGAAAGCCCCTCTGCACAGCCCTTTTATCATAGTTCAGACCTCCTCTGTGTTCTGAGGAAATTTAAATAACGTCACCCCTGCACCCGTAATCCTCCAAATTTTCTCAGTAAGCTTGTTAAAGTTACAGGGTAAATTTTTGAGATCCATGAGACCCAGGATTGCATCAGAGCCTAAATTTGTAAGGGCTGAAACACTTTTGAATTAAATTTTGTTTGTAGGGAAACCTAGGGATAAGACAGATAGATAACTAGCAATAAGGCACGCTTTGGGAAGGCTTCAAGCAGGTAAAGGCAATTTCATTTATAGTTCTGAACAGAAAGAGCTCATCTAGATTTGGGGAGAAGACAGGATTGTTTACAGCTTGATGACATCCTGAAAAAATTTTCTGATTTATGAGAAAAATCCTAAAATCAAGATCCTATAACTGCATGTGAAGACGGGCATTTCATTCCACAAATCTGTTTTTCACTATATGCTTTTTGACTTCTGTCAGTGAATTTGCACTTCAGTGTTTAAGTTATTTACATTTTGATATAAAAGCAGTAATAAAAATGAAGCAAGCTACATGTACTTCTGCTATGTGTCTGACTTCTAATTCCTTAAATCACAATTAGCTGGAGTCAGAGAGATGCCTCATTTAAAAAGATAATTGAAGATTTATCTAGGGAATGATATATTTGAGAATATATAAGTGAGTGTTTCATGTCAATATGCAATGCAACTTCACTTGAATTCAATGAATTGCCTATGATTGGAAGAGGAATGGGTAAAATAAAAACATTTTCCTTTTAATGAAAAATTTTGAAACATATGATTCCCACCCCCCAGCTTCTTGGAGGGCTTTTAAAAGACAAGTTGTAATAGTTTGAGAGACATTTTGTTCATGGTGTATGTTGGGAATTTGTGGAGAACAAAATTCCTAATATTTCTGGCGTGGTTAAGCATACCCAGAATGAGCAAACATGCAGTAAATATTTAATGAGTCCCAGTTTGGTGATAGCTAGCAGTTTTCTAGGTCTAATTTTATATTTTTGTATTTTTTATTTGTGGTTGCATTTAAAGCATTATGGTGGTCTGCTGTCCTGGCAGACCACAGTACTTAAGGGTTCCCAGAGTCTTAAGAAATTTGATTTAGATAACAACTGGAGATTTATGGACAGTCAGTCAGTGAAAATTACTGTGGGATCACAGGATGCTCTTGGGAGTGGCTGGGAAGCCATCAGTAAGGACTGAGTTTAACTACACTGAATGAGTGTATTGGTCACACTGCTACTACAATATGGACTTGCTGACTTCTTTAAGTTCTTGCCAGTACCAGTTTCTGTATGAAACATGAAAAAATTTGAAATTAATTTTGTTTGTTTGAAGAAAAACACAAATCCAAAGCAAACAAAACTATATTAGCAGAATAACAGATGACACTTCAATGATCTCTCCCATGAGATTACCTTCTCATGCTGCTATAAATGAAGAGTTTGGGTCTGACATTGCACATTAAACTAATGTGAAGGAAGGATTGAGCCCTTACCGTGTAGGTGTTATGTTAAAAATTGGTCCAGGTAAGTAATGCTATTAAATTTTAATTCTGGCAAAAGGATCTCTGCTACTAAACTATTAAATTATACAAATATATTTCTTACACTATTTTGATTCTGATATTCCAGTGTGAAAATCAGGAGATGGGAATAAATGTGGCTTTTTCTGCTGTAAACTATAGTTCATATTTTGTGATGTATTAAAATTTTATCTGCAAGTTATATGATTTCATACAGAAAACTGCACTGCAAAGCTCTAATATTTACAGGTTGTTTTACATTTGGAGTATGTTTGTGTGCATATTTTGTGTAGTACTCAATTTAAACTGCGATAAATGAAATTTAATTGAAAATTCATTACTTGGCCTCATAGACTTATAACTGTAGGCTCAGGGACACATAAATAGAAACATCCTGTGAATAAAATGCATGATTAGCATAGGGGTATGGAGTGCAGTGAAGGCTGTACTTTCTCAGATGAGTTTTGTTCTCTTTCTGGTGTTTTTGTATCTCATTGATTCTCAAATTCTTTCATACAAAAGAGTAACTTCAGCATTGGAATGTGGGGTTTGCCACCTGAGGCTATCTGGGGTGACAAAAGCATCACCTTGACAGATTGCTTTTATGGCTCTGAGCCTAGTGAAGAATATTAGACCGTGGTCTTTATTACTGTTCTAATTAGCAGGCTATCATATAGTCAAAGATCACACTGGTTTGTTCAGCTTTACCCACTAGGTGTGTAGCTGATTTAACAGCCACGTGTTTGCTTGGAGGAAGCTGTGCACAACTTCCTCTGTCTGAGTCCCTTGGCAGAAGTGTGTGAAAGGTGCCTGAGTAGATCAGGTGAAAATGAAACCAGTCTAATGGGTGGTTGGTTCCCCTGGAGCATTGTCAGGACTCACTTCTAGATGTGTGTGAATTGATTTTTGCCTTGGACTCGCCCCAGACTGTTAATTCTGTCGGCATGGATTCACAATTTGTCCAATATCTCTGTATATTGGACTTGTCAGTCCAACAAGAAATGCTGTGCTGAGCCTCCCTGTGGCTCCTGACTGCTGGAACCCCCAGGTCTTCCTGCAGTGCCCTTGCTGGGAAACCACACAGGGTGTGGAAACATTTAGGGAACTGAAAATGCACTGTGCAGTTGATTGCTCCATGCAGGATGTGTTTGATGCATGGCACTCTAAGATATAGAGTGCACTCGGACTCTGTGCACAACACATGCAGGGAATGCTCGTTCTCACTGGAAGGGTTGCATTTCTGCTGCCTGCATCAGGAAATTTCAGTTGGAAACGTCACAAGGCTTATCTAGCCCTCAGTTCCCACAGGTTACTGAGAGAACACATTAATGCAGGCCCTCCTACTTCAGGTATGACAACGGCAAGTGTTACAGCCAATATTTAGCCTATTTTTTTGTTTTTGAAGTGAACTGATAATGTTAAAAATAGCAGAATTTTGTCCATTTGCTTATAGGTGAAGTTTTTCTAGTTGCTGAAGATATTGTGACCAATTTTTTCACTGACTGATACTAGCTGGTTATTGATAGTCCATGTAAAGTAATTATTGGATCTTGGAAGTTTCTCTAAAGCTATTTAAATACATTGGGTTAGATTCTGCACCACTGCATTTCTAAACTTCTATAACCATAGCATCTTTGGTCATAACTATGAAGAAACTATTACAGAATGTACAAAATTACTGTTGCTTAGAGGTGAGAAATACATGTGCAACTTTGTTTTCAAGAGCTAATCCTTTTTTGGTTGTTGTCCACAACGAATTTTTATTGTTAGTATAGAATTATTAAATATTGGAAAATTATCATTACATTCAACATCAATGACCTTCAATGGAAAATTAATTTCTGACGTTTAACTCATATTCATAAACTGTTTATTAAGATGACTAATTCCCACTTATGTTCAAGAATCTAATTTCTTTTCTAGGGTTTTAAGAATACAGTAATGCTAATACCATTGTGACTGCTAATAGTCCCCCTGATGCAAAGGTTAGAACTGGGTGAGTCTGCATTGGCAGATCCTGGTTAGTGTTTTCTGTAGCAGCAGGAGGGGATCTGTCATGGGTTTGGAGAAACTAGTTTGCTCTAGTATGAACAGGTAAGATAAGGCACACAACTGGAGAAAACTCTTGTAAATGTTGTGGGGTTTTATTGCACTTTGGAGATTTCTGTAGTGCAATTGGAATAGCTTGTGTGAGAAATGTTGAAGAAATTGAACTCTGAAACACAAAGCTCTTGGAAGCCCTCTTCAGAAATTCTCAGTAGAGACCTATAATTTTTAAGTAATTGTTTGTTTGGGCTTTTTTTTAAGCTCTGTGTGGCAGCCTCCTGAGCAATGTGTGAGTAACGTCACAGGCTCAGGCTGTACTTGCTGCACTCTGTGTCTTTAGAGGAGGCAGTGCTAATCTGAAACTGTACAGCTACTGCTTTTATGTACTTTTAGCACTTCTGCTCTCTTTGAAACAAGTGGATCTGTCAGCTCATGGTAGTCTCTAGAGACTCATCACCAGAGTAGCCATGTCATTAAACTTTAATCAGGCAGCAGTAATTCAGTAACAATAAAGACGTGTATAAGGATAACCTTTCAGTCTAAACAAATGGAGACTGCCTCTGTTTACGGACCTGCAGATAATATAGAAATGATTATTAAGAATTTTCTTATTGCATGTAGACATTCTGACAATGAAAGTGCATAATATGAAAAAGGGTGTAACATAATGGAAAGATTTTATTATACTGATAGGGATTTCTTATGGGGCTTAAATTTCATGGTGTCTGTTACTAATCTTTCAGTTTTCCGAAGTTGAGCCATATTTACTTACGAGTATTTTATTTTGGAACAGGAAGGCTTAGAGTTTAGATTGTTTAAAAAACCCCAAAACATTAATTATGAGGTATTTGTTCTTGAAATGAAAAGTATTTTGCAGAATTAACACAAGTCAAGACCAGAAATAATAGTAGGATGAATTTGTAAAAATATCTGTCATGGACATCTCATTTTAAGCCTCTTAAAATAGGGCAGGTGTTTTGCTAGTCTTTGGTTAGTTTGAATGTAGAATGTTTCAGTGTTGCTACTTACTGAAGTTTGTAACAAGTTACTGCCTAATTAATTTGAAAATTATGACAACTTAAAATTTAAAAACCACTGCAAAATCCAGTTTGTTCGATTTTAATGTCTCAGAAGAGTTGTGTGAAGATCCTATGCAGACCCACAGAATTCTCCCACACTCACATTTTGCACTGAGCATTTATCATGTGTACCGTTGGCTTTTACTGACATGCCTAATGACACTTCCTACATTTCCTGGCAGTATTTTTCAAAACCGGTCAGCGTTATCCACACTATCCATACTGAATATCATACTGTACCAGTGGGATTTTTAGGAGTCCCACTGTCAGTTAGTAATTGATAATTCAGTAAGCTTAAGAACTGCTTCATCTTTCTTCATAGATTTTTCTTTGCCATTCTGTCACATTTCCTCTCCTGATCACCTAAAAGCAAGAAAAATACTCTGCCAGCTCCACTACTTTTTGCAGAGTGAAGCTGGTCCTTAATTACAACCTTCAGGATTGGAATTGCCAACTAGTTTAGAATCTGGAAAATGTTATAGTCTGTGCAAGACTTTTCATAGGCACAGCATACCTAATTTTGGTCCTCTGCAGGATTAACATTTTTCTTCTTCATAAATGGTACCTGTTCTCTCTTCTGGCTGAATCTCCAGCACCATGAGTTCTCTTTGTATCATGATCTGTCTCTGTACAAGAGGACAGGGCACGCATGAGAAATGTAACTTTCTACAAATTTTGAATTTATTCCTTATGTGTTCTGCTACACTCATGCCAGCAAATCCTTTTGCACTCTGCCTTTCCCCAGGAAAGGGGAGTATGGGAGTTTTGGAGGTTTTTTTAAGGAGACATATATTACCAATGTAACAAATGCAGTCTACATCTTCCCTGAGTGTTCTTGAGATGGTCTCAGGAAAGAGAACTGTTAAAAACCAGTCTCCTTTCTCATTGACTTCTCATTACACTTTAAACCCATCCTCATAACAGCCACAATCTGGGTTTGGGTGCATGTACATAGATGTGATTTTGGTCTTTTTGTGTGTAGTGACCATGTCACCTGCTGGGGATATTCCGGCCAAAGTACAAATTCCTTGAATAGCTCTTGCCATTAATTATTGTGTATGATTTTTGAGATTTAAATTGTGATGGTATTGCAGAAAATTTTGCTCTAACACCTCAGGTCTCTGAGGCATCTGTAGTCTTTCTAAAGGCATCTGTTGCTGAGGGTGACTGAGCAGGGACAGTGCACTGATACAGGGCCTGTTCCTTTCTTCTAATCTTCAGTGCCATTCACAACTCCTGGAAGGAGCTGGCATATACAGTAGGACTGACCTTCTAGTTCCCTTTTGCACCTTTTTGGCTTGCCAAAATGTTTGTACTTCACAAATGAATGGCCTATTTCACTGTGCCTTTACAGGAAGCCAAGTTTCAATTGACTGGTTGGAGAGGGAAATGCAGGAAGCCTGGACAGGATTGTAAGAAGTGCAGTGTGGGTAGTGGTCTGAGCTCAGGCTGGGCACCTCTATCCCTGAGCTCTCAGGTTGCATGGTCTCTCTTCTCACTTGAGTCAGTGGCAGTTTCTTCTGTTCCTGTTCAAGTTGCAGTGTACCACCTGCTTTCAGATTCCTAAAAGTCATACCCAATTTTAAGCTTTAAATTTCCTGCCAAACACACCAGAGATTCCACTCATGCAACTCTGACATCTGCTGTGTCAACAGCTCAGCATATTCCTGGGTGCAATTCAGAGAATCTGAGCACCCACCAAGCAGCTCAGACCTCCAGCAAGCACCAGTGGAGCCCAAGTGAAAGTAGGCTCAAACTGATATTTGGGCTTCAAGTTTCTGATTTAGGGCTCTTTTGTTTCCTTTTAAAATTTTTTAAGGATCTATTTAATCAGCCTTCAGCAAGATATTATACTGCATGTACAGACCTCATTAAGGGCAGTCTATCCTAACAGCAGAAGTATATTTAAATAATTTCCTGAATGTAAGCCTTGCATTTCAATTTTGGTTTTGGTAATAAAAGTTGAAATGGAATAACAGTAGAGCCATACTAAAGCAGCTTTGTCAAACTGAGTTTGTAGTTCAGTAATTTAAGTAAAGCCTGATAATATTAGACCTACTTTGATGGGGGTTTCCCACAGCTCTCAATTACAGGTTCTTAAACCTTAGGGAAAGGCAAAGCTGATGGTAATTGTATCGTGACTTGCTTCTCTGAATGCCTTACTTTCTTATTTTATGCCATACTGAATTGGTATAACTTTGGCTGATCTTTATGTATGCATAAAATACAATATTTGGAGTAGACTCAGGAGTGTGCAATCACTCACTGCTCCATGGTACATGCTGAGATTTCTTCACTGTTGGTCTTCCAAGCTGAAATCCCTGCAACTATTCCCCTTCTCTTACATAAAGCTGAACACTGCATAATGCTACCAGGCCCTGCACTTATTAAGATTATTTTTCTATTGTTAAATCTACTTTAACAGCTAGTCTTGCTCTCTACAGCAATGATGGCAGAACTCTCTTGCATTTCCCTAGCACAGTTTGAGTCTTATAAGTAAATACTACCTGCTTGGACGTATTGGACTGCTTTATGAAGTGTTTGGGACAGCTATGGTATCCATACTCCATAGGCTGAATTTAAACGTGCTGGGTGAGGAAGGAGTGGACAAGTAGGATAATGGGTGCCATTTCCCTTCTTTCAAAGGGAAAGGGAAAAATGACCATTAAGATTGCACATTAATATATAGTACTTTAACTGAATGTCACACATTAGTATGTGTGTAAGATTCTGGATAAAATATAAATATTTGAATGTAAACTAATACATATATACAATCTGATATCTTGTGTAGTTATCTTCAAATCCAACGTTTATGCAAGGACCTTATCATCCTTTTTGGAACTAATATTGCAGCTTGGTTGGAGTTTATTGATCTTGTTTCTCAGTGGAACATCAAAATGTCTTGTGTGTTGCCTAAACCCTTTTAAGTTTCAAAACCCGTGTGTTGAGGGGCTCTCCCTAAATATTTATGCGGAAAAGAGCTTGATCTTCACCTTTGGTATGATGTTAAAGGGTGAGATATTTCTTGGTTTGGGGGTTTTTTTATCCATCTAAAGGACAATGGGGGAACAATAAAAGTCCTCCTTATATTCTAGGTGTAAGCCAATGGTTTTACTCAATGTTGCGTCAGGAATTGTCTGATATATGTACATATTTCTAAAATCATCTTATTTAGGGGAGAGGAGAATTTGTTTGTTTTTAATTTATTTTGGTTTGGTTTGTTTCTATTTTTATTGAAGAAATCTAAAGGCAAGCACATTCTTATTTTCTGGTTGATTTACAGGAAAACATCAGGAAATAAACATAAGACTACGGTTAAGTTTTGTACTGTGTGGACTTAGTTGATTTGTTATTGGAATACAAAGACTACTGATGCCATGGGATTTTGAGGGAACTCATCCTCTCCTCCTTGGCTTGTATGAACAAGGTCATCTGAACCTCTTAAACTTGACAGAGTTCTGTTTTGTATGAAACGTGGGGTTTTGCATAATTTTCATATCTCAACTCAGTTCTCAGCATCTACAAACTGTTCTTAAACTAAGGAGTAAGAAATCAGAAATAATAATAATGATAATAAGGAAAAATAAATACGGCTTTGAAATATCAGCTATGTAGTCCCTAAGTTTAAGGGAAAAAATAGGCTAGCTTTACAGCTTTAATGGTGTTTTGGACATAGCTAGTTTTTATCTGTCACCAGAATCTTCAAATATTCTTGTTCTTATGGAGCCATGAAGCTGTTTTCCTGTCAGAAAACACTTGCTAAGAAGCAAATTCTAGATAAAGAAATAAAATTATTGTGTGGGTTTATAACATGCTATAAATGCATGTAAATTGCACCATGGATCAAAAGCTCATTTATTCTAGCTCGTAATGAAGCTAGTTATACTGAAGATTGAACTCAAGAACGTTGAATTTTTTTCTAAGGTGATAATGTCTTGAGGCTTGTTTCTTTATTTCTGTGTTGAGATCTTAGGGCTGACTCAATGTATTCCATACTTCTAATCCATTATATATAGGGAAAAGTGTTCACTGCCTCACAAAGTTAGTTACCATAAAAGTTTATTGGCTGTAGCAGCCAAGTTGTTACTTCCACTGCAAATAAAAATTTGGACAAGTTTTTTTTTTCATTGTTGCTAACATTCATCTGTAAATACAGTTCAGTCAGTTGCCAAGATCTTTCAGAATGGTAAAACACTTTGGACAAATTCTAAGAGGAAAAGAGAACAGCTGAGAGGAATAGAAGGGGAGTACAAACAGATCACAGTAGGTGTGCAAACACCAAGATTGAGGGAAGGAAACGTGCAGTACAAGAACCATGGTTATATGTAGGCATGTATGTCACTAGTCTCCTCTGTAAATTTCTATGTTTGATGCTTTGACCTCTAAAATCACAGTGGGGCATGGAGGAGAACAGTGGATCCATGGCAATCTATACAGCTACCCAGGGAATTGGGATAAGTCAGGCTGGAAGGAACTTCAGAAGCCACACAGTCATGCCACATCCCAAGACATGTGAACTGCTGCTGTTTTATAAATTTGTACCATGGTTTTAATGCTGTATGCCGTGAAATTCTACAAAATAGGTCTGGGAGAACCTGTGAAAGATAATCCCCTTTTCTGCAAGTAATGTCAGCTATACTTAAGCAACTGTCAGAAGCAGTTAGTCCAACATGTTCTTAAAAATTCTCTCTTCTAGACATTTCCATAAGCACTGTAGGTAATCTGTTCCTGTGCCTCAGCATTGTTTCAGTGTCAGGTGCCCCTGTACCATAGGTCACAAGCACAGAGCACTTACTGAGTTAAAACACTGAGCAGACAATTAGGCTCAACTCCATTTATGTGTCAGGTTCAAGATACTGTCTCACTTTTGGGTTCCCAAACAGATAAATTCTGCTGCATTTATGCTGTGCTTCGAACTGTCAATTGTCTTGGTAGTCACAAGAATATTTATCTTGGGATGTTTCAGCTGGAAGCACTTAAACTGAGCCTAATTGAGAGACACTGAAAAAAAAATGTAATAAGAGGACTGATCTGAAAACAATTAAGAATATACTTGGATAATTATGAACCTACATCAATTCAAGGACTTTTAGAAGAGGAATTGAGTGAAATTGTCTGGAGGATTTGCTGGGTTGTGATACAAATGCTGTTATGCTTGGGAAAGTTAGGTAACCATTAGCTGAAGTAGTTTGTACAGCTGTGAAAAAAAGCTAAGCCATGCAATTTATATTTGATCAGAAGAACACAAATGCTGCTGAATGATACAAAAACTGGGAGAATGTCTGCATGGAGGCTTGGATTTTGGGAATAGAAGTGCAGAATTTAGACCATTAACCCCTGTGTAAATGAGCCCCTCCAGGCTTTCCAGAGTAGTTCAGCTAACACCAGCATTTTGCTGAAGGAAGGTTGCTCTATTATGCTGAAAAATGCCAAGTGATTTCTACAGAGCAGCAGTGTAATAATGTCAGTAATGCTGCAAAAGCCTCTATGTGAAAGTCTCATCTTTAGTCCTTGTTGCTGCTGGAGGTTATCACGACTTGCTACTTTGATGATGTTCTAGGAAAAAATATGCACTACTAGATTATCTGTTATCACTGTCACAGCCCAGCCCTCTCTGCTGCTAACATAAAATGGAATTATAAGCGTCAAAGGGAAATGAAAAATCAAATCCAATTGCCTACTGAGTGACTCAATTGCATTTTCTGTTTATTAGATGTGATGACAAGATAAAATACCATCATTCCTGGGCAGTTCAGAAGCAATCACTCGCAATTTATTTGATAGTTATCTCTTTAGGCTCTGCCTTTATTTCCAATCTGCACAAGAAGAAGTATTTATCTGCCTAAATTTAGCCATTTTCCTTGGATGTCTGTGTTTGCTGGCTTGTCTTCTAGTCTGCCTAGGAGAGATGGAAACACCTTCAGAGGATTTTTGAGTAGGTGTAGAACTCTGAATCACTGTCTGGGAGAGCCCACTGAAGCCTCTTTTTCTGTATTTTGTTGGGCAAGTTCCCTCCTTTATATAACAGTTGCAAGTTGACAGTGACTAATGTGACCCCTTTGGGTGTGAGCTGAGATAAACTCCATGCCATGCTTCCCCCTTCTTCCTTGTGCTTGGGACTAGGGTGGGTGTTCAAGGAGAAAAGCCAGTACAGGCCAGCCTTTGGGAAGAATAAAATAAGATGATACAAAAAGGACCCCATTAGATGTGCTCTAGGATCTGTGTAATTGAGGTATTTTTAAAATCTTTGGGACTTCACAAACAGACATATTACTTGTTCTTTGTGGCTTAAAGTTACTTGAAAGATAACAGCATAGGAATAACTGGTTTAAAGTTTTAAATTTTTTTAATAAAAACCCCTATATCCCAAGCCCCTGCCTCCAACAAAAACCAAAAGCAAATATCTAGGATGGAGAATGATAACAGGACAAACATACATATATACATATATACATATATATATAAAATGTCCACCATCCTCTAGTCCTTTTCCTAGCCCCAAGTATTTTTAATAGAGAAACATGTTCAAATAGTATTAAGTGAAGAGTAACTACTGGCATGTATCTCTTCCACAAATTTGTCTAGTTTCTCTTTAATAATAATAAAAAAAACCTTATAAACTTTTGCTGTTATATGCAAGGGGATCCACAGCTTTACTTGTTTTGCTTGAAAAAACCAACCCTTTTTGTTTGTTTTGAGTTTGGTTTTTGGTGGCCTCATTTGAGGCCACTTGCTTCTTGCACTGAAAGAGATGGTGAATGGATATCTAATCTTACAATCTCTAGGACATTCACAATTTTCAAGAAGTGTTTCGTTTGCCTGTTTGGTCTTCTAGATTTCAAATCTTGGATATTAATGACAAGCATTTTCCTATCTTTTAGACAACCTTGTATTCTTCTCTGTGAGTTCTGTCTAACCCTACTTTTTGAGAGGAGACCAGAACTTTCCAAAATGTTTCCCACTGCTCCCTCACCCTTTTACCTTGTCTGACATGTCCTAGGGTTCATTGACATGACATTTTTCAAAGTTGCAGTATTTGTTCAGATTTGAAACAGCACAGAACATGTGCACAAATATGCTACTCTTCTAAATTTAAAGTTCCTATTCTAGATAGTTTTATTTTAATAACTATTACACGTTTCATCTTAAGAAAAATCTTGAGAATGGTTGAAACAGAAAATGGAAATTTTCAGCCTTGTGCAGAGTTTAACAAATCTCTGTGTAGCTGAATGGAGGTTGTGCAGTGAAATGTGCCACCAGAGGCTCTTTGCTCACTGCTCTGACAGGATGCACGTAGAGATGAGTTGCCAAATGCAGGTCTGCTGCTTACTTTGTCAAACTTCTTGACTGCTGTCTCTTTTGTTCAGTGGGTCAGGAAGCAGGTGAGGCAGTTTCCATGCTCTCCCTCTTTCATGTTCCTGCAATGCAATTTGACTTTGCTACAACACATGTGCTTTTTATAGGAACAATCATCATGTTGATATGACCTCATGCAAATCAATGCTGAACCTGGCTAGTCTTCATGCTTTTGCACATGTATTTGAAGTGTGCTGCAGTGAAAGGATACACCACCTCAATTTTCCTTTAGTAAAAGCCCTCTGGGCTGAATTTATAGGGCTCCCATGCAAGCTGCAGCAGAAGAGTAAATCCTATTAAGGGATTTCTGAAGCCAAACTGAAGAGCTGACCAAAAGATGGGTCAGTTCAACTAATCAGCTTTGTACATGTATTAACATTTCATTCAGGAGAGATGACCTAGAATGGTCAGCTGCCTGCAGTGTCTGTAGGGCTGAGAGGACCAAGCTGCAGAGCCTGTCTTTGCAGGGGTGTGGTGGTGTTCTGTGCAGACAGGCTGCCTGTTACATCTCTGGGTGATGGGCGTGAGAGATGAGCACAGTGACTTCACTGTTCAGTTACACTCACACATCTTGCTTTATGCCATGATTCATCTGAACAAGCATCCCCCAAAGGATTATACTCAGTGATCATCCTGCAGAGGGTCTATGTGAAAAATACCTAATACTTGACAGATGTGTAGCTGATGTTGCTAATTGTAACACAACTGCAGCACAAAGCAGGCAACAGCTATTGTTTTCATGAGACAAATTGTAGCATAAGATGGCTGCAAGCATTCTAATGGCTCTGTTGATCAGACCTTCACTGGTGATGTAGCAGAGGCCCTAATCAGGCAAATTTTGGTGGTAAGTACCTGTGTCAAAACCAACTTCACTGAAGTCAAAACAACCACTGTTTGGAGTGAATGTGTTTGTGCAGAGCTGGGACACAAGTGATTTAATAACTACAGGTTTCTCCCCTAATTGTACTTCACTCTCTTTCTAGGCTTTTGTCTATGAATTTGAACAGTCATTTATTAGATTATAGTGGCTATACAAGTGGCAGAAATGCTTGCAAAAGTGCCCTGATCCTGTGATTTAGAAAATGGGAGTGCCAAGGGTTAATGAAAAAGGGTTGCTTTCCAGAAGCAGTAGCTGATATGCAACAGGCAAGTCCTGAGCAGCAATTCCCAGGTGTCTAAAAATGATCTGGTGCCTGCAGTGATGATGTGGCTCAGAGAAAGCAGAAGTTACTGCTGCTAGTGTAAATGGAGATATCAGTGAGACAATTTGAGTAGACAGAGCATTTGTTGGATAATCATCTGTATAACAGCCAGAAGGTGCTGGATTTCCACAGCCATGTCATTGTCCTTTTATTTAGGCTAATATCAAAGCCAAAGGGAAGTATGAATTATGGGAACAATAACTAATCCTGGTCAAGAACAAAGTATGTGTGTGTGTTCAGTCTTTTTGGTTTTGGTGGGTTTTTTGAGGGAGGTGGAAGTGAGGGGATTAAGTATCAAGTGTTACATAATCAGACATTTATGTAATTACATTGACTCATTGTTTTTGATGCACTGAGTGTTCTTTCCAAACGCATTGAGAGGATCAAGGTATATTATATGACAAATAGAAGTTACAGTGAGTTAGGTGTAGTGCAGAATGGCTCTGTAGAGTTCACTGGTCTTGGGAGAAACAAGAAGGAAAATGGTTTTTTTTTGTAGGCTGAGTCTAGTTATAGCTCATGTTAAAAATTTGCTGCTTCAACATCATAAATGTTAACATCAGTCATGTTAGTTAGGTACCTGGGGTGCATGTGCGTTTCCAATGGGTTGTTGATGCTGAGATCTAAAAGGGATTTCAGTGCAGAAGTACCATTTCATTCTTGATTCATCATCTGCCTGTGTATTATCCCAAATAATAGTAAGCCATTTCACATCTGCTAATATCACAGCTATACCACAGAAGATGGTTACAACTAGAAAAAAGTTCTATTAGGGATACTTGAACTAGCATTGTTTGTATGTTGTTTGTATTGAAAAGGTCTATTGAGCAAGAACACCAAATATGATTTTTTTAAACTGAGAATGCTGCAGATTCCTACATATGTGGAGTTTTGTACGTGTTCACAGTAGCAGATGAAGATGTGATTATGCAAATACTTGTCTCGTCTGTTAAGTCAAACAATGCACAGATAAATATAGACCAAGAAAAGAAATCTAGTAAAACATTTGACTTCATAAAACAAAAGCTATGTAGGTGGACAGCAAGGTTACAAACTTAGCAGTCAAAAACAACAAAAACCTGAAATTTACTTTGTGCTTTTGGTCTTCCACCTGCAGCTTTCTGGTTTCTGTCTGTGCCTTTTTCCAATCTCTCATCCTGGCTCTTGTCCCACCTGCCAGTCTGCTTTCCTTGCCATATCGCCTGGGTGAGAGGAGCAGAAGCATTGAAACCCAGGAGTGAGAGAGTGTTTCTGCCTGGGTTTCTCTGCCTATTGCCTCAACAGCCTGGGCTCTCCTGCTGGTGCCAGGAGGCTGAGCATTTGTGAACTGCATGGGAACAGCAAAGTAGTATCTTTCATAGAAATGGTGAAGAGTACATTCCTGATGACAGGGAACGCACATATATAGCAAGATGTTTAAAAAAAAAAAAAAAGTTGTGTATATTGTTAACAGGAGAAAAAGAACAGTTTCTACTAATGTAAATTTTTACAAAAAGCTGAAGTGCTTCTGAGATAATGTCCAAAAAAGGCCCAGTAAACCCACTATGGAACAGACAATATGGGAAATCTTCAGTTCCATTTCTTGGAATATGAGAAAATTCTAAAACCGCCAAATATTTCCTTTATAACAGTTACGCATGATGATGGTAGACACTGTAATGGTACCTGTAGGTAACATTGCTTGCTCTGATTATTTTAATTTACATGTCCCTTATGATTTAGCTCATGGGCTTTCCCAAAGTTTTTCAGCTGCCTCACCTGGCTATTCCCAGGCTGCCCTGTTTTTTCCTGTTGAATTGTCTCTACTAGGGAAAATTTCAGTGACATTGCAGTTTGTTGCATAGGTCTGACCATTAATGAGAGGATCATGTTTTACAGTATTACAAGCAAGGCCTTAGAATAAATTAAATAGGTTCTTATTAGGAATTATTTGTTTACTGCTATTTACTGACTTGTTTATAATCAAGACTTGTTATTAGAAAATGAATTTGATTGTAGTTATGTCTCTTTTGGAGTGTTTAAGAACACAGAATACTCTGTACATGTGACTGTATCAAACTATTTGTTGAAACAAAGTAAGGTTTATTTGCTAACATTCTCATGACCAACAAGACAAAAATAGCCAATATGTTATTGGTGTACAGTCTTGTTTTGTTTTTTTAGTGGCAAGCTCTTCTTGGCAGTTTACACTACTCCATAAACCTTCCTTTGGGTAACTGTTAGCGTATTCTGTATTTGTAACATAAAGAGCAGTGCAAAATAACAAAAATCTTAAATTTCTGCAATAAGGTCATCTGCACTGACCAGTGGATTCATCTGTATTCATATTAGTTCTGTTGGAAAGGATCTGAAATAAAATTGCCAAGGACCAATTTCAGTATTAGCTACTCCAAGGATTAAAAACCCCCACATAAGTAAACAATGGCAGGTTAAGAAAAAACAAGGTTTTTTTCTTGTTATGTTTACCTCTAGATTGTCTTTGATGTTTACTTTTTTTATCTGTCATGAATATTACAATGGTTTTTGTTTTTATTGGAAACTAAGCTTCTCAATTAATGCCTCATGTCAGAACTTGACCCTTTCAGAAATAAACTAAGCACAAAACTTAAAACAGAATAGAGAATAAACAATGCTGTCTTGACACTGCACAGAAATGCTTATTAAACAACTCCATCAGTATCATGCTTCCAGGCTTGCTCTGCACTCCTGAGTTACAGGTGTTTGAGATCTGGAGTTTTGAGCAGTTCAGCTGTATTTATGTTTACTTTGCATAGAAATAGAACAATCTTGCTTGTATTAAATGACTGCAGTATGAGTTGAGGATTGCAACAACAGATGTGAAGGAAAAAAGATATTTTAGCAAAGGTCTTTTTCCCTGCGTTGCCTCCAACTGAGGCTTGTCTCTCTAAGTGCAGAATTCTGTTCTAAGAAATGACAATTAAAATTCAAAGCTTTATATTTAGATAACTGGCTGCCTCCTCAGAATACCCTCATACACAGGATTTAGTTTGTTATTTATATTGGTTTTACAGACATCCAAATCCTGTCAGGCTGAGCTTCAGTCTCCTCCAGCTTTATGGAACATTTCCAGAGGAAGTATTGAAATTGATAGATTTCATGTCTCAGTTGCTTCCACCATTACCTGCTCTCAGTGCTCTGTCATAAATTCACTTGGCACTTTCAGATATTTAGGTATTTCTTCTCTGATCCTATTCTGAATTCTTGATCTGACTAATATTTTCATAGTCTTTTTGTGTATGCAAACTTATAGAATCAGAACCAGCATCTGCTACAGCCAACAGTAAGTTCCTTACAAACAGCCAGAAAAAGAGCTGCATATCTCTTCGCAGCAAAGTAGTACAGTGAATAATATGACTTTTAAGCTAACATGATGAGTCTGGGAGCTGAGTGAGGCTCACCTGTAGTAAGCTGGGCTACCCAACCAACTGGACAGTAGAGGCAGTAGGATTGAAGTTGTAGATAGGTTTTGTTTGCTGAGGACTCCTAAAGCTGCTTGACTCTGACAGTGCTAGCACGTTTTAATTTTTTAACGTTACCTTGGCACCTAAGTTAACAAACATTTAAAAATTACTCCAGAAGTGTTCAGCTCATAACTGTCATTGTTGTGTGGTGCTTTTCAGTGTGATCAAGACCCTATCACCCATCTGGGGTCATGTCACCTAGAGAGTCAGAATTGCTGCTACTGTGCTAAATTCCCCATACTACATCCCTGGCTGTCTTAGAGGAGGGATGTGGCTACCAAAAGTACTCCACAGAAGCCATTCCCACTCCCTTGTCCCCAGCATTAATGAATGTGAAACATACATATTCTCCTTACTCCCACAGCAGTCTGATGGCTGTCCTACTAGGAAACAGTTCCTGACATGGATGAACTAAAAAATTTGAGTTTAAAAGGGCTTTAATTAAAACTATTTGTTTTAGAGCCTCCTCCTGACTTGAGCCCTGTAGTGCTAAAGGTGGACTATACTATAAAAACTTTTGGATGTAGTGGAAAAAACCCCATGGTTTGCAGTCCGTGATTGATCTGATGTGTGTTGATGTTAAATATGGTATAAAATAAATGAATTTAAGGTACAGTGTTCTTACTAACAGGCAAAGTCCAACTGACCTATTTAGAGTGTTTGAAATTGTATATGTCAGTTTCTCAGCATTTCTAGGTAGAGTGACTATTTAAAATGCATCCTGATGCAGTTTTCATTTAAGGTTTGGTGGTAGGGGTTTTTTCTTATTTATTTTTTTAATCTCTTGTTTTCACATGAGCCGGGCCATAAAACAAAACTTAATTACTTGCATGGCCTTTCCCCCCTTGCGCAGCACCCTCCTCCCCAGGCCGTGCCCTCAGCAGACCTCGTGGCCCCGCGGTGGGAGGGCAGCTCAGCAGTGGTGCCACAGTTCCCTCTCACAGCCCTCAGCCCCTTCCCTACCGTGGGGCCTCGTCCCCGGGCTTTGCTTCAGCAAAGATCTGAAAATGGCATCCCATACTCCCCATTCCCCGGGACAGAGGGCAAAGAATGACTGTGGCTGACCATGCTGCAAAGGGCACCTTCATCAGAAAGCAGCACAGGCATCACAGAGGTTGTTTATAAGTTCATGACCGGAATGAAGGTACGAAATTGAGGCCCTGGCCCTCAGTTCCTCCCATGGGCAATGCGGGGCCTGAGATCTGCGAGCGTCCCTTACTGTGGGTCTGGAGGTTGTGCTTCATAAATCCCAGTTTATACATTTATTTCTGGAATATCAGTCTTTCTCTTCCCTAGAAATGAGTCCCTGATTGCTTTCTTTGAAACAAAATTACATTTCTTTTAAAAATCCAACTTACAATTGCCTACCCAGTTTCATGGAAACCTGTGAGGAAGCCTGCTTTCCCTGAACCACCAACAAATTCAGTGTGTGGGTGAAAGGCATTATTTAGACTCTTTTGTAAAACATCAGGAGAAAAACCATGTAACATAACATTATCAGAAAAGGCTTAAAATCTGTGGGATTTTATTGCAACTGAGGGAAACATGGCTGAATGTAATGACAGAAAAGGCATTAAAATGCCTTTCATTAAGGAACTATTTCTTCTTTGTCTTCCTCCTTTGTTGTATAAAACTTGCAAATATCAGGCAGTTGTGCCCTGGTGAGGAAGTAGCTGTGAGGGGCCTCTGGGCAGTGGCTGTGGCTGCAGAGCCAGCAGGAAAACACCCTGGCACACAGCTAAAGAACGTGGAGCAGTAAACTATGATCCAGGCTAAAGAACACCTGCCAAGGACTGCAGCCTATGTAAAACTTCTCTCAGGTGATTTCAAGGGCTGGGAAGGCAGATGACTAATACTGCTATGAGGAAAAAATTCTGCTTTTCCACTTCAGAAGACCCCAGGGATTCAGGTATATCCTGGCAGGTGTCAATACTAAGCTGATGACTAACCCAAAAATACTGTAGACTCCATTTCCTTAAGGCTTAAGGGAGATTTTTCTCTCTCATATTGGTCCGTCATCAGTGAGTATGTTGACTGTTTAAAGTTCTATAAAATATTGTTTTTGTTAAATGTGTTGGAGTCTTATCAAAGGAAATAGTCTTAAAGACAAAATAGTTGCTTTCTTTTTTGTTTTTTTTTTGATGGTAGGTTTTGGCACAAAGTTACACAATTTTACAGCCTCAAAAGAGCTCAGTAGGCAGACTAATTTTTTTTAATGCAATTTTGTTGCTGTTGCTGCAATAGGCATATCTATTGTGTTCCTCATAGAGAGCAATAGTACACTTATCTGAAACATGGCCCCAAGCTAGCATCTGAATCAGTGTCAGTTTGGGATTTCAAACCTGACTTCTTGTTCAGTGTCTGGAACCACTTTATGAAAAAATAGCTTACCCATACATTCAACATTCACCTGTGAGACCCCTCAGTCCTTTATTCCTCATTATGCAGAAAACCACTCTTTAATAGAGACATTTATGCCTTTTTATTACTGTAAATGATAGACCTGTCTCTGTGTTCAGAGTATATCTCAGCTGAAATGATTCCAGCCAGCTGCTCTAAAAATACTTACCCTTTAAACTGTCTAGATAAAACCACAATTTCTTTATTTTGATGCAGCCCACACTTTTCATGAAACAAACCGATGCCTTTTTGGGACTACCTAAAAACAGAAGCCAGACAAAATTAAGGGAATAAAAAGCAGGTTTTTTTATGGAAGGGCTTTGAGGTACATTTAGGGCAGACAAAGCCTGTCCAGGGGCTACATCTAAAAAATAGACAATGCGTTTTCATACTTTTATGTTTGGTCCATTTGCATATTGGGGGTTAATCTTCCAATCACAGCTTCAGGTAATGAAGTCATTTATCCCAAGTTTTCTCCCACCCTAGTTCACTTCTGTTTACATTTCTTGGGGCCTGAGACAGTAAGGTCCTTGATTCTCAGGCCTAGAGAGGAATTTTTTTGTCTGACCAAAAAGGGAAAGCAGGAGCTAACAGTCTATATGGAATTTAGAGTTACACACTAAAGAGTTGCATGATTACAATTATAAGAAAAATATAAAAGCTAAAATCCTAAAGCATTGAACAATTATATTCCATAATTACGTAAATGTTTTCATACCAGTTTGTTGCTTATTTTGGGCAGCATCTCAGACAATCTTTGTCATTCTTGCATATTCAGTTCTGATCGTGCACTTACTGGGTATGCAGGATGATCTTCAATAGGCAAGTGAAGGAGGTCAGACACACTGATTATTCATGCTCTTTAACAAGAATCTGCTTTAGCAGAACACCTAACAATGGATCAAAATGTAGGAATAGATCATGAATACAGGGTTTGTCCAAAAAAACCCAACATTTTTCTTCAGAGGTTGGACAATGATGGATTGATGAAACAGCAACGGTTATGGGAATGTGTGATTTCTAACATAAAGGAAGGAACAGCCTCAATATAAATCTCTCTTGCTTTATGCAATGCATGCTGGTAAGATTAAGAGATGTCTTATTGCTTTATCATAGAAGAATTGGATTTTGGCATGCACTAGAGAAATGGGTTTAACTGCATCAAAAAGAAAAGTGGTTTTATGGTCTAAAAAGGGTTTAATATATTCAAAGGGAAGTACTATAACAAGAGCAGAAAAAGAGAACTGGGGGAAAATCTCTTACCAACAGGCTGAAGCCATGGTCTTGGGCCATCTAGGCAGGATGGGAAGGAATCTTGGTGTAGAATTCTTCATGGCAGCCAGGCATCCCATATTTTTACTTCTTTGCTCAAATATGGTCAACTTGGTCCTTTGTCAGCAAGGCTCCTAAGTGTCTTAAGAGCACTTTGAGCACTCTGACACTAAATGGAGGAAGTGCTTGGAAGGATTTCACAAGCAGGCTTGGAGATTAATTCCATGGTGTATCTCTCTCTTTGTTGGAGTGGTAGGGTGGTGAGACTAGGAGAATATCTTTAGTGCTTCTTCTGCAGAATTAGATGTAAGTTCCTGAAATGGCTTCTGTGACTTGAGGAGGAGGACCTGTGTTTTAAGATACTTCTCTCAGTTTTTCCATTCCAGCCTTTAAGAATGCAGTGCAGAAGGAGGTGACCTTTTAAGCATCCCCTGGCTTCCTATGCTATCCTGCTGGGGGTTGTTTTAAGAACTGCATCAAAAGGGAAGTGAAATGTTTAGCCCATAACTGCTGTTGAGTCATCATTAAGTATCAATTGCTTCTCTATATTGAAAGTTCCACTTTTTTCCTAATTTAGTTTATTTAATTTACACATTTTCTACTTGGTTTAACTGCACTTACAGGTGCATTTTAGTATCTCTCTGTGCCTAATGACTGCAGGAGAATTTATATGGTTCTTGTTACAGCTTCAAAGAAACAAGATGATACAAGCTGATTTAAATGAAAATATTATTGCACTAGAGAGTTGACTGTGCAGAATTTGCTGTGACTTCTGTAATCTCTGTATTTATTTTTTCCTACACCTACTTGCAAATCATTTATCAGCACGTTCAGTGTAATCCTCAAAGGCTATAGTACTTGGATTTTGGTTGTGAGCATGACTTGTTTCTGCTAGTATTTGGAAATCAGTCTGTACATAATTTCTTTAAATTTCTTTCTGTCAGAATCAAATATATCATTTTAAAGGAACAAGCCCACAGGGCTTCCATATTTTTGTCAATGTGCACAAGTAATTTCATGAGAAATGTTTTTAATATCAAATCTCTGCACTGGAATTTTAATATTCTCAAATTTTACTGTATGACACAATAATGTTTCTGACAAGAGTGATTACATCTTTGGCATTAGGACAGAAAGGGACAGGTTATATTTTCTGCACTATTTATCTGTTATTCCCAGCTCAAGAAGGACTGTAACATGCTCTGTAACACCACTTAGGAACTTATTCATTTACTTGTGATTTTTCATTTGTAAGAATGTTAAAAAAGTACACCTCTTCCATGAAGACATCTGACTTCTGCTGGGAATTTCTGCAGCAAATACTGCAAATACTCCTTCTGAATCTTTCTCTATAGCAGATCCAAAGGGGTCCCATCTGTCAGAGCTTGCATGATAAAAATTTGAGCTTTTTTACTTTGACTAATCTAAAATTGCAAAATAAAAAAATAATTAAGACTAAGTGGTTGAAACATGCATGCTTGCATATAAAGGCACTCAAATTTGGAGTGTGGGTGTTTGGCTTTATTTTTAGAAAATATCCAGTCCCCTGTGGATGTCTTTGGAAGATAGGACTCAACAGCTTTGTGGTCCTGAACTCCTTTCCTTTTTTTGAGTTGCTAACCACGTGCTAATGGTTATAACACTAATTCTAGACACGTACCTACCATTTTGCCAGCATCCAGTTTGCAAAATATACTACAATTCATGCAGAAAACTACTTGTTGAGCCGGCTAGAAACTTAGGGATTCTTTGTGTCATGTCTTACTACCTTTGAGACAAAGAACTGCTCCTCTGCTCTACTTGCAAAATCCTATATTGAGGACTATGACCTTATTTGAGCAGAGGAAGCTAGAAAAGTTGCAAGAGTCACCAGCATGCAGGAATCTAAGCCAAGCTGAGGGAGAGTCTTGTCAACAAAAGGCTGTTTTGAATTAGTCACTTTCACAGGAGAACTAGGGTAGAAATGTTGCACAAGACCATGTATATCAGGAACACTTAAATGCTTCAAACTCTCCTACAATGACCTTGTACATACAAGATAAACCTAACTAATGTGTTTAATAATTATGAGACCAAGTCCACCACTTGGCACTTGTAATATTAGGAGAGAAGACTGTATTTTGACATAAACATTTTGTTTTCTTCATAACATTGACAATGTTATGGAAGATTCCTACTGTTCTTTCCTTTTTCTGTAATATTTGAGGAATTCAGTGTAGGGCAGATGGCATGAAGGAAGTTTGAGTGCTATTTTTCTACAAAAAAGGTAGAAATATGTTCAGTATGTAGCAAAACAAGCTGCTTCCCTACTAGATCGTGTGCCTCCAGTCACATGTGCCTGGTGTTTCCTGTATTAATATTCTAATCAAGTGCCCATTCTAGCCCTTAAGGACAAAGGCCATGTATAATTGTAGTTCTTCCTTGAATCACAAAACACTGAGCACAAACCTTTTGTTGGGGTTTGGACTATTAGCATTTGTCAGTCTGTTGACTCGCATATTTTGTTGGCATTTTGCCTCTCTTCCATGTTGCAGGTAAGAGTGTTACAAAAGTTGCACAAAGATGGGTGCCCTAACTGTTAACTTTGATGGCTAGCTCTGTCACAACCTTCTTTTCTTCTTAACAAAAGGAAAGCAATTGCCTTGAGTAATGCATGAAAATTGGCAGAAGTTACAGATGGCACTGTCAAATAGCGAAAGAAAAAATAATGTCCCATCTACTGTGATTTGTCTGGCAGAATTGAGGATGCTTCTGTCATTTCCCTGACACGATGCTATACTTATCCATGGCACATGGACAAGACTTGTCATTTAGATAAGAGCTGAAGTGAACAGAGAATGCAGAGCCACAGTAGATTTATTACTTTGGATTGAATTCAGAAGAAAAACTGCTGTTGGGAATTTTGATACTCACTTTGTGATTCTGCGATTGCTGTAAACTATAGCAGCTTGACCCAGTGAAGATGTTCCTGTTTTTTAAACATACCTTTGTCTGAAGTTAAAGTGCAGTATCTCTCTGCACACCTTGTAAATGGCTCATCTATGTTGGTGATAAAACTTATGCAAAACTGTGGTATCAACCTTGTGTCATTTTTGTTTTTCAAAGCCACCAAAATAAATAGAGCAATCCTAACAGTCTGTATTGTTACATGCATGGAGTCAGTTCCCCAGCTTCTAGCCTTTTAATGTTCTACACTGTGTTCTGTACAGCAACCATATGTCATTTGAAACAGTGTGTTGCCTTTTCAGGTGTAATTTGGTTTACAACATGTTTATTCTCAGCAGGCTTTTCTCTGGTCTGTGCATGACTCTGAAACCACTTCAAGATGACTTGCACAGTGTGATAAATTTCAATAATAATAATAAAAACAACCTAACTAAAAAAACCCCAGCAAACAAACCTAAATCAAACAGAAAAATCCCTCACCCACCTAACTGAGAAGTAAAGTAAAAGTTTGCCTTATTTACATTGGAATAGATCCAGAATGTGTCGGTGGAGGGAAGTATTGAAGGAACTTGTGAAAAAGAAGGTTTAGTTTTGGTGAAGGAAATGGCGAACAGGAAATCCCAGAGACAGACTGTTAACACAGGTCTGAGGATCTGCCCCTCATTCCTTGGGTTCTGTGCAGTCCAAGCAACCTTAATGGAGCTCACTAGTTCTCTGTGCCTTTTGCTGCCTGCCCTCTGTGCGCTCTGTACACCCGGCCTGGTTGTTCAGATGCCCCCAGGGCGAGAGGTCTTTGTGGCACCGCTGCTCTGCTTGCAGTGGGGTGGGAGGAGCTGTGTGTGTCCTGCAGGGCTCTGCCACTGCAAAGCCCTTCCTCAGTACCTGTCTGACAGGAGAGGAAAGAACATGGTAGTGCCCAGAAAATGAGTTGGTTTGCTGGAAAACCTGGCAGCAAGTCTTTGACATGCAGGGCTTGGTCACGTTTGGTACCTTAGCAAGGTCTGTTATGAAGTACCTTCGTGTTCTGCCCCTGGGATATTCACAGGTGTTTTGATTTAGAGGATAAGTTCATGAGAACAGTGTCTTCACAGGCATAAAATTGAATAAGTCACAAAGCCTTGGTTTCCCAACCTTGAAAGGCTGGCAAAAATGGTTTGAAGAGGAAATGGTTTGGTTAGTAGTGGAATATACTGAATTGTTGCATGAGATTTCTTCCTTTCCTGTTTTAAAAGTTTTCTTGGTATGGACCCAATGACAATGGCTCTCCTAGGAGGTACTGCTTAGAACAATAACCTTGGATGCCATCTTGTAAGAACCATATATTGAAAAGGAATAAGTCAGTTTGAAAGAGTTCTGAAGGCTCTCCTGGGTGTAGGCTGTTTATGCTGTCCTGGAGTGGTGATGGGGGAGAATTTCCTGGCCATGAGAGGGCCCTGGGCTGGTGCAGAGTCAGTGTGGCTGGGTGCTGCATCTCTTCCGTGTCTGTATCCTTCCAGAAGGAGGAGGAAGTCACTGATGGCTTGCAACAACATCTTAGGAACTTTATAACGTATGTCAGAGGATGTGGGGGGAGAAGGGCACTGGTGTTCTTTACCAGTGTAAAGAAGCAATGCAAACTTTCTGTTCTTCGCATTGTGTATGCATGCAGCTGTAACTGGTATTTTCCTATTTTCCAAAGAACTTGCAGACCATCTTAATGTCTTCCTAATGTCTTCTAATTTAAGTTTGTAAAATACTAACTTCCTAGACCTAAAAACTAGTATGTATTGGTAGGTTTGGTCATAACAAAGATGAGACCTTGGAGAAATTGTGTAGTGAGGGTGGAATTCAGTCACTATAGTTCAATATTGCAAACAATAAAGGGAGTGAATATTTAATGGGAAATCGCTTGAGAGCACACCATTAGTAGTAACAAATGTAAAATGATGAGGATGCAAATCCAAAACTCTGAGAAAACAGAAAGGAAGCATAAATCAAGCAACTTAGTTGCTAGATATGACACTACTCTTTTTTTTTTCCTATTGCACTCTAAAGGACAATTAACATCGTAAGCAGCTGATGTGGGGCTGTATCTTTCTCTAGAGTGCTCTCTCTGGAGTCGGTGAGAAGTAAAATGTATATTAAAGGCAGAATTTGAGATAGAATTCTCAAACCTTTACGTAGATTCATTAAAACATATCACTGCAACTAGAATAAATGACTCAAATCAATGACCAGACTTTTGGAATAACCTCAGGTTATCTACAGTTTTCCCATATAAAATCCAGTATATCCATATGAATATTAGGATTCTATTTAAACCTGATGGTGAAGGACACATCACTAAATGGAAACACGTGAAGGTTATGTTTCAGCCACATGCTTGGTAGTAATAATGGCATAACTGCAATTCTCTGTTGCTCACCAGAGCTGAAGAATTAGCTAAGCAGGGGGGTGGCATCAGCTCTCATGGATATAGCCTAAGTTGTGAGTCCCATCTCACAGGCAAATTTGCCAGTTCCCCTTTGTGTGTTGGGGCATCCAAGAGACTGATCCTAAAAGTGGATAGCGCCTGACCTTAGCTGTCGTGTTGCTTAATAAAAAACCACTGCCTGTAAGGCTCCAGTGCCAGCAAGAAACACTTGTCCCACTGGAAAACATCAATACTTTTATCTTCCTTTTTTACTTGGAAGGCATTTTTTGATTTACTAGAATGTCATACTACTTCAAGAAAATGAAAAAAAACCAACAAAACCAAAAAGAAAAACAAACAAACAAAACCAACCAGGAACAATTTTACCATGTCAGACCAAAATTCTGTTTAGCCATCTTTAGTCTTCAACTATGGCCATAGTTCCATAAGCTGTGGAAATCTGCAGTCAGAGCACTACCCAAGTGGAAGACTGCATGAACTGTGTTAGTGTCCATCAATGGATCTGTTGTCCATAAATGGTTTCGTTCCTTTTTGAACTTGCTTGTTTTCCTGATCACCTCAGTCTTCTGTGGCAAAATGATCAATGAGGTATGTAAAAATATTTATTATTCCATGCTTTTAAGAGTAGCACTAAATAGCACGACTTGGGTATTTGTGGTGTTCTGAGAAACAGTTGATAATCACTTCCTATTCATCTTCTCCACATTGATAGAGATGCATGAAATGAGCATAATCCATCTTTATTGTCAGGTTTCCACTCTGAAGAGTCTATTTCTATTCAGTCACTATTTTTAGAAAATCATTTTGTCTCTAATCATCCTTTGGTGCCCCTTTCTGCTATGTGTGTTATGAGGTTACTAAAATTGCACTCATGATTCAAAATGTGGGCACCAAAAGGATTTATATAAAAACATAATGAAGTTTCATGTTTTGTTCTCTGTTGTTTCCCTAACAATTTCTTATTTACATTTGTACTATTGGGCTTTGAAAAGATATTTTCATCAAAGCAACTGTTATTTTTGATCAATATCAGAGATACTACATTACTTTTTGAGTAGAAAAATATAATTTCAAGCACATAATTTTGTACTTATGTTTTCCATGTGGACATTTCTTCATTTATTGATGATGCATTTCATCTGCCTTTTAATTACTCATTCAGCATTGTTAGGTCTTTCTGGAATTCATCTGGATTTGTTATGGTCTGTATTGCCATGACTAATTTATCATCTTATAATCAACAAGAGAATTTTTTATTCTTATAATTTGCCTTCTATCTTTTAGCAAATTATCATTCTGCTAGGAGATATTCCTTCTTATCCAAAGACAATTCATTTTTCTTAAAGGTCATCGAGAGACTTCTCGAAATTAATTTCTTTCAGAAGATCTAGGATCCTCCATGGCTGGACTATGCTAGCTTGTTTGCACCTTCATAAACTTAATAAATTGGAAATTTTACTTTTATTGAAAAAGGAAAAAAGTTGATTTGCTTTCCATTCTGTCTGATTTTTGAAAGTACCCAGCAAATTTATTATTTATTTTCATTTCAACCTCTCTACCCAAGTTAAAAGCTTTTTTCAAGGTTTGTAGTTGCTTGGATCAACCTTGCCAGCATTCATTTATCTCATATGAAAGTCAGTTTCAGGGATAGGGCTTTATAGAGTAGCAGGTAGTAAACACACAATTTCATTAAAAAATTCTTTTAAACTCTTGGCTGAATATTATCAGGCATGTTGTTCAGGGGGTGAGTTGGCTTAATTAATTTAATTGATTTCAATAATTAAACCTTCTAGAGACACTGCAGTTTTTAATCAATTCTTAGATGTGACCTGGTGATTCTTAGGAATGCTCTGGTTTGAGAAGGTCCCCACAACTCTTCCTGCACTGTGAACATCAGCACAGAGAGATCATTGAGCTTTATCCTATGGTTTCAGCTCAGTGAATATTTTGTCTGCCCTTCAAGCACTATCCCAAATTGATCCTGGCTTTTATGTCTTTAGCAAATATTTTCTTTAAAATCTCTGCCTGGCCTTGGTAGTTCAATGTGAAACTCTATGGTATTTTGGTTTGATTTTTTTCCAATTTGTTGTGTTTTCTATTTCCTTAAGGATTTCAGCTTTCAATGAAGAATCACCCCTTTAAACTGACAACGTGGGTTTAGATTAAATATTAGGGAGAAATTCTTTACTGTGAGGGTGGTGAGGCCCTCAACAGGTTGCTGGGAACCATGGATGCCCCATCCCTGAATGTCTGCAGCATTCAGGCAAGACCAGGTCTGTCAGTCTGGTCCAGTGGAAGGTGTCCCTGCCCATGGCAGGTGGGTTGGAACGGGATGATCCTTAAAGTCCCTTCCTACCCAAACCCTTCCGTGATTCCAGGCTACCCTGCTGCCCAATATGGACTGAGAGTTTACATCAGCTGAGTGTGGAAGAAGTTCCAATTGAAAAGGGGGCTTTGGCAGAGCTCTTTTATTTCCACACCTTATTACATCACCTTTCAGAGAAGAAATACTCTTTTGTCTCTTTCAGCAAGAGCCTTTTTTCATGCAGCCTGTGATGAAGATTCACAATTCAGTCAGTCACCAAAATACAGTTAGGGTAAAAAAATAAATTACATATCACTTCAGTAAACTGATCCTTCCTAACAGGTTCAGTGTGGTTAGATTGCTCACAAGAGAACCCCCTGAAGACAAAAATTAGGCAAATTGCCTAGGCCAGTACTGAGTGACTGAGAACTGGGAACTTTTAATTAAGTTGATATAAAACATTTATATGTAAAGTGTTCTTTACTTAATATTGGCTGCATAAATAATTCAGCTGAGAAAGAAGATGAAGATTCTTAGACTAGTAGATTTGACAAGCCTAATTGTGCTCTTGAAAGTGTAGACAGAGCTTAAAAATTATATGCTCAGAAGAGGGATCCTAATGTCACCATTATCACAAGTTACTGAAATGGAAAAGCAGCCTTAGCTTTTATTTGCTAATAAAATTTGGCTAGTAATAGCAGCAGCAACAAACCCAGCAGGTGCTCTTTGCCTATTAGTCAATTTATTATATAACAACAGCATTTGATTACCAGACTGATGACTTGTGAAGCGCTTCTGTGTGTCTGTGAGCACAATCCGGATACAGACTTCAAATACCTGATTGCCAGACAAATCATGTTGGGATCTTTGGGTTTCATTCCTAACTGGATGAAGCACTTGTGCAAATAGCTGTTTGCAGTGTAAGTCCATTTGAGAATCTCCCTGGTGGAACCAGAAAATACATTTGGTTGTCTTTTCCTGTCTTATCTCAGGGGCCAGACATAAACTATCTGAAATCACAGCAAACTCATGTTTATCAACATGAGTTCTTTTTTATCTTAAAAAAGAATCCTTTCTTTTTTTTCCCCCCATTTATCATATTTGTTAATATTTTCTACTCATAATTGTGCTACTGGAGTTCATGAAAAAGGTTAATCCACATCAGAAGGGGGGCAAAGAGGTAGTGCCTTCTGCAAAACAGTCCCAAGCATGATGCTAAAAATGTATCTGTGTAGTCTGTGTCCTAAACCAATTGTTATAAGCATTTCTTCCTTTTTCTGTCTGGCATATGCAGGTTTTGGCTTCATACAGATATAATTAATTTCCATTTGACTTTAGTGAGTGTGTGGATGGGCTTCACCTGCTAAGCACAGCTTAAAGAGGGAGCAGCCAGGTGTTAGTACTGCTGCACAGAGTTAAATACGGGGAAGAGGGAAGCGGGAAATGCATCCTGCAAGTCACAGCTCCTATTCTTTGCTCCTGCCCATGGAGATAGGAGGGCTGCCGTGGCAAAAATGAAGCTAAGCACTGCATGTTAATTTCAGACAGTTGTTCTAAAAAAGCAGAATATTTTGATTTACTTGGGTTGGGTTCAATATAGGCATCAAGGGAACTATTTAGGGTTTCCCCAATATGAGGAGAGGAAAATGCAATTTTTACCATTTTCTCACTGATGTTTGGCTGCAGTCTGACTCCCTTTATTGTACAGGAATAGTTGTGGCTATTAGTATTTTATTTGTTCCCTCTCCCCATCAGAGTTCTACAGCCCATCTGGAACAGGCAGGAACAAAGAGCAAGGAGACAGACTTTTAGCCCCAGGTCCATCAGAGAGGACTCAGACAGTTAAACAGAAGCTGTTAAAGTAACACCAATGTGCTGAACCTGTATTTGTGTCCCAATCTGACCTCTCTGTATGCACTTGCTATTTTGCACTCAGCTGTGTCCTCCCTTTCCTGGGGTCTTCATTACACATTTGAGGCCAGGACAGGGTTAACACATGGGCTGCCTTGGGGCTTGCATCCTCTCACAACATGTGTGGGGACATCTGTGTGCAGCAGGAGGAGGACAGGAGGCCTGACCTCCTGGCTGTGAATGACTAACTGGACCTTCCTCTCAATTACTTCAAAATGTTAGAGAAAATTTGTTGTTCAGCTTTTCAGAGCACTGACCCCAAAAAGAAGACAGCACAGAAATCATGTAACCTTTCTCTATTAGTGAAAAATACAGTTTACTGTGTTTATTGCTATCATACACAAACAACAGACTGGAAATTGCTTCACTGCAGAGTGAAATAAGTGGTAAAACATTAAAAACACTCATTACAGCCTAAAGTGTTAGGAAATGAAGTGTTGAAAAACACAACTGAAAAGAGATTTAAGTATTTGTATTTAAATCTGAAAGATCTCCTCAAAGAGAGTAACATGATAGAAAGGCTTCCTAAATTGTCTTAAAGCATCAGAGTTTTTCAGAGTTCCTGAGTATATGTGTATGAAGTTAGATTGCAAGTGAAGGAGGAAAGAATATGTCACCAGCTTCTGTGCAGCACAGTGTGCTGTTTGCAGACAGTTCAGCTTTTAAAAAAAAAACTAAATATGGTGGTTGAGAAATTGTGCTTTGAATGTGAAATGCACTGAAATAGCATTAAAAGCTTTATTATGCTGAAAAGGGAACTCCTTTTGTGCACTGCCTGCTGTTGGACTCTTTAGCACCCTGGGTGCTGCAGGTTGAGTCTGTGTGGGCAGAGTTTATTTGATGTGCAGAGAACACTGCATTTCTTGTTGGGAATCCTACTGAGCCCACACTGCTCATATGCAACAGGTGTCCTGGCAGGGCAGGTGTGCCTGTGTGCTGCTTTGATACACATGACTGTTCCCTCTCCCCATCAGAGTTCTACAGCCCATCTGGAATAGGCAGGAACAAAGAGCAAGTTATTTTTTTCTTTCTTTTTTCTTCCTTTTTTTTTTTTGTTTTGTTTTGTTTGTTTGTTGGTTTGTTTTTGTTCACGTTTTTCATTTGCATGATTATATTTTCAAGGGTGGACTCATTCTTGAAGCTTTGTCTTTTATTTTTCCTGTAGCTGGCTGTGAGAAGAATACTTCTGTTGTAAATGGAGAGAATGTGATATGAAATTCATCAAGAGGCAATAAACATAAACTTAATATAATTAAATGTGCTTCTGCAATAGACATTATTTTCTGGCTGGAAGTGCAGTTCAGCTCTGAACCCTTATGCAATGACCTCATTAGTGGTGCTGGTAGAGACTGCAGTAGGACTAGCAGCAAGTCCTCAAACAGGGAAAATTACAACAAATTCCACATACAAGTAATTGAAGTCTCTGCAAGCTGAGAGTTCTGGAAAATTTCTTCTCAGTTTCATCCTTTCAAAAGCTTGAAATTATATTTTTTTGCTCCTGTGGTGATTTCCATTTGGAAAATTTTGAATCTTTTCTTCCTTAGGTTTTTAACAGAAGTTGAAGTTGCAGGATATTTTTTGTTTTTGAAAAGACTGAGCTTCTGCTTTATCTGTGGCTAATCATGAATTATTGGGAAATAAGATATAGAGCTTTTTTTGTGCATGGTTTATTACTTAACTGCTGTTTTCTTTGGAAATTTGATAAGGGATTTAATGGGAATTATTCTGCAGATTACGTTGTTAAAAATGCTTGTAATAAAGAATTAACTGTTTAAATGTTGGTTTATGAATAAATATTATCAAGTAACTTGCCAGACTTACATAAAATAATTGTAATTATTTTAAAAGGTTCCAAACCTAAAATATATCTTATAACAATGCAGATTGGCTACAAAGTAAAAATTGGATAACAGTGAACATGTTTCGAAGTGCATATATTAACAGACATGACTAAATTCTTATTTTTATAGGATAGTAAGTAACTCCACACAAGTCTCCATGAAGCAAGAGGCTATCTGACATGTACAGGAAGTGAAGGCAGAGCTAAACCAGAAAATTTATGTCAGGAAATATACAAAGGATGCATGAGGGGGAAAAAAGTGAAAATGGTTTGTAAGTTATAGGTTGTCTTTTCTGTCATTTGACATTTTTCTTTGGTAATTCTTCTACAGAGAGTGTTCTCCAATATTAAAGACAAGTCCACGATGGGAGGAAAGGCTTTGAAGGGACCCTCTACCAACTTTTATCTTTCTTCCTAGTACCTCCCTCAATTTGTTCAGGTTGTGAATGAACAGTCACATTAGGCCATTGATCAAAATGTGTGGTAATACTGACCAAAATGAGAGATATGGCTATGCTACATTAAATTTATAATATTATTTTAGGAATTTAATTTTTGTTTGTACCTCCAATATCTCTGAAGTACATATTGTCTATAAAATCCCATGTAAACAAATATTTGAAACTT